>CM068368.1:519717442-520049942 GCA_034769895.1 Magicicada septendecula | reverse complement strand
TGTTTGGCCTATTATTATTGTTATAACTGTTATTTTGTTGACTAGCCGGATTATTGTTATGTCTATTCTGCGGCTCGTTAGGTGTGTTATTCACCTGGTTACGGTTGTTATAATTGTACCGGTAATTGTTGTTATTATTCTGGTAACCGTTGTTAAAATTTTTGTTTTCACCCCTGTCGTCCCGCTGTCGGCTCCTACGATAATAACGTTCTCTCTCGTAATCTTCCAGCAGGGCTGCCATGGATTGTATAGTTTTGATTTGGCTACCTAGCCGCGCTCTAGAGACACCTTCCTCGTAATGAAAAACAAGTTTCGTCACCAAACTTTCTTCTGGGATCTTCGGTTCCAGGTTCCTTGCTAGGCAGACTTTACCGAAGAAATATGCAGTAAAAGTTGTCCCTCTGGTGGCGTCGTATCTGCCGAAACATATACTGTCCCGCACGATGTTCTGTGTTGCCTCCGACCAGTATTTCCTTTTGAATACATCTTTGAATTGTTTATAATTCGTGAGGTCGTGTCTTGTGGCCGTCCACCAATTATCGTTGATATCTCGAAAATACTCGTCTAAGTAGTCTCGGATAATGGTCCACCTGTTCTCCCGAGTTTTGGCCAGCTGCTCGTCTACTCTTTCTAAAAACTCCATTGGGTTTCGCCGGTATTGTTTAAAGTTGATCACTTCCCGGTTGTCCATGTGTTGGTACTGCGTCATTATTGGCGGTCTGTTATTAATTATTTCTAACTCCTCCCTGATTTTAGCAATCTCCCGTTGCTGGATTTCCTCAATTTTATTTTTGTTTTGCTGGCCTTGTCCACGAACCTCTCTTACGGCCGTGTCGATCTCCCGGCACTTTTCTCCAAAATCTGTCCGTACCTGTTTTATATTTTGGTCGGTTGCCGTTTTTATCGACTCTATTCGGATCTGGCTGTTTTCTTCCAGGTTGGTCATCCGTTCTTTGAAGTCTTCCTTCGTTTGTTGTATTTCACGGTTCGTATCTTCCCATTTCCCGTGTATCTCGGACATCTCCTTCTCGATCTTCTTATTAATCCGCTCATTATTATTTTCAATAGTTTTGCTCAACTCTTCCTTCAACTCCTCCAAGTTTTTCTGGTTGTTCTGTTTCAACTCTTCCTTTAAAATTTCCATGTTCACTGCCATTTTCTCTTCAATGGTCCTGCTATTTTCGTTCATCTGCTGGCTGTTCTGGTCAAATTTCTCATTAATTTCCTCTTTATTTTTGTCCAATTTTTCATTTAATGATGCTATATTTTCGTTCGTTTTTTCCATATTCTTCCGGTATCTTCCATCAGTATTCTCATCATTTCCAGTAAACTCCCGTCCTCTGGTTGTGCGGGTTTCTCCGGTTGATTTTCTGGCTGCACGGGTTTGACTGGTTCCGTGGGAGGTAGCATTTATTCGGCGTCTTCGACCGAAGTCACTTCCTTCTCTTCCGCTCGAACTTCCTTTTCGGCCTCCTTCGTTCGCCTTAATGATGATGCCCTCTTCATCTTGTTTACCTTCTGTCGTACCTGCCGCTAGATATTCTGTCGTAACTCTAGCCTCACTAGTTGGTGCGCCACTTTGTAGAAAGCCGTACGTGTCAGTCTATTAGTTTCAGAATTGGAAGTTTTAGTAATGTGTTTTGCGAACGTAAATGGTGTCGTTCGGAAGCGTCTGGTGGCCTGTGTCCCTTCACATAGCACTAAAGTATCCTTTCCACAGTATTCGGGAGAGCACTTGAAAGACACATTAAGCTGGCACGCCGGAATAGAGTATAGATGGAATGTTATTCTAGAACTCTTCGCGACCTATAAAAGCAAGAGCGTCTGGCTTTGTCAGTCAGTTTACGTTGGGCGACTTCCTTAGTGCGGATCGAGTGGTGGTTGAGGCTTAGTGGAAAGTGTTTACTGTGTTATAATTAGTGTGGAACTCTATTACTTGACATTAATATTGCGTATGGAGAAATGTGAACAATGCCGGGAGATGGTGATCGTTATCAGTTAGACCATATATTTATGAGAAAAAAGTTTATGAATCGGATAAAAATTTGCCAATAACTCTGCTGGAGCAGACGTAGACTTAGATCAGACCCTTGTGCTGATGAAGAGTGAGCTGTATCTGAAGAAAAAACTAATTTGTACGGCAAAGAGAAGGTGGAACACAGTAAAAATTAAAAACGACAGCGAGCCACTAGAGTATTTTGAGAATATTACAGATGAAATTAAGAATAAATGCAAGTCTAAAAGTGAATCATGTTAAAAAGAAAGTTTTAACATTGAAAGTGTTTATAAGGACATGTCGCACTTTTGCAGCCGATCGCTGGTGCATTATCGAAAATGGGAACAGGTGAGTTTCCATAGAAACTACTTCTTTGTTGTCAATAACGTAGTACACATATAAAACTTCGCTTATGAATGCGACAACGTTTAACTTATAATCTGTACATTGGTAAATGAAGAATGAATTCATTGATTGGTGAACGAACATAAATATTGTAGAAAGCCGTGCGTGTCAGTCTATTAGTTTTAGAATTGGAAGTTTTAGTAATGTGTTTTGCGAACGTAAATGGTGTCGTTCGGAAGCGTCTGGTGGCCTGTGTGCCTTACCTGTCCCTTCTCACTCTTTCGTAATTCCGGATAGGCACCAAATTGTTTTTCGTGAAAACAATTAAAAGTTTGTATTTGTATAGTTTGATATTGCACTATTGTAAATTCGAATCGCTCGCCGTCTGGCTTGTTACTGATTCTCATCTGAGTGGGGGAAAACGTGTTGCCAACTTGAGATAACGTTGGTTATGTTGACCCACTGCTAGTAAACAAAACATGCATAATATTCTTTACAAGTAAATAATGGACAGTTGTTATCGGTACACACTCTTTTATTAGGCTTTTGACTGGTTATTTTTTGTTAACGCTTCATAAAATTAATAATTTATACAATGATTTTAGCCTCGGCAATATTCGCTCAATCAGCGGATCGCTGGGTTGGCAGTACAATATTTATATTAGCTGCAAGGCAGTGTGGTTATTATTTTACAAAATAAATCTGCCTATAGGATTCTTTTAAGTACGAAACAGAGGTTTATCTAACAAGATAACAAAATTAGAACATATCATTTAAAGTACGTGATCATTAAAATTAAACAAGGTTTACTATAAATTAAATATTGTGGTGTTGAATTGTGACAGTGTCGTTGGTGTATACATAGGTTATCATTTGATCATTCAGTGTTTACAGTTACTTTTTTATTTTATCAATCCTTGAAAATACCTTCAGTTATAGTGAGAGTTTTATCATTTGGGCTTCGAGAATGGTTGGCGTCTTCTTCTGGTCGGATTCGATATATTTTTTGGTCATCTAGATTAATTCCGCGCTGGTCCTTGGTATAGTTTGGTTGGAATGTCCTCTCGTCAGTTATTCTGGTCCTTCTTCATCGACTTATGGGCACTTATACTGTTTTAGAGTTAAAAATTTGTGCCCTTCACGGCGTGGCTTCTCCCCAGTTTAGCGTCACTACAGTTATTCTTGTTCCTAACTGAAAATTAGTCAATACACGGTTGTTGTCATGGTAACTCACAATTTTTGATTGGCTGAAATTGGCTTGAGATCATTGTTAAGATATTTGAATTTTTATTCAAAATGGTCACAGATCTTCTAAATGTAATTAATCTTCAGTACTCCCTTTTTAGTAGTAAATATTATTACCACTGTTCATATTTTGGCTCAAGGATTAATTTGACATCCAATACTACCGTATTTACTTAGGTATCAACATTTTGACAGATTTGTGGATTTTATTTAATTATACTGTTTTCTTAATTTACATTATTATCATAATATTTCTGCCTTAACATGATAGTCTAATTGTATTTCATAGTTTATGTGGCTTAGTCTTACTAATGTCAGTGTTTAATTCTAAAAATTGAAGTCTTTTGTAGTGTGACTGTTGGGAATCTGCCTAGGCTTAGATAGCAATTGACTATTATTTTCTTTAATTACTGAGATTACATTTCATTCTCCCCTTGTATAGGTCCTGATCGTTTTAATACATGATTCTGTTTATTTGCTCAATGTTTATGTCTGTTCTAGTAATTGTGTGTGATTTTATTGGTTTCATATGTTAATTTGTATACTGTCATAACTGCCTTTTAGTGTCATTGTATCTGACTGTATTTATTTTGTTTCTTGTTTATTGCATCATATAACATAGCATCTTACGGTTTTAACAATTCCCATAGATATAATTTTTATTCATTAAAACATAATTCTCTTGAAACATAAATCTTACTCATTAAAACATAATTATTTACCTTTTATTATCCACTCATACTCTTCAGTGGGTAATAATTTTTTTATAGTATCATTAAAAGAAAACAAACATATAAACCTTAATTAATTATTTTGATTATTATAGAAAATCCTTATTACTAAGCTTATCTGACACTGCTTTATTAACTAATGGTACCTAATACCATTTCACTATGTCTTATTAACTCTTATCATGATTATTCATTGTTTTTATCCCTTAATATTACTGACATTTTCTATATGGTGAATTGACACACTGATAGTCTATCTTTCTTACTTTCCTAATAATCTTAATAGTCACTTGTTACAAAAATTGACACACCTTTAAAACCATGATAATCAGTTATCACTAAAGGTAACTTAATTTTAACACTATTAGTTTATTTAGTTACATTTTGGGTGTCGACTCACATTGGCCTCTCAACTATCACAGTCCTTCCTGCGTTTGACCATTATCAGATCTCACTCATTTATAACTTATAACCTAGTTTATGCACTTATAAACTTTGATTACGGTTTTATCCGTGTTTATCACTTTTTAATGGGGTTTATTCTCACTTCGGGGTATTAACACTAACACTTTGCACTCAACCTTGTTTTAGGGTTACTGGTGGGTAAAGATTAGTGTATTGCTTATTCAAAACTCTCTTTCTTACATTTATTTTAAAATGTTCATCCTCCTTACAATTTATAATCTCTCACTCTGTGTGGTTTGACTATACATGATATGTTTGTGTCGTGCTAATGTGATTTGTCCTAGTTTACTCTATTTGTTTGGGTTAGTGTACCTAACAATTCTTAAAAATATCTCAAGTCCTTAACAATTAATATTTTTAACTTGTCTGTCTTTACATTATTATGATCATATACAATTTTCATTAGTTAGTCTTTTTCATTGGTTTAACATTAGTTTTGTATTCTTTCTGGGCTCACTTTATTTTGCCATCGTTTACATGTCACTTCCTTGGTGTTGTGGCTGATTATACTTTCACACTTCCATGCTAATTATTTGTTCATTATTATTCTTATTATTACTACACTCTTGTGGTAGTGTGGTGGCTAGTTCTAGTTCACTTACAGTTGTCATTATTTATATTATTCTTGGTTTATGGGGCTGGTTCTACTCTCTCACTTACCATCTATTGGGCTACTCAGGTTAAATCGCCATGTATTACTGTATTTAACATTTTGGTTTGTTTGTTTGTTACTTCTTTATTATTAGAGGTTACTGTTCTGACTACCTGGATATGTCTGATCGTGTTATTATTTTGAGTTACCCATTCCTTTAATCTCTGATTCATCCCTTTTTTATTTTAGTGTTAATGATTAAACAATTTATCTTGTCATGTCTTCTTCATTTTTGTTAGGTGAAGGTATGTACTATTACAATATATATATATTTGCCCTTCTGGCAATACAGAAACATGATAAACAGAGACGCTGAAAAAGTAAAAGCAGACTAGCTTGAATGTAAAAGTAAGAGAACAGAGCGAAGCATGGTCTAAGATAACACAGAACCTGCCCACGCCGAAATAAGAAGGAAGTTCAACAGAAAACTAAAATGCTAATTAGCATACAGGATAAACATGAAAAACGATAAAGAATGAGGAAAGAATTTTAAAACAATGGCAAGAACATACAGAATTACACAAAGGACAAGATTCAGATGAAAACATTATAGAAATTTTGAATAGTGTTAAAGAGGATGAGATCGGGCCGCCCATTTTGAGGGAAGGGTTTGATGGAAACTTATATGACTGAGGGATCACAAAGCTCTAGGACCTGATAATATGCCTGGGGAACTTTTAAAGTTAAAATCCCTTTTGGCCTAGGCTTAAACGTTTTTTGGAATGATAAACAGGATGTACACAAAAGGAGCGATACCCTAAGGCTTTGAACTAACGCGCATAAGATGCATTCCCAATACTAGCACCGCACAGAAATGTAAGGAATACAGAATTCTGAGCTTGGTCTCACGTGCATCAGAGATACTGACTAGAATAATTTATCATCGCAAGAGAAAGAAAATTGTGAAGTTACAAGAATTTAGTTTTTGGAGAAATAGGGGAACACGAGAAGCCATATTTTCGCTGCGAATAATTATAGTCCCTACAAGAATCATAGAGCTCTCATAGGTCAGCATGGACTCTAATCAGCATAGACCGTACTAATTAAGACCGCTTCAAGGACTTGTATTGACAGAAAAATCTTATCAACTGTCCGTAAGATAATAATGAATGTTACTACAGGCCTACTGCGGGCATATATGTGCGATAAATATTTACAAAATGGGGTTTGTAACCGTTAAATCCAAATTCTTGAAAGCAATGAACAGAAAATAATACACCCTAAGTCATCTAAGTGCAAGGAAATGAGGAATTGTGGCGTCAAAGATACAAACAGACAAAACACCTTGAGTTACTGAAAAGGTACAAAGTGGCACAAGACAATGACATATTTAGTATTTATAATGAAATTAACATGTAATGAGGAACTCTAAACGTAAGTAGTATTTTGTATTCATTAATTACTACTACTACTACTACTACTACTACTAATAATAATAATAATAATAATAATAATAATAAAAGAGGCTTGATTGAAATATGAAAGAAGTAACTTTGTCGGGCTCCAAAGCTCCAATAAGAGTTGACGGAGAGGTAACCGCTACCTTTGACATAAATGATGGGGTACGACAAGGCGATGCACTATCCAGTACGTTGTTTTTAATTTGGTTTTGGAAGCAGCCATTTAAAAGCTAGATGCAACTGGATACATAGATGTGCGCCTACGTTGATCACACAACTATTACAGCAGAACTAAAAGAGGGTTAGAAGAGAATTTAGTTAAATTAGATAGTAAGGCGCAAAAGAGGGGGCTGAAAATAAATCAGGGTAAAACTAAGTATATGGAAGTCCGAAATGGACCAAGTTGAGACTATCTTTAATAAAATGGTACAGGTAATTGCTTAAACAAATGATGTTGTAATTATTGCTAGAGCTCTGCTTTCTGTTAAAGACGTTTTCCTGAAGTTGGATAAAGAGCCATGCAACGATATAGAACTTGGAATAAATAAAAGGAAGACCAAAATAATGTTGTCAAGAAGAAGATACACGTACAACAGCAGTAGCATTATGTGTTTGCTGATTACTATTTTGAAGCAGTCTCTATTTTCCTTACCTCGGTTCTACTGTCAGTGAAACCTTGATGAAAAGAAAGAAATAAGGAGGAGAATTGCAGTAGGGAGCAGAGCATATTTAGCCTTGGATAAAATATTGTTTTGGTTTTGATAGTAACCCAATCAACAAAATTCAGGTTATAAAAGCCTTAATTAGACACCGCTTAAGGCGGTGAAACCCGAACCCTTAATAGGTCGCCAATGAAGCTGCTGGACACATTAGAAACAAAATTCCTTAGGAAGATTACAGGCCCAATTTGTAACAATAGAAATGGCGGCGGAGGACAGAGAACTGTATGCAGCATATGATGATATCAGCATTACTTACTTCAGTAAGATACAAAGATTGAAATAACTAGGCCATGTCCTCAGAATGAAAGACAGCAGGAGAGTCGAACTCAGCAGCTGGTGTTAGTATGGACGCCAATAAACTAGCCACCGTACAAAGCTGACCCTTTTTTAAAGACAAGCAAAGTTGTTTCGAATTTCATGGGATTAAGCTCATATTACAGACGTTACCTAAAAGATTTTGCTATTATTTCTAACTCACTACATGAACTAACGGAACATAATCGAACATTGCAGTGGTAGACTCAGCGTGATCAAGTCTACAGTACTTAAATATACTGCATTATGTTCAAAGACAATTCTGATTATTTCAGGTTTTGGAACGAGAACGAGAAACGGATTATTTCAACAATGTGTTCTCAAAAGAAGAATAAAATATTGCATGATAAGAAGATGCTATTGTACTTTAGAACGTTTAAGATATTTGTGTTTGTGGTGTTTAAGGTATTTGTGGGAGCGCGCGAGCGTGAGACTATGATAGTATTGTCGTAAAAAGAATTAAAGAAACAAGTTTTTACTTTCTCTGAAATCTGTTTTAAATTATCGTCCTCATTGGAGACAGTAGATGACAATTGTGGATTCACAATTGTGATAGTGGCTGCAGTCATTTCACTTCAGTAAATCTCATAGCCATTAATAGTATGCATTAAAACCAATTGTTTAAAAGTATAAAAGACAAAGTTAAAACTAATTACCGCTGTAATATCCATTATTACAGAGTTACAGAGTAACATACACTAAAGTGGCACTCTGCACTTTACATGTACTCAAGCAGAATTCAAATTTTTTGTTAAATTGGTTAATTTCTATTTCCAGAAATGGTGAGTTCATTCGTAACTGCTGCCATAAGGTTCTAGTCCATCGTATGTTATAGACTGTAGATTCATTCTAAATATTCTGTTAAAGCTCAAACATTAACAAAAAAATGAGAAATTTGTAGTTGTTTCTTGTTTCAAAACAAATCGACATAACTTGTGTAACTGCAGTTGTCACTGAAGTAGTTCTGTCTGACCAAGTGCGTGGTACAGGCTATTGTATGCGTGTGTATAAGTCGTAATATCCTAATTAAAACAATTTAGTCTGATAGCAATTATTAACATATTTATTCACAAGTATTTTGTTATTTTGAACCGTGACAGTTAGTAGTGTTTAGAAAACTAAACTAAGAAAACTATAATATTTACTACACATGTAACTTGTAAATTGATCGCTAGTTTACATACATCTTCCTTAAATAAATGAGGTTACGTCAGTAACCTACATCAATAACATGGACAGTCATACTGAATTTTGGAAACTGTAATGTCCATAAATTCAAAACTCGCAAGTCAGTGCAGTAACCATTTGTTTGTAGAGTTAATATATGAATATATAAAAAAAATAAATAAATCTCCCCGCTCCACAGTCCGTTAAGGACCAAGGCGTACCGCCCGGCTTTTGTGTTAGTGTGGCGGTGTGTATGGCTAGTACTACGCGCCACCAGCCGCTAGTTGCGGTATTCACGACTCAGTTTGCCTCACGACGCTGAGTGCACGCCGTATGGAGCCTCCGCCGGGAATTGAACCCGGGACCACGAGCGCATCAATCGCCCGCGTTAGCCACTAGACCACCTGGAGGCTCATGAATATATAAAAGAAAACAATTCATGTTTTGTATGAATTTTTGTTTTGTGAACTGCATAATTAAGTTTGAAAACTTGTTTTATAAATTCTCAAAAGACAAACTGTAGAATATCTTCGCAAACGGTTTATACATAAAAGCTTTAGATAAGTTTAAAATTTCGTAAATTCATCTTAAATAATACATTTCTCCCGGCTTTTTGTGTAAAAACAAGTTGTTTAGTGAGAAACCAGTTTAGTACTTAATTATCCCACACAGAACAAAGAATCAGTTGGTACTGAAAAAGGTAACTTCAGTCCTCCCTGTTAATTAAGCCTTTCTGTTAAATTGAAAAACACATTTTTTTTGTTAATTGTTATATCAACGCTGACGTACCTTTTTTCATATATGGATTCAAAAACGGATTAAAATCGCCAATGTTTTCAAATCTGGTAGTACGATTATAAAACTCGAAAAAATTTAGATAGGAAACTAGTAAAACTCTTGCACCATCAATGGGGAATTGGCTGGCCAAATCTAAACTAACGAACAATGGTTGTGGAAAGAAAGACAGGAGTAGAATGCAAAGGGGAATAGGGGCCACTCTCTTGTACATATGCTGGCCTCTCAACGCTGGCCTGAAGGCTGAAATATAGTAGCGTTGCTAGGCACGATTGCAAGAAAAGGTAAATGATGTAAAAGGCTACTTTTATCTCTTCTACAAATGACAATCAGTGAAAATCACTTGAGTGGTGCAGTGATGTAGCATAAGAACTGCTAATTCATGGGCACTCTGGAAAACAATTGAATGGTTGGGGAAAAACGATTAAAGGGTCCAGTCAAAAAAAGTCAAGCTTTTAAAATCTCAAACGTTTTAATTATATTTATTCTACTTTTAAACATTGTTATTTTGTCTAATAATATCACGTATAGCTCTTATTAATAAATTAATTTTTACAAACTTTCAACATCTTTCAAAATTGTAACTATAAATAATTTTAAAGAGAATTCTTATTGTCCTTGATTGAATCTCAAATCTTCTCTAGTTAGGCCTCACAAGATTCTATATAATCTATAGTATCAACAAAATGTATTGTAAAAATAAATTATAATTGGATTATATTATAAATAAATATTAATAATAAACAATATTTATTATTTTTTTATAAGAATATATTTTATTTCTTTGTATTCTTTACACTGTATTGACAGTTTTTATTTACCATCATTTTCAGAAAGTATAAATATACAGAGAAGTAATAAAATATTTTAAAATCAATTTACTATTATTTAAAATAAAGTAATTTAATTACGAGTATTGTTCAATAGAAACACGTTTCGAGGCTGTAAAGCATTGTTTATTCAACGATTTTAAAAGAAGTCTCCATTAACATTATGGCATGAGTCCCACTGTTGCACTAAACTGTACATTCCCTGCTGGTAAAATTCTTGCGTCTGTCTGCGGAAACATTCGCTAAAAGCAAACTCTACATCAGCGTCCTATTTGAACCGCCGTCCTTTTACTGGTTTCTTTAATGGGCCAAAAACATGATAATAGCATGGGGACAAGTCGGGACTGTAAGGTGGATGTTGTAAGACTTCCCACCTTATACGACCAAGCAGATCTTGAATCGTCTGTGTCGAGCATTATCATGCAGAAGAATGACATTATTTCTGAGCTTCCCGGGACGTTTATAATTGATGCTGACCCGTAAGCGTTTTAAGCTGTCTAGATATCGCTCAGCGTTGATGTTGATACCAGGATCTTTAAAATCTAAGAGCAGGACATCCTGATAATAAAAAAACCGGTCACCATTACTTTTCCTGCCGAAGGTTGGGACCGACATTTTTTCGCCTTCAGAGATTGTTTGCTAATTCGGAAATTTATTGCACCATTCAACCACTGCCGTATGAGAATAACTATACTCACCATATATACAGCTTTCATTCTCGTATAAATTTCCATTGGCTGACACCCCTCAGCGACCAAAAACTGAATAACGGCATGCAGATTATCTTTGGACGGATTTGCTATCATAGATGCCATTTTTCAACCCGGCCACACCACTTAGAAAAGAGCAAACTGCAAATATTTTTGACACACGCGTCACTAGTACTTAAACAGACAATGTAAACAAATGAATTCCGTTGCCATGGCGACGAAGTCACGGTTGCGCAGATCAAACGTGTTTCTATTGAACAATACTCGTATTTTAAAAATCAAACTTTTAGCGTTATTACAGAAAAAATGTATATCATCTTGTACAATTTTTGTACACATTGTGTGTGTGTGTGTGTGTGTGTGTGTGTGTGTGTGTGTGTGTGTGTGTGTGTGTGTGTGTGTGTGTGTGTGTGTGTGTGTGTGTGTGTGTGTGTGTGTGAACGCGCACGCTCGCATTTGAGGGAGTAAATGTGTACACGAGGAGGTTTATGTGCGAGTCGTAGGTTTTGGTGGAAGTATGGCCTAGGCTTATTTTACATTTTACTGTAGATATATAGAATAAAAAATCCAAGTTATTCTTTATTGAATATATCTAAGGTAGGTTTTGTTTTTGTGACTTGTTAATTTTATTAAGCTACATACTATTCAATGATATTGAATTCGCTGTTTTGTGCAATTTTGACAAGTCGTGGAGAAATGTTTAGTAGTAATAAAACATAAAAACAAGACATATTTAAAAAAAAATTTAATTTTGATTTTACTTATGTATTTATAAAACGTTTATTTATAATAAAACTTTATTAATTTATAATAAACTTCATATCTTCACTATGATTTCAAAACATTTCAGTTTTCAACAGTGGCGATCAGGCCTACCTAATTGCTTTGGACTAAAAGTCCATTTTTTACTTCCCTCATTCTACCCATGAGTTTTTCGTAGGGAGAAAAAGACTTTTTTGAAAATTAGTTCTAGTAAACCAATAATGAAATAAAAATAAAACTTTACAAAATAGCATTTTATAGTGCTTCATAAGCAACTGAATGTCAGCGCTGCACAGTTCAGTGTACTTCATTAACAAGTGATCTTAAATAAAATAAGTAATTTTCTCCAAAACCAAGATACAAGAGTATAGTACTTTGTTTACACTAACAGATGGCACTACTACCTTAGAATTTTAGTTTTCTTGCCTCTCATTGTTTATCCTCCCGGCCCCTCCAATTTATATACATGTGTTCATACGCATATACGCGTATTTGTACGTATGCATGTGGAAGTAGTGAGGGACAGAAAGAGAGAGAGAGAGAGAGAGGGGGTTAGGGGCAAACAGCCCCTAAAATTTAAATGCTTTCCGTTTTAAATTCTTCAGAGCGTCAATTTTTATTTCTTCACTGTCGGACAATGCATTTAGATAGACCTCCGAGAAAATGTATGTGTATAATAATAGTGGCTTCAGATTGTATGTATGTGTCACTGTCATAATTCAAAGTTAGCGGTTATTTTCACTTTACTCAATTTTTTCCGTCGTGTTGTTACTACTTTATAAGGCTAAATACTTTATACTTCAGTACCAATAGCCGTGTAATTTTTAATCAGAGTTAATTATTAATTTTAATTATTAATTGTAATTCGTACTGGGTGGTGAATGATTAGCGATGGAGAGAGAGCAATGGATGATTCAGAGGACTAGTAATATTAGCCATTTAACAACAGGACATTCTCACCCTTACACTAGGCATATGAAATGGATAAGGCGAACCCACTGGAAGATTACTACCTCAATCCCAGCATGAGCAAGGTTAGTGAATAAGTCCATGTAAGGAAATAAAGTTCAGTAGTTGTCCTTAGTTTGTTAGCGTGTTCTACTTGAACAGACTAGAATATTATCTTCTCTAAAGAATTACCAGAATAGTGAAACTATAAAACTATTCCCTCTGTGGTAGACTATTTCTTTATGAATCAGAATTTCTTTGTGAATCAGAACAAGAAACATGAGAATACCATTCATCTTCCACTCCAATAGAATACTATGAACCCCTTCTCCGGATGATTAAAGGAATGTGGATCTCACAACAATACCGCGTATCAGGGCAAGAAATACGTAATGTTCTAGTGTTGGAAACATATTTTAGAAACGGAATACAAGTACAATATGTAAAACTTTGTAATCCTGTAGAAACATAGAACATGGAGATTTTTAAGATAAACAGTAACTGACCGGGGAGATAGAATATTTAATAAAAGACCTATTAAGCAAGAAAGAATGAAGGTTGAAGAGCTGGAAAATATCCACGAAATACAGATATGATAAGACAGCAGAGAGGTCTGAAGGAACAGAGTCCTTCACGAAATGTAGTGGAGGTACTAACTACTTAAATAACATACTTTTGAAGGTAAAATATTTTCGGTACTCTAAATTGCAAGAATGACAATTTTAATATTTACATAATTTATTTATTATCAGCTGTCGTAAATAAATTAAAACAATGTACATAATCACACACACACACACACACACACACACACACACACACACACACACACACACACACACACACACACACACACACACACACACACACACAAAATATTACATATTACACAAAAACATGCAAAATACACAAAGAATTCAATTCAATTTAATCCGTATCCGGTTCAATCGGAACTGCAGAGCTACCAGTTTTTTGTACATCTCGTTTTGTAACGATTCTTGTCTGGCAGCAATCGATTTATTTGTGGCCTGAATTATCGCTTTGCTTTTCTTTACGTCATTCATGTGTTTGGGCAGTTCCATAGCGGTCAGATGGTCATCGTTCAGCGCCCTGTCCAAATCTTCCAGTTTACTGTTCAGTATATTTACTCTCCTCTCAGCCCACTCGTATCCTCTGGTGAGATTTGTAACGTCCGATTCTAGACTTTAACAGTATGTTAGTAGCAGAAAATGTTTTAAAGTGTTGCAGAAAATGTGCCAGTTTCAAAGTGTAAAAAAAGACATTAATAATTTATATGAAATTTGATTGAAAATTCAGAGAAATTTTATTAATAAACGAATCTCAATAAGTAAATTCACGGTATACGAAATATCTGCACTTGATTTCAAACATTCACATTTCAAGTGTACATTTTAAATATTAATGACAGTAAAATTAAATTTAAACTAAGGCATAAAATATTACTCGTGCAGTCGCATTCGTGCGCACGCATGATCAGGTATGTTGTAATTATTCACAATAAACAATAAAATTAATTCTAATGAAAAAAAGGTTTGTTAGCCGCGAATATAGACTATTAACAAAATGAGCTGGTTTAAATAACTGGCTGAATTGCCAGCTGAACCGCTGGCTAAATTAAACTTATTTTATTAATTATATTTTACTTTCTTCGTGACGATTTGAACATTAATGTGTTGAAGAGTTTAAAAAACAAAAACTAACTAAACAAATAATAACTATACCTGCTTTGTAAGGTTAGTTTTGTTTATGCATACTTCTATTATCGGTAGATATAATTAGAATAAAATATAGGTATATGCCATTCTAGTAAGTCAAATGTGTATGTATTGTGTTATTAAGTGTATATAAAATATAGCATAGTATACAACACCCGCAAGGATGTATGTCTTTGTGTGAGCGTGTGTGTGTGTGTGTGTTCTTGATATTATACATATATGTGTTTACAAAGAGGCCACGACGTTTTATGGCGACATCGAACATAATACACACTATATAATAATACAATACGCACACACACTTAAGAAGTGTATACATATGCAAACATGTATGTGTATCTATATATTTATAGTATATCTGAATATTTTCTCGAATACCGATCCCTATATTTTCACTCCGGTCCGCACAAATTTTCATTTTTTCAATACGTAGCTTACATATCCAAATGTTAAATAAACAGATCATGTCATAGACCATGGCGTATCCCAATATAACGTAAATAATGAAGATAAAATATTTCCTTACACAGTAATAAGCAAATTAATAAAGGTTTATAAGTAGCGTAAATACAATTTAAACATTACACAAATTATGCAGTTATAATTAAGAAAGTGAAAAGTAATTAACAAAACGTGACTGCAGTCAGGCAGGCAAGCAATTCATATAGCTAATGTAAACATGAAATAAATTACAAAAATACATGACACTATTTTTTAAAATTTAATGTGAAAGGAACTTACCTAAACATTGTAGTATATTCAATTTCCACACATAATAGCCTATAATGATGATTCGATTAGTGCAAAACGTATGTAACAATCTATTAGGCATACGTTAAAAGCTATGCCATGGGATCGTTACTTCCATTTTGCCTCTAGTTATTCAAACTTCCTTTATTTGTATTTATTCCTTTATTCAAACTTACTTGTATTTGAATAACTTGTATCCTTGTATTTGAGTTCCTTGTAACTTACTTGTATTTATTTGTGTCACTATTAAATAAACATATTTATTAAAAAAATTATAAATGTCTTTTCGTATTTATGTTTGGTCAATTATTATTATTATTATTTTTTTTTGTATATTATTTTCCATCACAAGCATACTCTTGTTTATGCTTTAGACAAACTTGTTATGATAATACAGAATTAGTGCGACGTTCATTAATTTTCAGAAACTCATCTGAGTTTTGTGGGAATAGAAATCTGTATGAAACGGACCGAGCATTTAATTGTAAAACAAAACAACTGCTGTGACTACTAAAAGGTAATAAACATTTTAAAGATCGCTTACAGCTATGCAGTTAAATGTTTAGCTGTTCTTCATTCTTCACCATAAGCATAGGTCTATAAATTGTTAACGACGGAAGCTAAAAATATGTAGATCTGTAAATGCAAGTTGTCAATATTTGTCAGTGTCAAGCACAAAAATAAATTATTTATTGCAAATTAGTGTAGACATTTAGTTTGAATGATTACTTTATAGGGTCTAGTTTTACGCAGGTTTTGCATCTTGTTTCTTATATATAGCCCATCATGTTTCTACTAATCAATATTTTACACATACAATTTTGTGACATTCGGCCATCAATTTAGTTTTTAATTTAATTTAATTTTTGTTTTTATTCAACCGACTGTATAATTTATATTTGCCTCGACAGAAGTTTGTTTTGGTTGTCTACAGGACAGCATGCTCCTGTTAAACTTTTCGGTTTTGTACAACTAACTTTTCGCTTCAATAGCTTAAAATTGGTACCAATTATTTATATTATTGATATAACGTAAATTTTGTAAACATTAAACTTTAACCATAATTTGAGTTGACTAGAAGAAAACCAAAACCTAATAACAAGTCAACCAATCTTACGAGGCAATGGACCATCGTAAAAACATAACCAATGAGACAATAGCAACTAATTAGTGACGAACGTGACAAATAAGTAACAAATTTGTGTAGGCCTATAGTTAATAAATAAGGTCATCAACAGCTACGTTTTGATCTTAATAACTCTAACCGTTAAAATTGTCAATCAAATTTTATATCCTTCTTTTCAAAATTCGTTATCGAGTCGCATGGGGAAATTTAACAAAGAAAATTCGTATTTTATGACCTGATAGAATTGACTAGTTTTTGTACATAATCGCATAGTTGTTAGGAAACTTTATACATAGAGAGATCGCAATTGTTGAACGAGAAGGAATTTATCGCCATCTTAACCATACGT
The DNA here is from genome assembly GCA_034769895.1 of Magicicada septendecula. NCBI lineage: Eukaryota > Metazoa > Arthropoda > Insecta > Hemiptera > Cicadidae > Magicicada > Magicicada septendecula. Next base: position 520,032,898 of record CM068368.1, on the reverse strand, counting down.
TGGTTTTTTCAGTGTATTTTATTTGGTTTCAAATTACGCCATGCCACTACCTCTTTCTATTTTCTTTCTTCATATTTTCGCATTAAAGTCCGACGAGTTTTGCCTCATCGATTACTTCTGCCGTTTAACCACTGTAGCTGCTTACTTCCTTCATCGGTGCCTATGAACTTCTCCGTACCAATTCGTCACTCTTTCCTTTTTTTCTCCTCCCAATTAGCTTCCACTGCATTATTAGTTTCCACTTGTTATTAGTTTCTACTTGTATTAGTTTCTTGTTTGCCTTGTTAGCATTGTTTGCCTTGAATCTACTTGAGATACCATGGTAGTCCCATTACTTTACAAATCCATATCAGCATCTTCTACAAGTCTGTCAAGCACACGATTCATCCTTGTATCTAGGTCTCATTTGGCTCTCCTGTAGCACAATAATTCTTTGCAACTATCTTTCTTCATATATTTGGCTATACGTCATACCAGTTAGCAACCACGTAACCTGTGTTTTATAAATAGTGAGTTTCTATTTTATGTCTATTAAGACTGCTATCCATTATACTACTAAGTTTTTTTCATAAATGCAAAATAAAATTCTTTGTGTTGTGTTGATAATAGAACTAAAAAGTAAATAAAAGAAATTTCTCCGCAAACAAAGGTATTAATTAAATTAAATACGGTATTATGTAATATGCGTGTATGTTGTGTTTGTGTGCATGAAGGAATGAGGTCACATTTATTCACCATACTGTGTACATGTAGTAAAACTGTCAAGTAAAATAGTAATTGTATGAGGGACAAAAAAGTTTTTTTTTGCAAGTTTTGAAAATAGGTCCATACTAACTCAAGTTTCTTTTTGTATCATGTAATATTATACAAGGTTCAACTAAATCAAGCCACCTTTTGGGATCTTGTAAACTGAAAAAGGCACGAGTAACTGTAAATGTATAACTTTTGACGTGAATACGTCTTTAAATTTGCTTCCATAGTGGGAGGCAATTCAGAAAACTGATGATAACAAAATCGGGGGATACAGTTTGGTGTTGCAGCTACATATCTATCATCTACATCCAAAATTTAATTACACCACTCGATAGCTAAAGGATCAAAGAATTCGTTACGTTGAGTGAGGACTATGACGCATCGCGTGTGGCGGAGGGGGAAGCGCCGCCATTTTGAGGTCGTTTCGCTGCGTCACATAATGTCCGTTTAGTATAAATTTCGACTTGGAGAAGCTAGGACGTTCGTTTGAGTTTCAATCGTCAGCTCTCGTCAAGATCTATCGATTGCGTATATAAAACATTAGTGTGAAATAGTTATAGTGAATATATATGGTGTTAAAGTAAAAAATTAAAATAAATAATGCAATGTCGGCCTATACTCGTCAAAAAGCCAAATCAAAATATAGAGATCGTATACGGTTGGAAAGGGCTTCTCAAGAGCAATCCAATGATACCCGTAAAACACCATATGACAGAGTGAAGCGGTGCCGGGAACGTAAAAGAATGAAGGCGTCCGAGCGGATCAACGACGGCGCCAGTACATCTGCAGCTGGGGCGCCCGAGCCTATGCAAGTGGATGATGTAATCGCTTCTATATCAACGCCGGACTGTATAGACATCGATTGTGTGCCATCGCCGATTATGAAGACACATTGGGCAGCAGCTAGTGCACGTTTCACTACTACGTTTGTCAACAATCCATTCGGACATAAGTGTGATGTGTGTGACCGTCTATGATTTCTGCGCTCATTGAAGCCACCAAAGGAAAAACACTTACCGCTGCTTAGTAATACTTTCCCAGAAGAGGCAGTGGCTGACTTTAAACTGTGCGGTACGTGTAGGAAATCACTGGACTCGGACAAAGTGCCCACGTTGTCACGTTCGAACGGATTTGTGTATCCACCTAAGCAACATGGGTTGCCCGCATTAGATCCGATCAGTGCACGTCTAGTATCACCGCGTCTGCCATTCATGCAGATACGTCGGTTGCGTTACGACGGCAGCTACGGCATCATCGGACAAGTCATTAATGTACCCGTCGATGTGGACACAATGGTGCAACAGCTACCGCGTCAATTGGACGATGATCAGGCGTTCAATGTTAACATCAAGAAGAACATGATACATAAATCTACGTATCTGAGCGGCGTGGTCAAAAAGTCTGTGGTAAAAGCTTGGTTACTATTCTTACTTGGTCAACCATTGTATAAGCATTACAAGATCACAGTAAACTGGGATTCGTTTAATGCTAACATAGTAACCAGTTGTGTGGCAGCCAACGCCGCCGGTGACGATCCGATCGAGTATCTACAGTGCGACAGCGGTGCACCGGAGTCGGAGGTTCTACTTGCAAGGCAGCACACTATGCTGTGGAATGAGGAAAATTGTCTTGACATTGCTCCGGGCCAGCATTCAACACCGCTGAACATTATTTACGACGTGTATGCCGAAGAACTATCGTTCCCTGCGATATACTACGGTACCGGCAGGCAGTTCAACTTGGATGTGCGCGTTACCCCGTTCATGATCGCAACAAGCGAGATACGAAGAAGCGACCCCCGCGGTGTCTCACCCGAGCACATTTTGTACATGGCCATGAAAATTATGCGGCTGCATGTCGTCGAAGGAATATACAGTATGTTCCGATGCATACGACAGACTGGTAATATCACTCGCAAAATGCTGGAAGGTCGTACGTTCCTCGATGAGTGTGTAGATAAGAACCTTGCATTTCTCAAATCTTTACCAAATTCTGTGCAGTATTGGATGAATCGCAAAAAGGATCTTTTCGCGATGATACGCCAGCTGGGCAAGCCGTCGATGTTCCTTACACTGAGTGCCAACGAAATACATTGGCAGAATCTTCACAAGGTACTGCACGAGTTGAGTGATGCATTTACCGATGTAAGCGTAACCGATCCACTAGTAGATTTGACTCGATCCATGCGCAGTCACTTGGTCAACGAAGATCCCGTTACGTGTTGCATCTATTTCAATAAATTGGTAGACTGTGTGATGGCGTTGCTGCAAGCCAAGGGTAAGATGAATCCCTTTGGAAAGTATCGTGTTGTGGACTTCTTTCAACGAATTGAATTTCAACACCGTGGCAGTCCGCATGCGCACATCCTTTTGTGGCTCGATTGTGATTATCGCGAGCCCGTGTCCGAAAGTATACCTAATACCATTCAACTGGTCACCGCACGTACACGTATTCACGTAAAACACACGGCCGTGTCCACGACACAGCCACACCCCGTTTTTTTTTCTATTTTGTATGAGTTTCAAAAATAATATTTAAAATTCTTGATATTTTTTCGCCATTTTCAAATGGTGTAGCCAAATTGATTTTTTTTAATAGTAATTTCGACTTGTTATGGAATTTTCAATCAAACATATTGTGTTAGGCCTTTTTGCTATTATGACTATTTTGCTATTACGACTTTTTGTCAATTTTGACTACAGACCTTCAAAGTTAGGAAATCTCTTTTTTTATAAGATTTTGGTGAATTATTTTTGAAGCTCGATTTAGGCTAAAACTGTAATGCTATATAATTTAAGAACGAATAAGCCAGTTAGAGTGGAAGGAGGAACAAATATTAATTTATTTGCTAAGAGTCAAGTAAACACAGCTGTACTGAGCTATTGTAGGCCTACAATAAATGTAGGCAAAGCATTTCTGTATTAAAGTTATTACCTTTTTTTCTACATAGAAGCAATAAATTAAATATATAAGCCTAATTATGAAAATGGAAAAATTGTCATCATTGAAACAAGTATTAATTTTAACACAAACACACAAACATTTAAAAATTCCGTAAGTGTAAATAAAATGCAATACAGTATAACTATAACATATTTTTCGAAATGTCCATCGTGAGTGTAAATACTAGCGTACACTGTCCTTATCCACTTCAATAAGGAGAGTATTGTTACTTATTTGTCTCTGTCATCAGATTAATACTATATACAGAAGTAGTATTAATCCAAAATTTATATTTGCTAGCTTTTAAACTGATAGACAAAATAATGAAATGAAAGATGTAAGTAGATTTGATACTTTAAATGCGAAGAATAATAGAATACAATTAAATGAATGTTATTATCCATATGAGTTTCAAAATATTTCTGAAGGTAATTATGTTATAATGTATGAAATTTATCAGAACTAAAAAAGTATTTTATAAAAATAATGAAATGTGTTATATTTCTAAAGAATTAATAACCTATAAACCAATGTACGTTAATGACACTACTAGACATAAGGAGAATATTTCAAACTCTAAAAGTAATGTATTAATTACTATAGATATTCAAATTGCAGTAACTCAGAATGAGAATTTTATAGCGTATACACTAGTTTTTTCTGAAAAATAATTAGAATACTATATAATTAGTAATGGCATTAAAGAAAATTAAAGCTGTACTCCCACAAATAGTATTCTGTTAATATATTTTTTTCTACAACTTAGACATCTCTCCATTAATTTATTTCCGAGAGTCTTGATAAAAAATGGTAAGAAATTACATAATATTATGTTTTCATAATTTTTAAGGGGTCACTTTTTGCGACTCCCAAAATATTTGCGTATTTTATACATTTTTACTTAAAATTTTATTATTTTCATATGCAAAATGCGCTTAGGCTATTGTTTACTTCATATGCAGTATGAGCATACGCAATTATTTAAATGAATTTTACATAAATTTTAGAGTTTCCTAAAAATATGTTAGCTAAAGAGAGCTCTTATACAAATTTATGACGTGAATGTTTGGACGTATTTTTAGTAGTAGTTTCCACTAAAAATGCACCCAAAAGTGAGCTTTGAAAAATTATTTAATAAAAGCTAGATAACGAGAGCTCTGAAAAAGTACTTTAAAAAAATGTGAGGTAAAGAGAGCTCTTATCGAAATTTACGATGTGAGTTTTTAGATGTATTTTTTGCAGTTTTCTCTATAATTTTTTGTAAAATATTGTGACGCCATTACAGAACATTCTACGTGTTTCTCGGCTATTCCAGCGGAACTCGGCTGTAATGTGTGTGTGTGTGTGTGTGTGTGTGTGTGCGTACATGTTGCTGCTACTCTGAGATGAAATTGCTGCTACTCTGAAGGAAATTGACACCTGTCCCGCGTTCGCAACGAGACTATTCGCGTACCGGTCCGCGCGCACTGTGTTCAAGACCGCAATAAATTTCGTTCTAGTTTTTTTCTAGTAGTTGACGCGTATTACGGATTATTCTGGAATCTCAGCGGGGTATAAATGCAAGCATTAAGCGACGCTTAGTTCAGTTTAAGTGGTGATTTATTCAAGTAAGGTTCGAGTTATTGTCGGACGATTTACACAGTGTGTTTCAAGTGGTGTATTAGTAAAAGTGATTATAGTCCAGAATTCTTTATAGTTGACGTTATTATTTTTGTGGACAGATTAACTTGAATTGTTGTACGGGAATAATCTTGTTGAATAACTTTTTGATTACAAACTGTTAATTGTGATAATTAAAGCTAGTTTTTTGTGACTTTAATGGTGTCTTTTATTTAATTTTCCACTGTACCAGACGACGATCTGTGAGCCGTCGTAACAATAGGTTAGCTAAAGAGAGCTCCTAGCGAAACGTATAAAGTGAGTTTTTGGATGAATTTTTTTAGTTATTTTCATATTTTATTGATTTTTGACCTATTTTTTTATAAAGTGTTTTCCCGAACGTTCTGAGAGAGCTGAATTTTTAGGTTTTGAATTTTCGGTGGTTTTTGAGGGTATTTGGAGGTAAATTATTGAAAATCTTTAGTATATTTTAGAAATCGTGAATTTGATGTGTGTGGTCTAATACCCTCATTTTCTATCCTCTTGTATATGTGTATATACATGCAGACAATAATAAGTGCAGGAATAAGTTTTGGAAGATTTATTTATGTGTTGCATACAAATACATACAGCGTTACTATTCACGAAGCTTCTTATCGATTATAATAGTCTAACAATGGGATGATGAATAAAAAAGACTACAAAAGCCCCCACATACAGTATTCATCTGCAAGGGGAAGTGCAACATACAGTGTGCTAGTTACACTATGATGTTGAGTTCATTTAACTCGGCTCGCTTACAAAGCACACATCCCCTCTCTCCAGATACCTGACTACATAAAACGAAGGTCTATGTGCATTCTCACGTATATTATGTACCCGTCTCTCTCATTCTGCTTCACTGTTTGTAATTAAGACCTATTTACGTAACATGCTCTCATTTATAACAACTCAGTCATCTCTATTCATACCATATTAATTGAAAATGCAATTAAAGTTTTGCTTAAAAAATAAAATCAATGTTGCAACATTTAAAGTAGTAAAATGAAAATTATAAAAAAATTAAATAATTAAGCTTCTATACAATTGTATTTGATTAATTTAATTATTTAATAAAACTGTGTTAGAGCCTTCAAAAATCAGTTACGCAAAAGCAATAATAAATCTTCTGAAAAATGTGAAGTCGACCGTGCATCCACGCTAACTGAAGTAGAAAGTCGACGCGCTTACTTGACGTATGTACGTGGGACCATTGACTACTGACAAAATCGGCCGGATTTTAAGGAACACAACGTCCACCCTACTTTCAAGCCGATTAGGAAGGTAGGCCAAATTTTACCGTCGGCGAAAGACAAGATACCTCTTTCAACTCCTGGTGTCCCATGCAGTTGTGATGATGTGTACGCGGGAGAAACGCGGAGACAGGTGATGGTAAGAGTGCAAGAACACATGAAGCCCGCGAAAGAAGGAGATGCTGAGTAATCAGCAATAGCAGAGCCCAGCTTGAAAATAAACATCTTATTTTAATTGAAGAAATGGCGGTTATTGCGAAGATTTAAAACTACTTTTCGCGGGTAATAAGAGAGGTGATGAGAAATGTACAAAAATAAAAAAATAATAAAAACATTAACACAGACGATAGCTATAAGTTGCTAGAAGATTGGAAACCCGTTTTAAATAAGGTGACGTCGAAATAGATAAAATGGAATATTTGTGATGTGTAAATTGTGATTAATTTCGTTCACACTGTGCAACAAAAACACCTTGTGACACAGATGTGTTGTACAAATACGTATTTTACAGCATGTTTAAAATTCGTCTTTTTTAATCTGTAACATGTTGTAAAACTTGATGTTGTTGATCATTTAGCAAAATGGTTTCGAATTACTAGAATGAGATTCTAACTGCAGCAGATCTTGTGTGATCTTAGCCAGAAAAGTGTCTAGACAAAAATCTGGAATTGATCGTCACTGTAATTCAGAGGAAAGTACAGAGGTAGGGTCTACTCTCATTTTAGAATATCTAAATAATGACGATACTAATTCACTCACAGGAGAACTGCGATGCAAATGGTAAATTCAAGAATTTGTCAGAATGACAAGTTTTCATTTTGAGTATTCTGTTAACGAAACTGATTATAGATGGAACGTTAAACGAGAAAGCGCAAGACACCTGTCACCCAATGTGAAATTCAGAATAGTTGTAAAAGTAATTTTCTGTTTTTACAAATAAAGTAAAAATACAGTAGTATTAATAACTATATTGCTCCCTTTTAAATTTCATTAGAGAGTAAAGTCCTGTAAAAGTTTTTTGGGAGCCTACAGTCTAACTCTAGAGACTCTCAGATAAATCCTCCTAAACTACCTAAGATAGAGGGTCTCTTTAACACGCGGTTTCACTGAGCTCTCCTTACGGTCTACTCCACAGAAGGAAGTAGTCAGTATCAAACTAAGACTTCGAGTTAATAAAAAACCTTTTAACCTTCTTTCTCTACAATCTTCATCTTAGGGAATCTTTTAGCCTTCTTTCTCTACAATCTTCATCTTAGGAAACCTTTTAACCTCCTTTCTCTACTATCTTCGTCTTAGGAAAACTTGTAACATTGTTTCTCTACTATCTTCGTCTTAGGGAACCTTGTAACCTTGTTTCTCTACTATCTTCGTCTTAGGGAACCTTGTAACCTTGTTTCTCTACTATCTTCGTCTTAGGGAACCTTGTAACATTGTTTCTCTACTATCTTCGTCTTAGGGAACCTTGTAACCTTGTTTCTCTACTATCTTCGTCTTAGGGAACCTTGTAACCTTGTTTCCTTACTTTCCTCGACTCTACGTCGCTGTACCCATTACTGCAAAACACTTTCCTTTGTACAACTTGTTCCCTTGTTCAGTAGTTATTTTGATTAAATATTTCTATTGTGTATTATGTTTTAATTTGAAAATAACAATTTATTGTAACTTTTTGGGGTTATTGGACGGGGATACTTTCTTGTAATTATGGGCTTGTTTGTAACACCGTGGGTGGGGGCTTACTGTATAAATAGGAGTGTGTCAAGACTTTGTGCTGTGTCTCAGAGGATACCTCAGAGTAGTATGGGTGTTAGATGTTAAAATTAATAAAAAAAATCGTGTGTTGAACTGAAAAACAGTATTATTATTAGAGTACCAATGGTAAGGTGGTAACGGCTAACTAATACAAACTACGTATACAAAATATCACCTAGTTGTTTGTATAGGGACGCGTCAACACGCTAACCACTACGGGGTTGCCAACAAAGAAAACAACTAGTCAGGTTTTGATACTTTCGTGAATAGCGTCGTACGTAGTATGTGGGATAATTGCGAGTTTGCTGCCACTGAAACGCAAGTCGTGGTAAAAAATATACAGAAACAAAGAAAACGAAACAAACAGCTTCAAGTTTCACCACAAAAACGAAGTACGCGACAATGTGGGTCTGGCAGAGACACTGAGCGACTGAACTTTTGTAAACTGGAAAAGTTTTTCCTTCTTTTAATCAGAATCGCGCTAATCTGATCCGATGAGACAGAGTAGAAGTCTGAGGGGAAAACTATTTGAGTTGCGTAAAGTGCGTGAGTGCGTATGCACGCCTTGCTCTTACACATCAAACGGTATTAATCTATGTATAATAACATCCTTTTAAAATATGATGCTCCGATTAGTTTGTGGTCTGCGAAGGCCTAGTGTCATAACATGTTGTTTATAGTAATTTTTTTTTTAACTTTTATAACTTATCAACTACTAAGGATTTAAAATTTTTGCTGAATTCGTTTGAGTTCAATAACAGAGAAAGTTGAAAATAAAAACATATAAGAATTATATATTGGAACATTCTTTTGAAAAATATTTTAATAAATTGTATATTAAGTTTCCAAGAAACAAATTATAATCACACCTTCTTATTAGCATAGTGTATTTTCTATAGCGTCGTAATTTATATTTTATATTAAATCAAACATGATTATGCAAAGAAAAAAAGCGTATTGAATACATTATAACGACTTTAGTTCAAAAATCTGTAGAGTTTGAGTACAGTCTGAATAATGAAAAGTCAGTCATACTTTCTAACCATAATTTAAATGTGCATAGATACATTGAATATACTGTACTTAATAAAGGCTGTTAACTAGATTTGTAGAGAATATGGCGTTTGTGTCCTGTTATTATATATTTCACTGAATTTTAAATATTTTTGAAATATTAAAAGTAGTTGTGCATAGGTGTTCTCATACATGAGACTAATGGTCGAATGGGACTGTATGTGTTCGGTCCTGGAAATGTATATGTACTCGAGCCAGCGCAGCATCTGTTTGTGTGGAATGTTCACATGTCCATAACTAAGTAAACAATACCTACTCCCTTTCATCTCACTCTCTCTCTCTCTCTCTCTCTCTCTCTCTCTCTCTCTCTCTCTCTCTCTCTCTCTCACACACACACACACACACTTCCCTCTCTTTTGGCTCCCTAATTCTCTCTTTTTCTCTTGTTTCTTCTTTCTCTTCGCACCTCTCTAAAATGAAAACAGTTAATGAGTTTGTGCACATTGCACTCCAAAGAGTTCCTACACCCGTGTCTCGCATGCTAGATCTGCACAATTTTTAAAATAATGTTTTTTTTTTTGTAAATGTACCTATTTTTAAAATAATCTAAAAGTAACTTGAGGATTCAAGCTTGTGTTTCTGTTTTTCTGCTGCAATCAAACCATCAAAATATTATTTAAAATGAATAAAACTTTGTTCTTTGTCACCTAAGTTATAACTTTGAATAAAATACATAAATAATAATAACTTAGAAGAACAACAGATACAATACAGAAGCACTGAGTCCAAAATTTTTAAATAAAATAAAGTCGTATAGAATATAAAAATTTCAGAGGGCGGAAAATATGAATATAAAATTCTATGGAAAAAGTAACAGTATAGTTATAAAAAATTAAAATATGTAACAAGAGGCTATACAGATAGGTTAGGTGCACACACTACAAACGTACCAACGTTTACTGTAACTTAACATAAACTGAAGACTTATATTTTTTATGTTATTGTATCTTCTTTAAAACAACAATCGCTTTGCCAATAATAAAACTATACCTACTGTAAAACAGTATTATTCAAAGATGTGAAAAACAAATGGTGCATAATAACTGAATCTGGTTTCTGGATGGAGATAACATCTAAATAATCTTCTTATAATAGAGAGCAAGTTTTATGAATGCAATAAACACAATAAATACAATGAACGAAGTCCAATAACACTCAAAAAAGAATACGGGAAATCTGCACGGCAAGGCAGCAACGGTCTAGATGCATGACGTCACTCTCGCAGTTGTCAGGCCTGTTACATAGTCAGGTGATGCCTCGGCTCTGTGAGTCACGTAGCAGCCTGTGACGTCATGACAACGTCATGGCTAATGCTGTAGAATATCATAGGTGTCCGACATAACTTCTAAAAATGGTTTATCCTCTGTATAGTGGATAAGTGTCAAGACCCAAGGCTTTCACCAAATAAGAGAAATAAAAAACAAAATAAAATAAATGAAAAGGAAACAGAAACTATGAACCATCGCCGCCTGCTGTGAGATAGATACGTAGCTGCCTAGATTGCCTGAACCTAAATTCAGCAATGGTCAGATATGACATGAAACTTTCTGTGAAAATTCCAAACACTTGTATTTCAAAGGTTACATCTACTGAGGCCTAAAATTTTGTGGGCATGATGAACTAGAATACGTACTGTCATGTTTTAATCGTGTAGATGTGGTTACTGGTTATGTAGTAATGTAAAGTCACGGGAATGAAAATAGAAACGTCAAAGAATTTTCTGGGCTATGTCAACAAGACTGACTGTAAGTCTGAGGTTTCTGGGTACTAAGACTGATGAATCTGAGATGTCGTAAGCAAAGGTAAAGTTGCTTCGGGCAGACAAGAGAGCGCTTGACACATTAGAGCACATAATAACGATAGGCCTATATTATGAGTTTAGACAGCATTAAAGATTAGACAGAGCAGCAGGTCGTAACGGAAACAGACCGTAGCAGGCGTAGGATGTGTTTGTAATACATATCATATTCTACATATCTGCGAGTGATCCAAAGTTTCACTCTGTAACATATTTAACCATAGGAACGCTATGGAAATAGGAGATCGGTTTTGAACAGTGACTAGAATGAACAAATCAAAACAGCGTTAATTTCAAAAACAATCTACGCCTATCAGTATCTTTAAATAGCTATTCGTAACAAATTTTGTTTAACTAACGATTCTTGAATGTGTTCTCCATTATAGGGGACGAGACAGTATTCCAAATAAACACAAACAAATGCATCGACGACAACTTAATTGAAACTCTTCCCGTGCGGAAGGTTCTGTTTTTAAAGGATTGTTTATGAATAACAAATGGATAATCTGTTAATTGATCGTAAGTATGTGTGTGTGTGAGCACGTGTTTTGTTATTCCATCTAATAGCGTCCCGGAAATCTTTTGAACAAACAAAAAGCACGTTTTATAAAATTAATTTATACACGGAACAACACTGTGTATATTGTCAGCTCTGTAAAAACAAAAACTCACACTGCTTTCTTGTTATTTTTAATAAAATTTATTGTCATAAAATTACAATCATAAAACTCCCTGCATTTAATTAGAATTTCCCAATTTACTGTGACACTACTTTCTTCTTGGCGTCCTCAGTCATCACAACCGCTTCCTCCTCCTCCTTCTCCTTGTTCTTCTTCTTTTCTTTTCTGCAAAGACGTTTCTCTTTGTTGCATAATAGGCCTATATATACGGTATTTGATTATGTGTTATGCTCACGTCGCTAAATATGCGTGTATCAAAAACTAAATACTTAAAGTGAGTCTCCAGCGGTGAATACGACAATGTATATTGTTAGCAGAAACATCGTTTGTGGCAGTACCGCGGTAAAGATCAGCAAGTTCATTCAGACTCCCGGCTCTCCAAATACCGTGACTCAAGTTATTGTTTCCTACATGACTGTTAACGCCAACATGAAAGCGTTTACGTGTTTGGTACATTGTCAGAAAGTAACACCACAACGACAAGACGGAAGTCTTGGTAGTAAAATTTGTGTTTCCTTTCGTTACTTTGCTAAAGACAAATATAATGTTTACGACCTCGTCGAAAAGTAACTACAGAATGTTGGGTTGCAATGTACCTGGCTTTCTAATACTTCACGTTCACTATATAGCTATCATCCACTCTACAGCCACTTCTTTTAATTCTGGGTTTTACATGAATTATTTCGCGTCGTTTAATAACCATATAAACCGACTCTGCAAGTTCGTAACATCCAACAGTGCACCTATTTTTTACGCTTAATTAAATTTATGCACGATTTATGCACTTCGTCGGGACTGACACAATGCATTAAGTACGTTAGAATTCTTTATGTAGACCACCACTTATTGCTATCCATTATAATGGTCTAGTGACATCTAGTAAACACCTTCTAGCTCATCATCGGATCACAATAAAAGTCACCAATCTGATGATCATCATGGGCTAAATCTTTCAAAGCACTTATCGGCGGTCACTAGGCCACTGCAGTGAACGTTACGTGGTGACTGACTAGTAAGATAACGAATCTGCAATCCTGTAATGACACTTGGATAAGCCCGAAGAACAACAGAAACATGTACATATATCTAAGTAAAATGTAATTTATTTACCTGTCAAGGGAGGAAACTGCGGTCTCTGTCTGTCTTCTGAGGAACTACTCGCCTATTTTGTAGTATTATAAAAAAAAATATACCATATTACACGTGTGTTTGCATATTTTTTGATGTTGGCTAAAAATATAATACTGTGGGCACAAAAAAATCGATACCATGATTAAATTTCAACATCGTTTGCTGATATTCAGAAAATGCAATTAAACTCTGCTTACAAAAACGTATTTACATTTCGTGTAAACATCTTTTTAACTTTTGTTTATTAAGTAAAATCAGAATACTATTATTTTATTATATTTTTGATTGTTTGCTTGTATTTATAATCGTTACTGAAAATGTTACTTATGTGGATAAATACTTTTGTTACTTATGTGGACACTTTCACCATACATTATTACTTCTTACTGGAGATATGAATCTATAGCGTGTGCGTGTGCGCGCGCGCGTGTGTGTGCATGCGCACGCGCGTGTACGTGTGTTTTGTTAGTGTATAACCACATTACGTAATTGTAAGGTTCGCCGAGAATAAACGAACAGAATATGTTTACAAAAAGTTAATCTGCGACTACGTCTGCAAGCGTGGTGAGAAGTAACTAATTAAGCTGGTCCTGAACAAGAAGAGTCAGTCCCGGCAAACCTCTGTGCAGCTGACAAATATAAAGTGTTTTCCGCCTACTGTATGTTATGAAATATTCGTCTGACATTATTAAAAAAATTAATTCTATCAATGGTACGTTGTTTTCCCATCACAAACGTTTGTGTCCGTATGTGTGCGTATACAGGTTTTACTTCAGCGGGCGTATTAGCCCAGGAAAAATAGTAAAAAGATTTGACATTAAAGGAAAAAATTAGGTAAAAGCTAGTTTTTTGTACATGTGGTCGTTGAACCATAAGTTATACGAAATCAATGAGTCTACCGCTTAAATTTATCCGGGTTGAAAGGGGTGAAAAAAGGATTTTTCGCATATAACTTAAAAACGAAGTATTTTATCAAAAATATTTCAAATAAACGTTGTAGCTCACAAAATTCCCTATAATTTGGTGTGTGTTATATTCCTGTACGTCGAAGATTGTTGGAATAGGCCACATTTAAACCTTAGAGTATACTGTATTTTTTTGTATTTTGTGTATATTGCATGTGAATTATCTTTTTTTTTGGGGGGGGGAGGATTATGCCTACATAAGCCGAAGCTTGTGCGTAGGTAATGAGATGGGAATGGCTTGAATGATGAACAAATGCCGGGAACCAAACCTTACCGGAAATCAAACCCTGAACCTCTTGGTCTAGAAGCCAGCGCCCTAACCACTAGACCATACCGGTCAGTCAATATTTAACTTAAAATATTGTCTCAGGGCGATTTTACCCATATTGAAATATGTAAAAATTATTTTTTTATTTTTGGTGATGCAAATGAAGAATTTCATCAAAAAAATATCAAATAAAATTTCGTTCACATTTTTAGTAAGTTCTATACAATTAAGTACAGAAAGGAACTATATAATGCAGACCAAATGACCTAAGTATTGTAAAAGTAAAGTAAAAACATTCGAAGATAAGAAGGATTGTCGTTAGACTAGGGGGTTTTCATTTATTAATTTCTTTTTTAGGATTTGTAGGATTTATCATGACCGACAGTGGACTCGCTGAATTTCTCCTCCTCCTATGGCACTACAGCCCAAGTCGGCCCCTGGCCTCCACCAATCTCCGCCTCCAATCTACTCTATCCATTGCAGCCCTCCTCCAGTTTCTTATCCCCATGTCCCTCGCGTCCTCTGCAACGCCATCTTCCCGCCTCTTCCTCGGTCTGCCTCTGGGTCTTGTTTCCTCCCATGTACCCAGCAGAGCCCTTTTAGGGTTCCTGCCATCCTCCATTCTCATAACATGTCCGGCCCAACGGAATCTTTGCATTCTTATAAATTTTGAGACTGTATCTCTTTATATATTTGATACAGTTCATTGTTGTATCTCAGTCTCCATGAGCCATTTTCTTGTATTGGGCTAAACTGAACCCATAAATATCACACGAAGACTAAAGCAAGGAGATGGGTTAGCCCCAACACTATTTAATATTGCATTGGAATATGTAATTAGAGGCTTATCAATAAGTAGCTCCACTCTGTTAACAAATAAAACTGTACAGATAGCCGCATATGCAGATGACATTAACATCATGTCAAGACAGATCGCGGCAGCTAAAGAAATATTTCTGGAGCTTAAAAACAAAGCCAAGGAAGTTGGGCTAGCCATAAATATAGATACCGATAAAACAAAAATGCTTATCCAAACAAGAAGGGACCAGGTTCATAACAACATTGAAACAGAGGAGGACACAATTGAAGTGGTGGACAATTTCACGTATCTCGGAGTGAACGTAGCAAAGACTGGATCAGAGGAGCCGGAGATCCAAAGACGGACCACCATGGCTAACAAGGCATACTTCGCATTGCTGCCATGATTTAGGTCTGGGGATGTGCACAGGGAAACAAAAATGAAAATATGTAGTACTGTCATCAGACCGATGTTATGCTACGGGTGTGAGGCATGGACAATCACACAGAAAACAGCCGACATAGTAAACACCTTTGAAAGGAAAATCCTCAGACGCATTATAGGGCCAATACTCACTGAATTACTAAGCGTAATGTATGCCGAAAATTCTGTTTCACGTAATATACTAAATGAGCACGCATATACTCGCGGTATACGAGCACATATATTAGTATCTCTAGCATTTTCAAAAATTAGTTTACAAAACATAGGTTTAAGTGAAGAAGAAAAAGCAAAATTCGGGAACTTTTTTTTTATTTTAACGATTTACCTACAGAAAAGACTACTATTGAAGAAAATGTCGTTGTTAAAAATATTACAAATAAATTTGAAAATAAATTGAAAGATATTGAAAAAACCAATGGTCCAACTGCTCAGTTGTGGATTCAGTATATTAAAATGGTCACACTAATTAGAAATTTTATAGAAGCTGAAAGAGTAGGAGAGTGGGAAAAACACCTTTATACGGTAAAATTAATGCTGCCTTATTTTCACACAAGTGGTCACTTTCACTACGCTAAAGCTTGTCATATTTATTTACAGCAAATGCATGAATTACAAAATAGAATGAGTGACTCAGAATTTGATAAATTTACGAAAGGTTATTTTACTGTAAGGCGTAACAAAATATTTTCCAGTGGTATTTGGACTGATATGGTCATAGAACAGACAGCAAATCGAAAATTTGAAGTCCAAGGAGGTGTTGTTCACCGAGTATTCAAAGAAGAAATATTAAATTCATATATCACTACCAAATCAGCATTTTCAGATATTTTTCAAGAACTTGAAAATTTTTGCAGCACTACATTTTTCACATCTCAATAACATGTTGAGTTAAGAGAAACTCGAATTGCAAGAAATGTCAATAAATTGTATGATTGGCTTATTAATCAAGATCTGTTTTCAAAAACGCAAATCATTACGTCACTCGGTACTGGAATTATTGGAAATTATGCTATAAATCAAAGGAAATTGGTGAAAACGATATGAAAAAATTGTCTGAGAAATTGTATAAGGACATTGTCATAAAACGTGAAAACAGAGTACGTCCTGTGAGTGCCGTTAATTCCTCTACAACGGTACGTGAAAATGGTATTACTATAGATCCTTTAATTCTCTATCAAAGAATGCTGTTGTGTAGAGAACCGAGTGATATATTTTTTGATGAAATTCTTCATTTGCATCACAAAAAAAAAAAATTTTACATATTTCAATATGGGTAAAATCGCCCTGAGACAATATTTTAAGTTAAATATTGAATGACCGGTGTGGTCTAGGGGTTAGGGCGCTGGCTTCTAGACCAAGAGGTTCAGGATTTGATTCCCGGTAAGGTTTGGTTCCCTGCATTTGTTCATCATTCAAGCCATTCCCATCTCATTACATACGCACAAGCTTCGGCTTATGTTGGCATCATCCTCTCCAAAAAAAAACGATCATTCACATGCAATACACACAAAATACAAAAAATACAGTATACTCTTACATTTAAATATGGCTTAGGCCTACTCCAACAATCTTCAACGTACAGAAATGTAACACCAACCAAATTATAGGGAATTTTGTGAGCTACAACGTTTAATTGAAACATTTTTTGATAAAATACTTCGTTTTTAAGTTATATGAGAAAAATCCTTTTTTCACCCCTTTCAACCCGGATAAATTTAAGCGGTAGACTCATTGATTTCGTATAACTTATGGTTCAACGACCATATGTACTAAAAATTAGCTTTTATCTAATTTTTTCCTTAAAACTTCCTATTTTTCCTGAGCTATATAAATATATAATCTCTCTTCTTCTCTGTTTGCTTAAAATTTGATAAACTGAAATTTCCAGAATGCAGTATAATAGGCCTATGTGTTCTGATTGTAACCTTTAATATGTGTCTAACGTTCGGAAACGTGTATCCAACTTGTTAGCTGCATACTTTGGACAAGGAAACACAATTAAAGGAAAAATTGTTCAAGTAATTAAAAGTACTATAACTACGATCAAGACAAAACTACAATTATTGCGTGGTAATTTTGCTGAATGCATTTGATGTGTAGCTTCATCACTGCAAATGTAGATGAAGAATGATTAATATACGAGCATCGATAATGTCAGCATCAGAACATAGGTGGTGTCCGAAACACATGTAATGTGCGCACTCGGCCACAGTAGGTCTACTTTCCAAATACCTGCTGCCTCTCTTTAGGATACTTTCCCCTCCAAATGATAACCATCTGTTTGTCTTCAGTCTTTTATCTCATTGTCTCGTGTTGCCGTAACATTTGTGAGCGTGTTTGTAAATAAACACTTCCAGTCTAGACAGCTGTCTCAACGTAACCTGAAACTTGCAACGTAACCGTAACGAAACGTACACTTGCATCCATAACCAATTGCGAACACCGTAAAATTCGTCCCACTTGCAAATCACCTTTATCAACGGGGTTATCTTACAATTTTTAATGTTCCACTCGCGATCACCGTAAGAGCATAACAGTAGTCCCAAACTTTAATCCAGAACTGCACAGTTTTGTTTTACCAAACGCTTAACAAACTTAGTATTCAAGTTTGTGACTATAGTGCCATTCTCGCTCATGCTAAATTTAATGATATTAGGTTGGTACCTACAGAAAAGAATAAGCTAACCTACATTTAATTCTAACCTACAGACGTTAGAATTTACATAAAAAATATTCAACATAGATCTATGAATATGTTAGAATTGCCGTGAATTTGTTAGGTCATCGTCAGGACATATAACGTGATGTGGGTGCTCACATTACTCGTTTCATTTTCTCTTAGATGTAAAATAGGAAGTGTTAGTTTTTTCTTATTAGTCTACTTAATATTGTCTAATCTTCAAACCGGTCGGAGAGCCTAAACAACTGATAACTGGTACAAACTGGAAATCACTTCATGGTTTATCAGAACTTTTAATTCAGAGAGAGAGAGAGAGAGAGAGAGAGAGAGAGAGAGAGAGAGAGAGAGAGAGAGAACGAGAGATATTCTATACATGTTTGTGTGTGGGGAGTGCAAAAAATTACACACAAACGCGCGCAGGCGCATAGTACCACTCTCTCTCTCTCTCTCTCTCTCTCTCTCTGTTAATTAAAAGGTAAGATTATTTTTAATTATTTTAATTTTTGTTATATTTGTATTTACGAGTTCTCTATAACGAATATTAGGCTTATACTCACTGCCCTCTTAGCTGAAAAACCGCTGAAAACGCTTTTTGTATCTGTCCCATCTGATTAGGGGGCTATACATACGAATATAACCGCGTACAACCGCTTGCCGCGAATCCCTATTCTCTTCTTACAAGCAGACGTTAGAATTTACATATTCCAACTGCTGTCGTCGTTGATTTATTCTACGTTTCTCTCTTTTTCCATTTTCAGTACGGAGTTTACTGAAACGATGAAAAAAGGTAAACCTTGTGTTTTATACAGTGGCTATTCGTATAGAAAATTACGAAGGAGCGTAGGAGGTTCAGTAACATGGGTATGTTTAAAACAGAAGACAATCGGTATAAATGAATATTAGTTTCCCAGAACAATTTAGTGATGGCAGTGACTAACCACAAGTGTATTCCGGACGAAGCGACCATGGATATACAGAAGGCAGTATTCAGAGCAAAGAAACGAGAACCACAACGCGGCTATACATGGGATATTTAACAAAGAACTGTGACCTTTACTAAACAGATGCTGTGAATTCGCCACACGAACTCCCCCAAATCTGTAATCTGAAGTCATCGTTATACCGAGATAGAAACCGAACATAGGAGTGCAAGAGGAACCGACGTGTTCCAAATATGTTGTTCTTCAAGAGGAACTTCTGAAAATGTCTGATGAGAGTAATTTTCTTCTGGCCGAAGACGGTGTACAAGATAAGCTGCTGATTTTTGGTTGAACCAATGAAAAAGAGTCTGAAAGATTACAAGCCATTTTTCATGAATGGAACATTCAAAAGCTGCAGTAGTCACTTTGTACAAATATACACCATTCATGTTGACTTAGGAAGTACAAAAAATGAAACATGCATTGCGCCAGTTGTACTTGTTCCTCTTCCTGATTATAAAAAACAACCTATTTACGTATGCTTCGACTGCTCTAACGAGAAGTATCTGAATGGAACCCTGAGACTTGAGTCATCCGCTTTGTCAGCTTTAAAGAGGTATTTCCTATAGTTGACGTCCGTGGGTGTCATTTCCATGTCACACAATGTTTCTGCAGGAAAGTATGACAACATTATACAAAGAAATTGAATACGTTAGGGGTTGTATACGGTTTTTCGATCTGTATTTAATAATATATTTTTTGTATTTTTAATACAGTGCTGTATTACTATTTCAAAAACAAATCACCAATTAAAGTCTTCAATACCTTCATAGACCTAAGACCGAACGCTGCATTGACAATCGCAACCGCGAAACTGATTTGTATGCTAACTTCCACTAACTTTTCAGTCAACCGAGTAGGCCTGTTGCTCACTGCGTAGCGCGATTTTGAAATATTTGCTTTTTGAGTTAAGGAAATCGTTGATTCGCTTCTACGGCAAAACGCGTAGATCAGTTTAATTCTGTTCGCTGCAATCTTTACAGCAAAGCGTTGCGTATGTATTCAATACGGCGAAGCTTTAAAAAGTTCGTATAAAACATTGCACATTATCAGCGCCTGCAGAAGGTGACAGAGCATTTGTATCAGCTTCTAGTATTATCATATCATAATAAGGTATTATTATTACCTTATGTATATTTTAATGTAAGATGTCATCTTTATTGTTTTATGTCATTATTAAATTTTATATTTCTATTATAGCTTATATTATCTTTTATTGTAAGCTTATGTTTCCACGCTTGCTTACAACAAATACAATTAGAAAATAATTGTCATCATCATCATCATCATCCTCAAGGTTTAAACCAAAAATGGTTTATTCCGGTCTCAAATAGGCAAATATTATAGCTGGTCAATCCAGCGCTTCCTCGAACGTCCCACACCTCTCCGTCCCCTCGGCTTATAGTTCCATATTTGTTTGGGGATGCGGCAGTCATCCATTCTGCAAAGAAGTTCCCACCAATTCACCCGATACTGGGCGATCCTGTCGAGTATGCTCATAATATTCAGTTCCTGCCGTATATCTGTGTTTCTTCTATGATCATGGAGCGTATACCCTGCCACGTGCCTGAGAAATCTCATTTCAGCCGCTTGGATACGACTGGCCTGGCCTTTCGTTAAAGTCCAATTCTCAGACCCATAAAGAAGTGTGGGAAGAGCCATCACCTTGTAGAATTTTAGGCGTGTTCCTTTACTTTCTGACTTAAGGGTTCGCCTGATGGTCCCGCACATAAGAACTTAAATGGAATAACTCCTATTGTAGTCCCAAGCCACGTGTTTGTTAACCAAATATACTGTAACTCACCGTCTATGGCCTTTCTGTGATGTTGTTATTTCGTTTACATGTTTCGAGGCACTTGCTTCATCATCAGAACTTTATAAAACTAATGCATGTCATCAATGGTGACATGTGTCAAAATATTAAAACACAATACGGCACTAAACTATATACAAAACTTGTTTTAATGAGCACGTCAATGTTAGATGTGCGTTGCAAGACAACACGCGCCGTACTGACGAAATCTAGGTTTTATCTCGACCATATCGCATAGCGGTATCGTACAGTATATTTGATTTATATTGTAATTGGTCGTTCAACACGTGTGGCTTGGTACTGACGTCGTTATGTGCTTTATAAATCTCATATTCTTCAAGGGCGTTCAAATAACGCCCTTTATTGCAGAAATGAAGGGGTATTAGATTCGAGCTAAAATCCGTGTAACTGTGATTATTGTCTATAAGGTGCCTGGAGAAATTTGACTTGATGTTGTCAAAGTTGTAAACTCGTGTAGGGAGTCTATGCTCTGAAAATCTTTTCAAAAAACCCCGACCCGTCTGGCCCACATATTTTCTGGTCCAGATATATATATCCAGACATACCCCGACCAGAAAATATGTGGGCCAGACGGGTCGGGGTTTTTTGAAAAGATTTTCTGAGCATAGACCCCCTACACGAGTTTACAACTTTGACAACATCAAGTCAAATTTCGCCAGGCACCTTATAGACAATAATCACAGTTACACGGATTTTAGCTCGAATCTAATACCCCTTCATTTCTGCAATAAAGGGCATTATTTGAACGCCCTTGAAGAATATGAGATTTATAAAGCACATAACGACGTCAGTACCAAGCCACACGTGTTGAACGACCAATTACAATATAAATAAAATATACTGTACGATACCGCTATGCGATATGGTCGAGATAAAACCTAGATTTCGTCAGTACGGCGCGTGTTGTCTTGCAACGCACATCTAACATTGACGTGCTCATTAAAACAAGTTTTGTATATAGTTTAGTGCCGTATTGTGTTTTAATATTTTGACGCATGTCATCATTGATGACATGCATTAGTTTTATAAAGTTCTGATGATGAGGCAAGTGCCTCGAAACATGTAAACGAAATAACAACATCACAGAAAGGCCATAGACGGTGAGTTATAGTATATTTGCCGCACATAAGGTTGAACTTATGGAACTTGTTCACCACGTCGTTGTTTGCATTATAAGACACACTGTAGCCTAGGTATTCAAAACTGCTAACTTGTTCCAGGACAGTACAGTCTATAACAATTTTTGCCCTACCACCCTCGCAGCTTAGAGCTAGAAAAAGATAGGTGTAATTCACTAATACTAAGCTCTCAACTCTTGCTTTGATGGCGACTCTTAAAATTATCTCAGGGTATCAAAATGATTATTAACACAATTTGAACTGAATGAATCCTAAATTGAATAAACTCTTCATTAACACATTACAAATTTACATACAATCTTAAAATGATTCACAATATTGAATTTTTTAGCTGCTCATCAATTCTCATTTGAAAGTAAGTTTTTAGACAGATTGAATTGCCAATAGTAATAGATTTAACAAAAGATACATGAATTATTATGAGTTTTAATGTTCAAATTTGTTTTACTTGTTTGTTGAATTCCGTTTGTGTTGGTGATTCCTTCCCTCGGAGTCTGCGATCCTGGAGCTTTGCGTTCGTCGGCGATTCGGACAATCCTGTTGTCGACACTCGTTGACACTAATACTTTAATTACCTAGGTTTCACTTTCACTACACAGCTCACATCTACTTACTGATGTAGAATATAATTAGTGTATAACTACTATTTATTCTGACACCTTAGTAAATATGTTATTAAGCTAAGTGCTCACAATACCAGTAATTCATACAGAATACACTTCAACGCTTCGTAACTTCCCGATTCACGTGGTAGATTATCTTTGAGGTGAATTTCGATAGTTTATCGCCAAGTTACAGTATATTTATCACAATGATTACTTTGATTTTAGTATTACCGTACCCGTTGATTGATTTATCGACTGCTTTTTTTTTGCACAACGGTTCTCCGGCACGTTCTTCTTGAATTTACTTCTTTAGTTTTATAACATTACTAAATATTACTCTGACTTATTATATTTCTTCCACTGCAATAACGGTTTTAATACTATTAATGCATAATACGAATATTGTACTCGTACTAACTATCGCAAGTTTAGTTATAAATAAAAAATCTTCGTCGACTTAATACGCGGTGACGAGTCTGATAGCTGTAATGTTCTCCGTAGACTCCCGACAAATTTCCGAACTACGTTTTTTAAACACACACAATCCTTACCCACACTCAATATTTACAAATCGCGTTCCCATTGGTTTCAAGTACCGCGATATTTGATTTCCTCCAACCCAACTAGCTAATTTCACCCGCTAAAAAAATGACGCTTTCTTTCATTCGCCAAAAAACAGCGCGTGCCAAACTTATACAAATAAGTGGGGAGAGACACTACCTTATGCTTTCTCACTCTAACCTCTCACTCTATTTCTAACGGACTGTATTGTCTGAACACTCAGCTTTCTCTCGCTTTCACTTAAACTTTATTGCTTTTTTAGTACAATACATTTTTATGATTCTTCACCCTGTACGTGACTTGTATGTTTTCTCCTCGTCAGACAGTCGCCTCGACAAGGGTGTGTTCTTTTGAAGAACACCGCTAGGCTTGCTGCTAACAGTACTTCAACTCAACGTTACTTGCATGTCTTAGTCTAATAAACAATTACTAATCATTATTCTATATAAAATCTTAGTAAAATTGAGTAGCATTCTATTTTAACGTTATAGCCCGTACGGGATCAGTTCCACAAAAAGCAATCACCTTGGTTTTAATTGTGGATATCTGCAATCCCGAGTCTTTGCAGATTCCATTTAACAAATGCATACCCATCTACGATCTGTTTTCAGAGTCCGACAGAATAGCCTGATCCTCCACAAATAACAAAGTATCAATCGTAGAGTGACCAATCATAAAATGGTCTGGAAGACACATCTGCCAATTTTGTATGACATCGTCAATATATAAATTAAAAAGAGAAGGTGATAATGGACACCCTTGTCGTAGGCTACTCCACAATTGATCAGGCCAGAAAATATTTACAGAAAATAATTGTAAACCTTTAAATCAAAACGAATCATTTTGGAACAACGGTAATCTGTGATTTTCTGATTGTGAAATGCTTATAACATCGGAAATATTAGTCAAACGTATACAGAAAACGGATGGGGATTGATATTTTAGGATAATAATGTCTGATTGCTACATTTACGTTTTGTCTGTCTGTTTAGTTGCTACCGAAGAAAATAAGGAAAAAATCACTGAAATTCAGAAAGTAACAACATGCACCCGTAACCTGAACAATTCTAACACGTTAGATACTGTAGACGTTGTTTCTAAACGCTATCAGGTGAATTTCCTTCAAACCGCTGCTATCGCTGCTTAACAGGAAATGTCTTACCGTGCAGTTCTCGTACTTCAGTAATAATGTAATAAAATGTAGTTCAACCTGAGGTGACGACAACGCAATGCTGCTAACTTTGGGATCATGAATTTGCATAAACGTGAAGTACAAACAGCACGATTAATACACAGACATCATTGAACTTCATCAAAGGAGATACAAACAGCGTAGTGCGACAAATACAAATTACGCGCCAACTGAATGCAGTCGCATAAAAGAACATTTATTTAGGATACACAAAATTTAGTTGTTAGAATATCACCTAAAACTTTATACTATGAATTGTATAAACCTAGAACCTTAAACGAGTGCTATGCGGCCATGTCGTATCGACTCAGTCTCAACTACGAGTTACTATAACCTCTTCTCTTGTGTTATAACTTAGGGAACCTGCAATAATTGGATCTGCCAATTATACAGGCTGCCTTAGTTGTGACGAGCTGAAAATAATCACAACAAATAAAACAATTCTTATAGCAGGATATTAGGAAGGGGAGACTGTTGATTTATGCACTCAGTTTACTCGGTACTCAGATGACATCTCTTTATTACATTTGTTATGTGATTAAGTTCTCTATTGTAAGTTCTCAAACAATATAGTTTACTATATGATTATATATAGATATTACTCCTTTACAAAGGGCCCTCAAAATATGATGTACATCTATTTTATTACACGGATCCGGGATTGAATATATTAAACGACTAATGGTCACCTTGCCATATACAATACTGAAAATTTAACCATTTGAAGAATGGTTTTCATTAATCTTTTAAAACAACAAAACTTTTAGTTTAAACTTTTACTCTTTTGCTATAACCAGAGTTATTAGATTTTAGACTACATGTTACATATAGTTTCTGTCTTTTAAAGTCTTTAATGTTATTACATTTAAAACAGAAGTTTTAAAGTCTTTAATATGATAAATTAAATTGTCTTTTGTGGACTATAATTTGTGTAACTCTTAACCATGGAAGACAAGCCTCCATGTCACCTGTGTGTTTCCTGAAGTTGCTGCAGAATTGGTTCTTTTGGTCCTCCGGGTGTTTCTTGAAGATCTGTCGTTACCTTATCATACTGTGACGGTGAAGTTCTTGGAGTCAGTCAAATCATTCCGGGTGTGGTACACTCATCTCGGGCGACTGTAGTAACTCTTAGTAATTCTTGTAGTTAGAATACATTAATAGAAAGTTCGTTTCACTGTTCTACACTTCACATGATTATAGATTAGTTGACTATCACCTTCTTGTTTGTAATACTGTATAAATTACATAGTTCGTTATTTTATAATAGAGAGAGATGTCATCACCACACAAATTTACTTATTTAAATAGTCATTGAATCAAGCCTTTCACATTTTAAATATATACGTAGCGAAACAACGCTTTACGCTGCTTACGGCGTGCGCGCTCCATTGCAAGTGGTAGAAATAGTTAAGGGGGAGAGTAGTAATCTCAAGACAATTACTAGGCAACATAAAAGTAGTTCCTTGTTTCTAATTTAATTAAAGGACTATAGTTTGATTAAATTATTAACTATAGATATTCTTAGTTACAGAAGTTATCAAAGTACGTAACGGTGGTTTTATTTAATTATTTAAATAATAACAAATTTACAATAATACTTAGTTTATTTAGGGGTCAGAAAACAAGTTAATTCTGGTCAGTTCCTGTTTATGCAGGATTAAATAATAAGCTTTACCCTTTCTGTACAATTCCATTCCCTTTTATTTTATTATTAGACTTTATATTAAATATTATTATTATTTAATGATTGCAATAAGATTTAATTTAAAAATGTGAGATTTTATTAAGAATTTAAAATTTCTCAGCTTATACATTATCAACTTAATTAATTAACATATTTTTTATTAATGAAATCGTCACATTACTCGTCCAACAGTTGAGCCTGAACTGAACTAAACCCGCATAGTGCACACCACAAGCGTCTAGCGCTGTCGATAGAGGCGTCCGTGCGAGTCGATCCACGTACGAGTCGAGTAAATACTTCGTGTGACAAAATAGTGAAGACCGCTCCCCCGCTGGCCAGAACCACGGATGGCCAACCAACCAAAAGAACAATATATATATTGTAACATAACCAGATGTTACATAACCTAAACATATACTGTCAGGTTTAACAAGTGCATAATGATAATATAAATAGATAAGGTAATGATAAGAATAACCAAGAAGAGAGGAATCATGGAAGAAGAAAGAAGCAGAAGTGCCACAAGAAACAGTAAACCCAAATACTGTTTGACACTACAACCAGACTACAACTGACACAAACTGATGGACAATTTAAATTCACTTTAAGCTGTCAAGCGAGTCAGTGAATAATGTAAACAGAATATGATATGTTACTAAAAAATGATTAAATAAGAATCTGAATAATGTGAGATCAGAATCAGCATTTGGCTGATAATAAATCAATCATGACTAGTAATTATTGAGGCCAAGAACTAAAATTAGCAATGGCCATAAAATGAAAATGAAGCTATATTTCAATCTCAAACATAATTATGACAAGAAACCACATTTGTAAGAGGGAATCTTATACCAATAAGCTACCTCAGCAAAATTACCGAATTGTGAACTAATAAAAGCTTTTAAGGCAGAATTCCAGTATAAACGGTATGCCTTAACAAGGCCTAGACCAAACAATCATCAATGAGGTGATTATTAGGAAGTAATATAAATGTAGGTCACCTACACTTAACAATTGTTATGCTCAAACATAGCAATAAGCATTATTAAAATGATATAATTTATAATTCAATTGTTAGTTAGTAGAATAGAGCAAATTAATGTGAAACGAAATATCATAGTAGGTAGGAACAGTTCATTACAATGTATAAAGTTAAGGTTTATTCATAATGTACAGTAATTAAATATCAGTACAGATTTAATAGTGTTCTCACATAAACGTTTGAGTGATAAAACGCGATGTAGAACACAAACAATATTAGTCAGAGTGTATAATCACCGATTTCGGTAAACAGACGACAGTGCGAAATAGTGTACCTGAACATTGTTCATGTAGCAATGTCAGTAAAAGTGAAATTAACTCGGTATCAAACTATATCAAATTAAAGAGGACAAAATATTCTTTAATTTGATGGCGATACAGCCCCCCCAATCGCAACTATATTAAGTGCGTGAAAGGCGTTAGCATCATTTACAAAATATGCTTAAGAAATTTGGTTATCAACACCAATAACATCGACAACTGTCAATCATCTCAGCTTTTGGCAGTTAGAAAACCGTTTTTGACGGTTGAAAAGACAATACGTCACGTTCATCACACCTGTCTAAGCCAATGACAAAATTGCTTAGTAATTAACAATGTTGCCTAGAGCCGATCAAGGGGTCGGGTATAAAAAGAGCTGTAACAGATCTTCAGCAGACATTTCTTAATCTCATTCAGCGAGGAACGTACGCTGGCCATCTCATCATTTTTAATTACTGATAGCGTCATTACCATAGTACATCAAAGGAAACAGTTTGACAACAACCTACAACTACTTCAAGATATTCTACAAAGAATCGTTGTGATTATGTGCAGTATTATTTCATTTAGTGCGGGAAGAATAATGAACAGAAGAAAGAATTAAATAATATTATTTATGATCCTTTAAGTCAGAAGTGGATCGAAATTCTCTGTTCTTGTGCGTGTGTAGTGAATAACGATAATCATTATAATCCGATTATCGAGGTGTTAATTGAAATTTTAATCGAAAGATTAAACACCAGGTAACAGTGTAAACATTTATTCATTTTACTACGAGCGCCATAACCTGTACGTTTTGATACACTGATCTGTACTGACGCAAAAACACTGAAACATTTTTCTATATTACACCATGTCTAAATTTATTTAATGAATTTGTCAATATTAGTTAAGCTGAATGTTAGTTATAAGTGTTCTCAAAATATAACGTTGTAAATCATAAACCAAGCGTGACGAACGCATAACCTATGAAATAGGTTATTTTTATTTTTATTAGTAATAGTAACATCAAAGACATTACTAGTCTATCTTATATCAGAAATTCATTAGCTATTGTGTAGGCATAAACTTTCTTTTTTGTGTCTCAAAGAACTTACACCTGAGATTTAAATAAGATTAATGTTTAAAGTAAAAAGAAATATCTGGACTTAACCAGATTTATTGCTTATGCTCTGAGCAAGCCTTATAGGGTTTGTAACAACTTATTTACAATTGTACATCATTGTATGTTTTTAATTATATTTGTTTGAATTCTCTATCAAGGGTATGAATAAAAACCCATTATTAACAGCATAACTCGACTTAATTTATTTCTAAAAAGTAACTAAATATTTTATTCAGAAAAAACTCAAAACAACCTTCAGTTGTGATTAAATATTTTGAATAGCATTGCCATAAAGGTAATAAACAATTATTTTAATTTTTTAAAATCATTAATTAATTCTATTCATTGGTTTTCCACGGGATTTTCCCAAAATAAATCCGTGTGGCGCCCACTATTAAACAAGGCAACTTAACCTTGTAGCTAAAGTGAGTTGGTTTTTGTAAACCGTTTTGACAGCTTATTGAACTTCTAGAAAACACGACCAGGTACGTGAAAGTATATTATATTTATTCTATTGTCCAGACATTACTAGACGTAACGTACTTAGACTGTTATCGACCTGGAAGAGAAGTTTCACAGCTAGTATCAACAAGACGATCACCATCATCAAGCGACCAACTATTATACTTTACTATTAAACTTAAGCAAAGCTAGTATTTAAATAATATTAACACAACTATTTTATTTGTTTTATCTAAGGGAATTCTTTTCAGACAATTATAATTCTACAATTGTAAACACACTTTGAGTAACCTCGAATGTAACATTTTAAATGGTTTTATCAAATTAGTATCTTTCAATTTTCAACAACTACAAACTTTAATATATTTCGAAATAATATTCAAATATAAATATTAACAATACACTTAATCATTTCTTTTATTTTATTACAAATTGACGCATCCGACGTGTGGCAGAATTACACCATACATATTAAGTACGTTACCGATTGGCTAGCCCAACAGCGGGGCTTTAAGGAGAGGAATTTTCGTTCGTTACAATATATATATATATTTTGGTTGACAATATATATATGTGGTTGACACATATGTACTTCCCCAGACAAAAAAACCGGAAGGCTGAGGATGGGTACAAGATAGTACCCGAAACATGTTCCAAATAGAAAAATAACATCTTGAGGTAAATTTATGTATAAATATTAAATGTAATATATATATATATATATATATTATAAAGACCTTTTGTCTATCTATTTTTTTTTTTTTTTTTTTTGTATATAATGATAGAACAAATCTTACTTACCCGTGACCTTTTACTTTACCTGGGCGCCAGAACAAATCCCAGATACAAATGACACGGATTCAGCTTAGCTCAGAGCACAGAGACACACTATCTCAGGATACGTTCAGTGAGTGCATTATTTAAGGGGAATCGTTACAAATAACTCTTAAATAATGTTGAAATTTGTTTAATTAATGACTTTGTTATTGAATTAATTTCTTTAAAAGTTAATCTAATGACTTATTGCTAACATAAATCTTATTGGTTAATGAGTGTACCTGAAAAGTGAAGATTAAAACTTCCAAACGACCAATTGCTCTTATCTGGTTGATTTAGGGATTATATATCACCCAAACCAGTGCTAAAGAACGGGTCTGCAATAATTTGCACGTTCAATACTACACTTCACTCTCCATTCAACACTTCTATATTACTTTACATCTAATCTTAATAATTAAATACAAATTTTGAATTTATATAGTGTCTTTTAAAATGTTTATTGATTTAATTATTTATTTTGTTATTTTATGTTGATTGATCAATGAATATATTTCTTATCTGATTGATGCGTCGACCGTAGGGCAATCGACAACCACTAAAGGGTTAATATAGGGACTACTTGCCCTCTCAATAACTCCATTCGCTAACATCTGTTGGACCTCCTTTTCCACTTCTTCTCTATAGTGTAAAGGGATTGGATAAGTCCTTTGCACAAATGATGCGTTTTCAGTAAGTGTTAACTGATGTTCATAGAACTTAGCTCTTCCAGGCTCTGTTCTAAAAAACATCCCTATACTCATAGACGAGTTGCTGAATTTGGTTCTGCTGCTTGTTGTTCAACTCAGTCCCGATGTTGATTTCTGGAGTATCTTCAATACAGTGCTGGTCACTCCTAACGTCAACTACCGGTTTCTCTCCATACCCTTTTATGACACTTACCGACTTCCAATGCTTAAATTCTTTAATGTGTACACTGATTTTCTTGGTATCTATTTCCATTGTGATGGTATTTCTTTTGAAATTTATTTCTGTCTTCCATTCAAGTAACGTATCTACCCCAATAATACAGTTATGAACGAGTATCGGGACTATAAGAGCTACAATTTGGGTTTGGGTACCATTTATATTGATAGGTAAATAAATTTGTTCAGTTATCTTTTGCATTTTGGCTCCAGTGGCTCCCTGTACATTACAATTTTTTACGGTTAGTCTGGGACAATTACGCAACTGACTATTATTTTCTATAAACTTTGAGCTGACACAGGTTACCTCACTGCCGGTGTCTATTAACGCTCTTACTAGTAGATTACTGATTTCACAAATTATTTCCGGACATTCAGGATAATGGCTTCTACCCACTTCTTGCTCTTCTTTTAACAAGAACTCCCTATCGTTCACTTGATTTATATTATTTGTTAATTTTCTTTTAACTGTATTAATGGGTTGTTTCACTGCAGGTAATGGTAGATTTAGTTTTGTTTCTTTTCTACCTGCAGTGGCTTCCCGTTTCCCGTATCCGTTTTACTAGTAGACGGTTGTGGCTCGGTTGATGATATGGCTGTCTTACATACCTTAAACCCTTTACTTGGTCGGGTTTCAACGCTCCTACTTCTACCCTTCTCTTCCACTTCCTGCCGATATTGGGGTTTGTTACCCGGATATGGGGTAAACCTTTTTTCTTTTGGGCGCTCATTGTCTCTTCTCCTCGTTGGGTAGAAAGTTGGTTCCTGATGATCGCCTCTAGGGTGGTTAATCAGCTGATTATTTACTCGCTTCAGGTCCCTCTCTAGGTCTTGACATTCATCCACGACCATTATAAACTTTTCTAGGGTATCCACTCCTCTAGTAGTGGTTGCCACTCAAGTGCGTTCCGAGAAATGACGCGCTAGCTTGTACACTAGGTCTCTCTCCTCTATTGGTGGTGTTAAATGCTTCACTTGTGCCATTACGTTTAGCACATAGTTGGTGGTTGTCATATTCATGGACGGGTGATAATTACCAAATTCCAGATGATCACGCACCCTTCTTTGAATCTGTACGTTCCAGTATCGAGCCACGAATTTCTCTCTGAAGTCGGCGTAGGTTTCGACTCGGTCCGAGATGACTTTCCACCACGTACCTGCCCAATTCTTGAGGAATCGGCTTAACATGTCCTTCTTGTCCTCGTCGTCCATCAGTGGGTTTACGCGAGTTACATAAGACTCAAACAGCCGTAGAAACTCCACAGGATTCTCATGTGGGTTTCCTGAGAATACAAGGTTTTCCGGTTCTTCCTTATAGCTGCCACACCTCACGACTTTGGTTTGCTGTGACTTCATTGCCTTA
The DNA here is from genome assembly GCA_034769895.1 of Magicicada septendecula. Lineage (NCBI taxonomy): Eukaryota > Metazoa > Arthropoda > Insecta > Hemiptera > Cicadidae > Magicicada > Magicicada septendecula. The sequence goes on along the minus strand of CM068368.1, from coordinate 520,000,754 downwards.
GTCAGATCTTCCCGCATTACCTTTAATTGCTGGTTCTACCTTTTGATGTACTTCGTCTCGGTCAACCTTACTCTCTACTTGTTTCTTAACCTCCTTAATATTTTCACCCAGTTGGGTGCACTCTACCCTAGTACTCTGGATTTCTTCTTTATTTAGAAGCGTTTGGGTTTTTAACTCAGCAGTTACTTCGCTGAATTGTTGGTTAATAAGGGTTACTTTCTCTTCTAACCGTTCATGAAATTCGATTCTAAATTTATTTAGTTTTTCGTCTTGGCGGCGAAAATTAGTATTTACATGTTTCTTAAATTCCTCTATTGTAGCTTTAACCTTTTCGGTATGCTTATCACACTTAAGATTACTCTCATCTATTTTGCTATTGGTACTATCTATTTTACTAGCTAAATTAGCTATTTCTTCGTCTATTTTATATGTAGCTTCTTTACTACTTTGTTCTATTTGGCTAGTTAAATTTTCGTTTATTTGTTTCATTTCGTTAGATAAGTATTTATTAGTTTGCTCTATTTTATTATTAACATCATTTATTAATTTTTTATTACTTTTTTCTAATTTTTGATTATTTTCTTCAATTTTACTATTTAATTGACTATTTGTATTTACAATTACTTTCAATTTTACTATTATTTTCATCCATTTTAGGGGTCAACTGCTTGAACATCTGTTCAATTGCTGCCCATATCTACTGCTTGTGTTTAGATTTTTTTTTTTTTTTTTACGATAACTATTTAACAAAGTTTATTTTAATATTTAATCCTTCAACAGTTATTTGTAAGCTTAAATTCTCCACTTCGTTTCAAATTAAGTATTATTACAATTCAAACTAGTCACTTGGGTTAATATCGGTTTAATCGAGTTTAATCGGGCCCATTAGTTGCGGCACCAAATTATATAAAGACCTTTTGTCTATCTATTTTTTTTTTTTTTTTGTATATAATGATAGAACAAATCTTACTTACCCGTGACCTTTTACTTTACCTGGGCGCCAGAACAAATCCCAGATACAAATGACACGGATTCAGCTTAGCTCAGAGCACAAAGACACACTATCTCAGGATTCGTTCAATGAGTGCATTATTTAAGGGGAATCGTTACAAATAACTCTTAAATAATGTTGAAATTTGTTTAATTAATGACTTTGTTATTGAATTAATTTCTTTAAAAGTTAATCTAATGACTTATTGCCAACATAAATCTTATTGGTTAATGAGTGTACCTGAAAAGTGAAGATTAAAACGTCCAAACGACCAATTGCTCTTATCTGGTTGATTTAGGGATTATATATCACCCAAACCAGTGCTAAAGAACGGGTCTGCAATAATTTGCACGTTCAATACTACACTTCACTCTCCATTCAACACTTCTATATTACTTTATATCTAATCTTAATAATTAAATACAAATTTTGAATTTATATAGTGTCTTTTAAAATGTTTATTGATTTAATTATTTATTTTGTTATTTTATGTTGATTGATCAATGAATATATTTCTTATCTGATTGATGCGTCGACCGTAGATAGTAATCAGTAGAGATACTCCTTTTGATGGTTCGGCTCAGAAGAAATGATGTTGACCAATAACGTTGACTGATAATCCTGGACAATTACAGATGCTGTAGCTACTCTGGTGCACAGGTCACTTCACTGTTAATTAATTATTTAATTAATTAATTAGTTATTACGCAGCGAGTATATTTATTGAATTTTACTAATTCCTCTACTACTGCGGACCACTTCGCGAACTGTTTATTTAAATAAATACTTTGCGTTGTTTGTGCAATTGAGATCGTATTTAACACACGTCTTGCTTATTTAATGCCCGAACGAAGAGTGATCAATTCCCTCATTCTGAGTTAGCGTCTACTCTTAATACATGGTTGTGATGCGTACCTAGCCTAATTCTCAAGTTATATCTCTTGGCGTTCTTCTTCTGTATAACTTCTTTAAATGTTAATTATATTAGTTGATATTTTGGCTACTTATAGAGCTTTAATTGCTGAACTCTATGCAGGTTTCAGAATTGCCTTATATTTATTAGTTTTGAAGATATTGCAGTTTTAATAAATAAAATTAATTGAATAAAATTTCATGTCTGTGCACGCGTCAGTAGTAGCAGTGGCGAGGTTAGACAGAGATGGCTGTGATTATTCCCTCTCTCTCTTGCTTACGCCGCTAGACTAGTACAGTTTGTCACTTTCATATAACGATCTGATAGGTCGATTATATGAATCGTTATATGTATATATACACGATAAGAAAGCAATAAATTGAAAGAACGTATCATATCCCGAGTCCCAAAAAATAATCATAAAACACACAACACCAAGAGACAAAATTATACCCCACCAACGGTCATGGTAGGCACATGTTTCCTGGAGCCCTTACATACGGTCGTCCCCCTTAAGTAACATGGTCCAGCATAAATAATTCACATTTAAAGAAATTGAAATATGGGGGTGACTGATCAGAAGATAATAATACCCCTACAAAAGATACAATGGGCAGGATCTGACCTGAGCACACAGTGCTGCATAAATCTCCTAATGGTCTGACATGCAGGAATAACATAATTGATTTGGCCTTGACATGTGCTAACCCTAACTCACTGACCAAAATTAAAAACTATTGTATTTCCGAGTGAATAATAAAACCAGCCAAAACATATCGGAATTCAGTAAAAAAGCAACAAGAAGACTGAACACACTGACATATAATTATTATCAGCTGCCTGAAGGTAGGTGACGACAATATACTCCCAGAACGGGACTTGAGCCGTTTTAAAAATAAATCAAATACTCCCACAAAACGAGGCCAAGAGGAAGAGTCTGCACAAAAGTCAAACAAGACTGTAGTACTAATCAGCATGTTCGAACTCAAGGTCGCCTCTATAATTGCGCGGCAGAATAGATGAAGGCCAAGTGGAGTGGTCTTCAACAAGGAACGGAGGACCATACCACTACAAACGGTGATCAAAAACAACTTCAGCTACAAAATCACGAGAGGATTCCACTGAGAGGGAATATGTCGCCAAGATGTCTCTGGTCATCCAAAGACAAATCTGACCAGACGACAAAAATGGTCACGTGGACAAAAAGCTACACATGATGGAGCACCACTTTTTGGAACAAGAGAAGCCCCTAATACCTCGAGGCGAGGACGAATAGATACTGTCTTCAAAGGTGCCCTATTGATTTACAAATCACATACTACCCTTAGGCGTTTCTTGCATCCATGTGAATTTGTGAAACCTATGAGAAATAAAGGACGTTCTGAAATAAATGTAATAATACATTTTTAACAATGTTATGATAAATTGATAGTCTACTGTACTGAATCCTGTAATTTGTAACTATTAGAAGCGTATATCTGACTATCCGTTTAGTATTTACAACATTTTCAAGTTAAATCTGATTCAACGTTAAGACGACTCTGAAGAAGACTATCCTCTGAACTTTGTCAGCAGTGTTTGTTGTAAAAGAGTGATTTTCACAAACACATCCACAGCGATTGTGGAATGAACGACTGTGTTGAATACAATAAAAATAATAATGTGCTATTCAGAACTGATTACTGTTATTGCAGATGTCTTAAATCTACATTTTAAGACATACTACAATTTCCACATTACATACTAAAATAATTGAAACAATGGTATTGTAATAATAAAACACATACCCATGTCTGGATCTATATATTACGGTTTATTATCTACTAAACAATTAACAATCAGCATTCAAGATAATACATATTCATGTTCCTGTAAATAAAACAATATTACACAACTTATTTGTTAATTAATAATACTATTCTAGTATACAACTTAAGTATGCAATAAATTATACCTTACATTTGACATCTTCCTACACTTAATGAGTTCATATTCCAGACTTGCATCTACAATAGTGATCATTTAGAAGATTTAACTATTATCTGATCATTTATATTCATTTCTACGTGGTTTCTTTGTGAGAATCAGGTCAGTGGATTAGTAACTGCTAACATTAATAATTTATGTTACTTGTTAACGGATATCCAAATTGCGATGAACCTCCATCCGGCGTCTTGTGTCCTGCACTTTCCAGCACAATTGCTTTGCACTTATCATTTATATCACAAATGATTTCACACTTCCGCGACACATCTCTCGCACTCCGCTTCGCTACGCTTCCGGTCTCGTTTGATTTAGATATATGCGTGTAATACCAAGTATTGACTGTTTATATATTAATTACTTGTTAATCAATAATTTTTCTATTACACCTCTGTTCTTACGATGAGTAGATTGAAACTGTTAATTAACGTATTGCCACCGCGCTCACCGTTTACTGCGCACAATGTCGCGTTACGTTGCGCTAGTGAAACTGATATATTATAAAGTCATTACGCACTGATTTATATAAACTGACGAATGCCTAAGTTCAATAATATTATGAGTCTATTATACCGTTGATTGAAAACTGGTATTCCGAACTCGTAACATACTAATATACTTAGTTACCGCACATCTCAATAATACTGAGCAAAGTTTATGTAATATTGACTAAAGTCTATATGATACTGGTTAAAAGTTATATGATACTCTCGTAAAATTTTATAATACTCTCGGTAAAAATTAAGTGATACTCTCTCTAAAATTGTATGATACTGAGCCTCTCCTCGTAGTAAACACCCGGTTTTATCATCTTAACTCCCTTCCAACATCTCTTGCTCAACTCTCTACCATCCTCCAACGCCTTTCTCATTGGTTTCTTGTCTCGATTTCTTCGAAGACTCCACCCAAAATCTTGAGTCAAGTTCACGACTCCCTTCCGATTCGTTTACGCCAATTGTCTCCATGGCAACATAGTTCTTGTGTCCATCCCTGGCCAAACTTTGGTCTCTGATAGGCTGTCTACCCTACTCTAACATACTCTCTGGTGTCATCACCCCTTAATTCTTCGAAAAGAACAATTCCTCCGCCTGTCAATCACCCTTTTGTTCTACTCAAGTTCGAGTTATGTCTCTCTGATTTATACCCTATCACTCTATCGTCCCATAGTCTCAAGCGTAACGAATTTCTGTATTGTTTGCTGTATCCTTTCAGTGTTTTTATTACTACACTGCTGGTTGATAACTTCTCGGTACTGTACACCCGCCTTTCTCCTAGTTCCATTCATGTTCGGAATCGTATACGAACCCCCCGTTGTCGTTACATCGTCTCTTCACTCTCGCAACAAAACCCTTATTGTTCAATGACGAACCTTCAAGTAAAGTCATTGTACACCCTTTGTGTCAGAGTGTCGTCTCGGACCTTTCACACATGGTGTTACGCTGCGATGGTGTCGTTCGCCTCGTGTATTCTTGGTAAATTGTACAAGGCAGAGCCTTTTGTCTATCTGTTATGAAGCCGTTTTCTCTCGCTTCACCCTAATTTAACACAGCAATTTAGAATTATTGCCTCTAATAAACAAGGCGTCACATTGTCGTGTTACTGAATGCTTGTATTGTCCGAATGACAGTCGTACTTCTCCCCTATCTATCACACTCTTGACAGATACTAACTGCCTTTCGCGTTCGTTGCGTAATCCGAAATTATATTTTTATTTATTTTCTTTTTTTTTTAAATTTACACTATACTTTAGGCTATGAACAATAAATACAATACAATAGAAAATAGTGAATCTCATCTAAGCTGACAGTAGTTACAAACAAAATTGCTGGCCTTTGATTGGCTAATACAACACAAATAGTGATAAACGTGCCGCGTTAGTTTGGATTCACGCTAAGTCGTATACAGGCGGCTGTTTTCCGTCTCGCAAATTCTTATATCTGAACTGCATTAGGCGCAACTAAGATGTAGGACTGTGAACCTTTATCGAACTCTTTTCGATGGTCACATTTTTGGCGAAACTAATGTCTGCCCGTCAGGGAAAACCCGAATACCATATGAGTATTTTCTGTAGTCTATATTACCTGCAACAAAGAGTAAATTACTTGGCACCTGTTAATGACACTTGTGTATAATACGTATTGCGATGCAAAGGCAGCGGAGATTTGCGAAGACCGTGGCCGAAGGCGGACTGTTTTTGTCTTCCGGCTATTTTAATCCGACCTGTAGCAAAGTGCATACTCGTTATATTTACAAATACGTGCTAATATTATTGCAGCAGCACTGACAAACAGGAAACTTGTTTTGGTCCCGATAACACTATTTGAAATGTTTTTAGCCTGTTGACACTACTTAAGAGAATAATCTTGTTTATTATTATATAATTTACGATGCATGTACTCGAGACAAGATAAAAATATATTTACTGGATGCCGCACTGTTTGTTTACATTTGTTCATGATAATCAAAAACAAAAAACAGGTGTCCAGCCGATAGGTACACACTTTATATATCCGGGTGAGTTCCACGGGCGCTTGTTAGTTCATTGTTATTTTGTCTAAACACGATTTGCGTTTCACTGGTAGATAATTCTGTTTACGCTTGCCGCACACAACTTTTGAATGCATCAAAATGTTAATATACGATCAGCTGACAGAAAGAAGAAAATCGTTTCCGGAAGAAATCGATTCAATACCTACACAGTAAGTAATCTAACGCTTTCATTTAAAAAGTTTTATTCCAGCTTTTATAAATCTCATTCGACTCTTCCATCATGTTTTACCTATTTATTGTTTTAACGTTACCTATATAGTGTTTTTATCTATTTAACTAAAGATGCATATTTAGTGATTCCTTGCTCAAGTTTTAAGTCGTGTGACATTCATTTTTTTCAGATTTGTTTCACGATAAATATTGTACCTGCAGCGTGCTTTTGGAAGAATTTATTTAGGTAAAAGTGTATCCGAATGAACCTTGAATCATACCTTAAATATGTCAACAAAAATATATTGATTACGCTACAAAATCTCGTACATTGTACAAAGTAACTTACGATGAGGATTCTCTTTACCTGGTGGTAATATTATGGTTAGAAACCTTTTCCCAAGTATGCTGTAGAAAATTTAAACAAGTCATTCTTTTAAAGGTGTGACTAAACTTATTATTTGAACAGGCGAGTTAAGTAAAATAATTTCATTTTAACTTAATTTACTTTCCTCAGATTCGATTGTTGTAATTGTGTGTTATTACACTTAGCGTCGGAATCTTTAGAAACATCGTGTATAATTGTTTAAAGTAGGCTAACTTAAATGTATTAATATTTTTTTAAAAATGTAGAATTACTGACAGTTACATTTGTGTTGTTCTTGGCTGTCATACAGAATAGAATCTGATTAAAGTGACCCTTATTATATATAGAAGATCGATGTGATATTTGTATATGCAGCCTTCTACGTAATCACTGGAAATTCTATGATTAGAAGTCATAAGAGTACGGAAGTGAAAAATGTTTATAGTGTACTCCAGCTTAGGTCGTAATGAACAAAAACAGTAACTGTGTCCTATCCTTACTCCAAAATCTGAACAAACTATCTCTGTAATGATTGCTGTAAGATTAGTCAATAGATACATGCATCAAAAGAGTTACATCCAAGTCCGACTGACTCCCATGTATTTGTGACTGTAACATAACACGTGTCTCAAACTGCGTCCCGTCTCTGACTCATGAGTTCGATACTCGCCGTACAGGATTATTTTTAAGTCATGAGTTCTATCATCCTCATACCGAGTTTGTTTTTAACTAAACAATATGTAGGATGCAGCGATGTGGTTTTTCTAGAAAGTTCAATAAATCCGTAAAGTTTATAAATAATCCACGTCTTGTTCAGATGTTTTCATTTTTGAAAGCTTGTTTACTGAATACAAACCACGTAAATACAAATCACGTTTATTTAATAACCGTCGAAATCATTTTCGCCAAACGATTTGTATGAACATCAAATACCAAAGAGCAAAGCATTTTTTATATCATCTACAGTTCGAGAACCTCTATGTAACAGATCAACAAATGAAGTTATTGCGATACTTAGTTGTAATGAGACCCCCTAAAGGTAACACGTTGGAATATACAAAATAAGGAATAAAGCCAAAAATTAAAAAGACATGCAAAAATTAAAAAAAAACATGAAAAAATTGAAAGCATGCAACCGAATTAGAGACTGTTTCTTCTGATACTAAGGGACACGTGCTTGTGGCAGAAGAGGTCAACGTGCGGGTCCTCCCTGGACGAAGTAAGGAGCAAGACGCGAAAGGCGTAACGATTTTCTTTAATTTTGTAGTTCAACCGCTGGGAGCCGCAAGGTTTGAGGCAGCGGGTCTATGGTTTCCCCTGGAGTTATTTGACTAGCGCCGTTCTGACGTTAGATCGTGGCAGCTGAGTTGCCAGCCGCTTTTGGTGGGGTGTCGAGGCTCAGACCGGCGGCTTTCGCGCCAAGGCCAGCGATTGCCCGAACCTGGACGACAGCGCATCCGCGGTGGTTTTAGCAGATTCTGGTAGTTGCTTCCTCAGCCTACGGTCTTTAGATTCGAGTGTAGCCTATAGTCTGTTGGTGCCACATGTAGTTTATCCTGAGACGTTCTTCCTTCCAGATTGGTCACACCAGCTTCTTTCCTACACCCAGTTCTTATGCGCCGTTATTCGTTTTTTCCGTTTTCATTGTGTCATGTCAAAAGGCATAACTTAGACAATTTAGGCCTACTCCACAGTTTCATGGAGATATGGGGACGTGTAACTGGGAATAGGGAATAATGGGGCACTGCCGAGTTTAAACTCACATGCATAAACACTTTCGAAGTAATGGGACTCACCGCTGTATTCACGGACATGTACTCAGTAGCGAATCTAGAATTTGGTCTGAGGGGGAGGGGGTCGAGTCGGCTTCATACAAACTAATCAATATTTGAGTCTTTAAAATGCGTTAAAAACGTGTAATAACATACTGAATTCAGTCCCATTAAAGTAATAACACAATAAAAATAAGCGCTATTGCAACATTGTTTATAAGATACTTATTGACTTACTTGAATTTCCTATATTTCATATTTCAAACGTACACGCATATTCTGTGTAATAAATTTGTTTTTAGACCTCTATTTAAAAAAGGGGTACTACTGTATTAGCGTATACAGCTGTGAAATTAATAAAACAGCTAAAAAATTAGGATATTAACAAAATTTCTTGTCAACTGTCGACCTTGTGGGGTGGGGTCCGGTCCCATTCGCCCCCCTGTATATGCGCCCCTTCACGCTCTTAATTATTTCAGAGTAAATGTTACAGGTTTCTTACCAATTTCGCCGAACTGTGCGAGCTGATGTTTTCGTGGTTGGTAGCTCCAAATTCCAGAAGCTCATCTTTAAACACGGCGAATGAAGCATTCAAAATTGGATGGTCATATCGTCGCTTACTTTTATTGTCACTTGCTTCGGTCTTGTAGAATTAAACGACTATAGGATTAAAAGTATTCGAATTTAACGTAAACTCACTTGAATGAAAAAATAACTTAGTTTGTGTGTTAACCATTATTCCTTAAAGTAAATTATATGCAATCAGAAAGACAAGACTAATAGCAAAAATATTTTTGCAGTATGCAATAAACGTTATGTTTCGGCTTGCACAGAGTGGAGTATTTCGGGGATTCTCAGTATAAAATTAGTTTCTATCTGTTTCATGAAACTAAATTTATGTAACTTTCTAAGTTGCCATAATAACTAATCTTTTTAAAATTCATTTTAACGAATTACTTAAAGCTGTATCAATTAATTAATTTTAAACAATAAAAACAAAATTATTAATTATTTACACTATAAAAAGATGTCTTTAGTTTTCATTACACTTTATATACAGTAAGAGATAAAATAATAGTATAGGAGCCTACTTACTTTTCTGTAGACACGTAGGTATTGCTTAAACTACACCCATTCTATCACCCATTCCATGAACTGAAATAACAACTTCATAATGACAACCACTTTCATTTGTAATGTATATATTTTTTTGACTTGGAATTTCACTTTTTTTTTAATTTGCTGAAGCACCTGCTGTAAATAACTGCCAGTCCCACTTCTCTCCATTTTTTGAGTTTATCTTTGTGTACACAAAAATGTTTGTATTCAAAAGTGATGCAGTTCCAAATATCTCACTTTCAGTTGCCCATGTGCCTTCTTTTATCATATTTTTTAGTGACGTCCTACCTTTAATTAAATCATTGGCTCGATTGTTGTTCAACTAATTGTCCATATAATTGACAACTATGTTTCTAACGTCCATGTGATAACCTTCACTGCCAGTAATTACGTAGGAAACTGCCCTAAACCAACAATTTCCGTCACCCACAATTTTCTTCACACCGTGTGGTTTTGCAAGTGCTAATTTATGACCGATTCTAATACATGTGCATTGTCCTTCAAAGGACAGACCCAACACTTTACACTTTTCCATTTGCCACTCTACGTCAACCGGATCATAAAAAAAAATCACTTCACACCACTCACCAGAAACGTCCACATCAGATTTATCATCATTCAGATTGTAGAAAATTTTCAAGTTTTTCACATGTTCTTTTTTTCCTCACTTTGCCACTTTCGTCTTGTAGTATACAATACTCGTTTCTTAAAACTTTGTTAACTGTAAATGGTCCACTCCATGGAAGTTCAGTAAACATTAATTTATTTTTGAATTTTGTCACATTTTTTACCAAAACTCTACTCCCAGGTTGTATTTCAATTTTCTTTGTTATTGTGTGTCTTTCGTCAAATTGCCTTTTCTGATTAATCTGAGCTCTTCTGATATTTTTTAATGCTGCTTCATCAATTACTTTTTTCACTTCTAATATTTTTTGTAATTTTCTTTCCATTTCTTTATTTTCTTCAACAATATCTTCCTCTACTTCTTGAACATCCGTTGTTTTTTCAGCTACCTGAAGAGACTCCTCGCCTTCACCGGTCAAATTATCTTCATCAACAAGGTCTAATGGTAAAACTGGTTCTCTGTTGTATAACATAAAAAAAGGTGAAAATCCTGTTGTTTTGTGTCTAGATGTTCTGTACGCAAATAATACACTCTCGAGAACATCAGGCCAGTTATTAATGTTTCCATTAAAGTTCTTTTCAGTTTATCTTTTATTGTCCTATTTTGACCTTCTACTAATCCATTAGCCTGTGGATGGTAGGGTAATGTTAATCTTTGTTTTGTCCCCGTCAGTCTATGCAATTCTTTAGAAACTTCATTTACAAACTCGCGACCATTATCGTTAATTTGTATTTTAGGGCAACCATGTCTACATATAATTTCATAAATAAATTTAGCCACTTCAATGCCAGTCTTATTTTTAAGGGAAAATTTTGAAAAGTAGTCTACTGCCACCACTATGTATTTATTGCCCTGCACTTATGGTAACTGCATAAGTCTATTCCAATTTGTTCCATGACTCTCTTAGGAACAGGAATTGGCTTCATTTCGGGTACACGAGACATCCATGGAGGTGTAACTTTCTGACACACTTCACAATTTTTTACAAAATCTGTGACTTTTAATTTTATATTTTTAAAGTAGTACTGTTGTGAAAGTATGTCCACAGTGCTATTTATTCCTCGATGTGCAGACATACCAATCGCTTGTTTGCTAGTATCAGCACCTTTGTGGGCTACGCCCATCAATTTTTGTATTTTATTATCGTCGTGAACAATTTCTATTAATTTTTCTGTACCTCTTAGCCTGTCACATTTACGATAAAACAGTTTATTGTCACGAATAACATAAAGTTTGCATTGTCTCTTAAAGTTTCTACTTTAATACGATTTTGTGCACTTTTTAGGAATTGCTCCAGTAATTAAAAACCTTTGTATATCCAGCGGTGTTATTCCTCCTTCGAAAACCTTCATTTTAATTATCCCAACTGAGATCTGAATATGCAAACAAACCACGAACAACTATCGAATATTAAATAAGATACTTAAAACACTGTAAACACAAATACTAATATAACACAACAACAAAATAATAATATCGTTGATTTATAACAAAACGACGATGTTTAAAGACACGATTTAGCCGAAAGTAGTCAACCACACTTTAAAACGTCTCAGAGCGACTTGTTTTTTTCTAATGCAATGCTTTTCCACACGTTCCAACTCGTCAACGTACACAGCGACAGCGGAAACCAACTACCAGCGCTTCCTTATCTCTGACGTCATAGCCAGTGACGTCATGTGATCATCTCAGACCGGGTGACTTATTCGGACCGCTACAGCGACGATCCTTTGTTTTCCAATGCTTCAACGTACACAGCGACAGCGGAAACCAACTGCCAGTGCCTCCTTATCTTGAATTCGTCATGTGATCATCTCAGCCCGGGTGACTTATTCGGACCGCTACAGCCTGTTCCGTGCGTGTGTTACGCAAATTCACTTTACGGCCGTCAATATGTGAACAATTTAATTAATTCAATTTTAATTAGCTTAAATTAACAGATATGCAGTCGTATGGGCACTCGCGGATTTGCAGAATCGCATACGTATGATTTAATCTGTTTTTTATAATAAACCGTTTTATACAGTCCACTTTTATCGTTTTACATTCAATTAAACCCAGCCTATGGTTTAAAGTGTGAACAGCCGTTAACCCCAAGCTACGCAAGACGACAGCAAGTTCAACCGCAACAAGTATTGTAGCCAAAACAGTTGTTGAAGTCAGTGTTGGAGAAAGTTTGTTCTAGGTATTCCTAATCCTTTGGCAGACAATGGACTGGTTTTCCCCCATGGCACCGTTAGGTCTCCATTGTCTGCTTGTTGTCGACGTCCGGGTGGCAAGGATAGTTTTCTGTCTTTTGTTGAATTATTTGCATTACTACCCCATACAAGTAGACAACAAACAACTTCTGTTTTGACATCTGAAGTAGTGGGAATACAGTGTTGCTAACAGAAGTTTTAATAACATGCTGAGATGTAAAACGAAATTCATGCGCTGATTCACTCGTTCATTTAGAGACACGCAGTGCCGGCTCGTGAATAATGAAATGGGAGGGGCACACAGTGGGCAGGATCTAAGGTAGGGCCACCATTCGCGGTAATTAGTACTTAGGTAAAAAAATGTAGAAGGTATTACCTGGTATTTTCTTTTTGTATAACAATTCCATTCTCTTGTTTTTAGATGTAGCGAATTCCTCCATCACTTGTTTGTTGAAATCTTGAATTCCATGAATCATTTTTTTTCTGTGGATAGCATAGCCAATGCATTCAGTCTATCAGTGCCCATGGAATTTCTTAAAAATGTTTTTATTCTTATCAATGTAGAAAAGCTCCTTTCACTTTCAACAGTTGTCATCGGTATGGTAACAATTATCTTTAAAATAGTCACACATTCTGAGAAGGTACGAAACATGTTATTATCAAGGAAAAACTGGAATAAGAGTGTTGCACCAGAAGCAATACGTAAATTTTCACGACTGTATAACACTTCTAGTTCGGTTCTCAGTTTCGGACCATTTATTGTAGGATAAAATTTAATTGTAGTCTGAAAAAATCATTTTCCGGAAACTCAACACAGTACTGTGGGAACTTTTCAACTAAAAACAATTTGGAAACACATAAATGATCTAAAAATTGAAATCTTTCATTAATATTGTCCACAATCATATCACATACTTCCAAAGCGGCCACACGGTTGCTCCTATTACTTAATTGTTCAACACACTGTCTCTTAGTCACAGGCTCACTTACAGACACTTCACTGTCTTCATAGGTCTTACGAATATTAACCACTGCATTCACAAAATTTTTAACAAATGCTCTCATTTTTATTGCATCAATGTTTCTTTGTTGAATACAATAAAAGAAAATCGCCACATGAGGCATAATTTTGTGGAAAAATGTCAACCAGCAAATGAACTGAGGATCCCTCAAAGTTCGTACAAATCCTGAAGCCTGGCTAGAAGCACTTTTGTCATAAATCTCTATGTCCCCAATGTGTTCAAAACATTTTATTAGATTATCTTTATGTTCAAAAACAGTGTTAACAGCCATATGTTGAAAGTACCATCTTGTAGGAGGCACAGACCCAATTTTTTTTTTACAATTTCTACTAAATAATCCATCCTCTTTGAAGATCTTGAAAAAATGGTCCTATTCCTTGCAGGTCTTGAAAAAATATTCTACTCTGGGAGGAAGAAGATGTTGAGTTTTGAAGAAACAGATTCCCTTGATGGGCATAACAATGAATAAAATTTGCATTTGGATACTTCTCTTTAACCAAACACTGGACCCCTCCTTTCTGACCACCATAACAGATGCACCATCGCAAGTCTGACAAATAAGTTTTCCGGGGACTTGTCTATTCCTATTTCTTCCAACTGTCCTAAAATTGTCGAGGCTACAATTCGAGCACTTTTATCAAAAGGGACTTCAAAAAACCCCCAAAACGTTTTAATTATTCTCCCTTCAATGAGATATCTCAAAATCAGTGCCATCTGTGTTTTGCACGAACTGTCAGTTGTTTCATCAGCCTGAAGTGATATGAAGTCTATCGTAGAAATTTCAGTCACAATATTTTTTCGACACACTGATAAAATGGCATCTAAAAGTTCGTTCTGAATTGTTTTCGAGGTTCCTTTAAACACTGTTGAATTTTCTAAATGATCTTTCAAAACACTGTCAAGTGCTGCAGTATAACTGATTAGTCCTTTAAAAATCCCTGGGTTGTTGTTTGCTTCTTCCGTTTCATCGTGGCCACGTAAAGCTAAATCAAATTCCCCACAAAATTTAGTCGCATCAATTATTCGAGACAAGATGTATCTGTTCTTGTCTACAAGTTCGTTATGTTTACGAACAGAAATTCTGTAACCATCATCGAGTTGCAACCTAATATTTACAATACCTAGCACGGCTAAACTCATATCATTGTCTAAATGACATTTAGACAGCGAATGCTTCTTACTTTTTTCTGGTAAATGTTTCAGATCTTTAACGCCCGACTTAGTCCACGTGTCTTCACCGCCAAACAGAAGACAAGCAAAGCAAAATAAAGCATTGATTGTGGGGCATCCGCACACCCATTCCCATTTTTCGTACACTGCGGTATTGAAAGTTCTATTATACGTTCTGTTTTTGTCCTTAAACACTTGGTTGATAGACAACTGCGGTCTTGGTGGACCCAATTGTTTTGCTATTAACCTATCTTCATAGCACAAAGTTTTACTCTGTAAATACTTGACATCATTCATTTTGTCTCAGAGATTTACACAAGCACACAAAATACCGACACTTGAATATTTTCAGCACCGTTATTTACACGCGTGTGTAACACTGATTACTGAAAACCACTTGTAACACTAAAATTTATGCAATTACTATAAGCACTGCCACCACAATTATCGTGTAGAACATAACATAACCGCTCTAGGTACACATTCTATTTTAATATTTCCTTCAATGAGAATATAATTTAAATAATATAAAATCGCAAAAATTATTATAATCATATTCACGATAGAAACATTATAATAACATTACATTATTTCGTAACAATATATACTAAGAAAGTAACAGTAATTATCAGTATTATAGCACAGCTCAGATGGCGGTAAAATGTAACAGTCTACTAAATAGTTGTTTTGATTGTTCATCTTCTTTTTTCACAGTACTAAATTAATATAGAATATAGAACTTTCACTTGTGAAACTTACTTGTTTTTTCTTCCCATACGCGTTTCGGCGTGATGTGCGCCTTCGTCAGCAGTTTGACACAAACTCCTGACTGTTTGTCTCAAACTGCTGACGAAGGCGCACATCACGCCGAAACGCGTACGGGAAGAAAAAACAAGTAAGTTTCACAAGTGAAAGTTCTATATTCTATATTAATCTACTAAATAGCTCCGATTCATATCCATTAGTTGCAGTAATGTGGCGCACCTACAGGATTCAGAGTTGTACTACTTGAAAACTGTTAATTTCTGGTCACATAGTCTAGTGTGACCGAACGCTATGGGAATTAAGCATTACGCTCTCCCACCACAAGAGAGTTAAGAAAGTGGAAGGGAGTAGTGCTACCTGGGTCACAACGGTCGCTATGACCGTCGCTATTTTGCCACGTTTGTTTTCGCGTTGCCACATTTCTCTAGACTTCTCACTGTTACAACCTATTGCTATCATTTGAAACGAGGACGTTTCTACAATATTTATTTATTTCGTGATTTTCTGGTGGGGCACGTGACTATGTGCCCTTATGAGTGAGCCGCCCCTGGTGACACGAACCGGCAACATTCATCTGCTGCTGGCTGAGCGCGTCATAAAAGTTAGCAATGATTGGCTAGTTCAAAGAACGCTAAATTCCACTCTTCCTACTACCCAGATATCACAAAGGAGGTTAGTTTAAACAGATTTTTAATTCCACCAATTTATTGTTTACTGTCCGTTCTCACGTGCTTGCCATTAGTGCAGTCAGCGCACTAATATAATTGTTATTGTTGTGTTTCTACACTTTCGTGTTAATTGTTTTGTAAATAGAATAGTCTTTGGTTACTTATTTTTGTTTTTTCACGAATTTGTTTTTGTTCCGTATCATTTATTATTTTTACATTAATATGGCGTCGACACTTTGGCCGCAAATTGCTAGGTTTTATGAACATACTGAAAAAGTAGACGGTCTCAACTTAACTTTAAGTGCTTGATGTGTGCGCCCAAGAACAAACACATTAAAACATCGCTAACTTCAGTGTCAGTAATTTGAGGACACACATAAAGGTAAGCAGATTAACAGATTATAAAAGTAATCAATAGAGTGACCTAATTATTGTACATTCTATTAAGTCATTTAATACTACAGTACCCTGCAGGCAAAATACAGTATCAGTGAACTGTACAATATGCAGTCAGTACAGTAAACTGAAAAATGAAATAGACAAATAATATTTAACTACCTGCTGCAATCTAAAATCACGTTAATATAATTTTATGATTAAAATAAAATTATCTTTTGTTCAATTGTTTAATTATTAATGATGGAATTTTTTAATGCTAAATATTTTAAATCAATTTTTCTGCATCGGAAATTTTAATTAATGTTTTTGAAAAAGCTTTATTTGTGCATTTATTTAAAATGATTAAAGGATGGGAACAATAAATTTCCCGAAACATGTTCCAAATGAGGGAAAAAACATCTTGAGGTAAAGCTATTATAAATATTAATTATATTATTTATATAGCGCAAGGTAACAGGTTTGAAATTGACTGCCATTACAGAAATAAATTTTGATTAGGTGAATTAATACAGTTATTAGTTATCCATTTTTTAATATATACAAAATAAACAGTTATATCTGAAAATTATGAGCTTGAAAATATATAGTATACATTTTGAAATATTTGACAGTTAGCAAATTAAAAAAAGGCAAATACTTTAATTATTTTATATTTTATAAATAGTTCTATAATTTCACTTTCCTGGATTTGCTGGGTTAAGTTGGATGAGTCAGGACGATCTTGCGGGCTGCTCCTAAGCTTTCGCACCAGCCGTTGTCCTCCGAATATGGGATATCTATCTCAGAATTTCCTCGTGGGCGTTGTGTCCGTCCTAGTTGCTCTTGACAGCTATCGGTCGTTGAAGATATCGAACTCCATACGTGACTTCGTGGAACTAAATTCAGCCGCTCCTTCGACGATAGATTCCGACTGACGAGATAGTAAAAGACTGCCTTATTAGAGACTGCCTAATTCACGGCTCGCCCGTGCTTTTATAGATCTACGTACATGCCGTTTCTTTTACATGTTAAAACGTTCTAGATTGTACGAGAAAATCGACTACGTACTGGTGAACATGCATTTCCGGTTTCTATACCTTTCCAAACCACGTGTTTTCAACTGTATGTAATTGCATAGCTAATTACTTTGTCAGCTAAAAGAAGCTATTAAAATTTATTTTATATTAAAATAATTAGTTACTAATAGTTATTCCAATTTGCACACTAATATAAATGACTTATAGTGTGTCCGTTAATTGGCTTACTGTTAATTATCTTCACATAATTAGTTACGCGCACAACACTTTTTCACTTTCACACCATACTACACTGCTGTTTTTTATTGTTTATAATTGTCTTAAACTACCCTAACATGCAGTAATTATTCTAACAACAACAGTGTCTTATCACATTCACACCTCTTTACACACAGTACAATAACTAATGCTTATTGTAAATGTGTCCCCATATATTCACACATAGTGTGAATATTTGTCTCATTGCAATATATATATCGTATGAGGCATGTAATAGATTTCCAAATTAATTTTCAAAAGGTAATCATTAATATTGTAATGTTACATAATATCACGACCACCAGGGTCCAAAACAAACGATAACCAACAATAACAAATCATTAGAAATGCTACAGCCAAACTTTAATGTTAATCACAAAGATAAGTAGAAATTAACTTTAAAGGAATAAAGAATACATCTTTAACAAACTGACGAAGATGATCAAATAAATAATGACAATGACTTAGACGAAACGTAATTAACTGACAACTAACCCAATAGATTAGGTAAAAATGAGAAAACCAAAGGCAGAGAGAAGAAACTATGAGTGGGGTAAAGAAGAATACTACAAAGCCCAACTGGATACTAAAACAGAAAGAAGAATAAGATATGCCCTACACGAAACAAAAGAAGAATTAAGACAAGATGAATGGATCATAACAAGAAAGCCCAGAGTAAAGGACAGAGTAATAATGAAGCCTGATGACCTAATATAAATAACTATCCTGACAAAGAAAGCTTATAAAGTGAATAAATGAGATAATGAATAAAAGTCAGGAGAGTGAAGTAAAATTACTCAAAGTATAAATTAACTGTGTATCTGGAAGAATAACCGAAATGAATTATTTAGACCAGCCTTGTAACTAGAGAAAATGTAGGGATATAACTTATAGAACGATGTTAATGAATGCTGTTTAAGAATGGGTAATAGAGACAGAAAGGTGTCTAATAAACCTAAAGTAATAAATAACATTAGTAATACTATAATAATGTGAAATAGAAGACATTGAAATCATAATAAAATAAACACATTGTTGTCAAAATAAGATAGGACCCATAACCTCACTAAATGTGAATAAGGCACCTCAAATAAAAGAATTAAATAAATAAATGATAAGTAATCCAATTTATGTTGAAGGGTGATGAACCTAAATGTTAAAAGGGTAGTACCAACACAAAATTAATGTATAGAAGAAGTAGAATTATATGGTAATTAGTATAAATTCAAACAATAAATTAGACATTCTGAAGTTACCTAACAAATCTTGCAAAAACTTTAACAATAAGGTATAAAAGAGATGAGACATTAGTGTCAATAGAACCAGCAAGGTTTACAGTCACTTATATAATGTAAAACAATTGTAATTATCTTAAATATATAACAAGATAATAGAAAATAGACATACTTGTATCTTGAGACTAGATGCAAGACGTTTTATTGAATTAACAGAGAAAGGTGATATACTATTACCAATCACATGATGGTAACACCTTAATATAATTACTATCACTATTTTGTAAAGGAGAATGATCACTAAAATTAAAAATAATTAAGAGTTAAGAGAAAAGATGTAACACCGTATAGTGCCTGAACTATAGGTGAACCCAAAGGGTGTCATTCAGGGAATAATTGTGTCAAAACCACTAAAGGTAACAATTAGAAGTTGTAATAGTTAAGTTAGAGAAATGAGTAACGATATTCAAAGGTAATCCAATAGCAATGGACAGACCACTGTTAAAACTAACTTGGGGGTAATAGGTCTAAAAAGAGCCCAGAGACTGATACTAAATATTAAGTTCAACAGAATATCAGACTAAACCAACAGTAGTAAACTCATAAGATAGACAAGACACCAAGTAGTGGTTAAAATGTAATCAATATAAACAATGTATTCTAATATTAAAGCAGAATAAAAATTAAGGCCTAGGTGTGCCTACACTAAATATGTCAATAACAAAAATACACAAAAAAGGGCATCAATAAGTCAGACAATGATAACCAGAAGTTGGAGGGAGAACTTAAGAATAAGTGTGAAATGTAACTAACTCTTAAAATACCTTCAATGAATTATATCAACTAAATCTAAACCATAATGCAATCTGTACAGCAGGGTTTATACTCAATTTTAGAGTTGTTGTAACACATAACCGATTTATAATCTAACTAAAAGGCAGCAAGAGACTGAATAGTAATAAAAATAATTAGTAGTGAAGTTAAATTGTAAGTAATATAAAGTAAAATAGTTTTAAATGAAAATATTGTAATAGGCATAAGTTGTGAAAATAAGAAATTATCAAACATAAACAGAATTATGCCTTGAGGGGTATCTAATTGATCTTAAGAACAATTGCAAACAATTGAGATGATTAAATTAGAACTCCCAAGTAATATAAGAAAATTAAACGCATTTTTAATATTTGTGTAAATTGGAAGAAAATATTTTCGTACTCTCGATATTAAAAACCGACGCCGCCGGAAAACGCCAGTGAGGTGTCATCGAGCTTTCCACCAATCAAATTAACTATAGCGAGGCTTGGCCAACAAAGGGACGCCGAGCTAAGCGTCATTCTTATTGTACGATCGACTCAGGAAACAAGACGAGAGTTCTCGACGCCAGAAAAGTAAATTAACCTAACCTGTGCGTGTAGTAAACGTCATAATCAGGGTTAATATGACTCAAAATGTCTAAAAGGCATTAATAAAGTGATATAAACGAAGTAATCAAAAATAGTGAAAGTGCGAATACGATTGCTAGTGTACAATCCCAGCAATCGCGGTCTTATAAATAAAAAGGGAGTATGGTGGTTTAATATTATTATTATAGACTTAAGAAGTGAACCATAACCTGACACTGTATAGGATTAAGAATATATAATGAACTTTGAAGAGGCATTAACCCTCGTAAAGTCAAGTAACAATTAAACTAGGAATAAGAGTTAACGAAATTTATTCACTCTAATTATTAAATGAGTGTTAACTAATTCTACAAGGACAGTATGCTTTACTGAATCCAGTAGGTTAAGTCAGTGTACAACCATTTCATAACCTATTGATATGTTGTTAGGAATAAGAAAAATACCTGAAAGAGGATATCCAAAATAGTAGTCTAGCGATAGTTGGATCTGCTGAAGATGTTATAACTTTAGTAAATTTGAATTTACCTTGTCAATTGACCATTTAGACTTTAATTAACTTAACTGGCATTATACCAGACACGCCAGGTCTATCCTAGAAGTTGACGCAAGCCGTCGGTTTAAGTTTTTGTTAATGAATTGAGATTTTAGTTATCCGAGGTGACCACTCTCCTATTAAACAATTATAATTATTGTGTTGTGTTAACGTTTAGTATCTTGTAAGGTAAAAAAACCCATGTTGATTAAATTTATTGTAGACAAAAACATTGTGGAGTGTTGTATCCACATACGCAGCTGGACCACCCTGAGATTTTAATAAGAGTTTGATGAAAATGAAAAAGTAATTGTGAAGTCTGACCTTCTTATGTTAAGGGTTCAATGAAATTAATGCACAGAATTTAACAAGAAATAAATTAAGTTTAAACTAAATAATTAAAGTTGGTCCAATTATTTCACGTAGATAGGCATTTACAGGCTTGGTAGATGACATGTAACGGTTGGCAATACAACGGCGCCACGAATGATTTTGAATTAATCTTGTTTTTTAGATAAGCTGATACACTCTACATGATAACATGAACGTCACTCAAAGTAAGTACCGTTATCCTAAATTGTCTTGATTTCAGTTAGAACCAACGCAGCCGAAATATATCGACTAGTGAAGAAAAACCAACCTCTGTCCAATACTCAACATTCGACGAACGATGAACAGTTTAAACAATTAATAGTAATCTTGAACACTTTAACTCAACGACTTCATAAATGAAATTAAATAATAAAACCAAAACCAATCATAAATAATAATTAATAACCATAATAATACAAATCGGCGATTCTAACGCGAGATTCAAAAGGGACGAATCTAGTTGTTTAACAATATGTGTAGGAAAGGAGACGTTACGGTTAATTCGCATTCTTATGAATGCTTTTCAACTTATCCCAAAAGACAATCAAAGTAACAAAAAAAACGTATAAATGGAAACAGTTCAAATTATAATTAACAATAGTGTTTTTAATTGTTAAAAATAAAAATTAAATTGTTAATAGTTTTAAGCCACGTAAATTAAAACAAATATTTTAGTTTTATTCGCATTATCTCTAATTTGTTTATTTATCGCAACTCTAACTTCTACTTTAAAGGGACAAATCCAAAGATAATCCCAGGACCTATGTGTGCACGTGATGACTACTCGTTTATGTGTACAGGTAAGTGCCTGCCGATATTTTGTACTGATTCACCAACACTTGTATATGAATGTTGACAGCGTAATATTTATACATCCTACTTCTAAAAATAATAACTACACTTTTCTCCCTATTCTTGTTGGGAATAATTAGATGAATTAAAAAACTTTACAAACACTATGAAAGCAGGTACGGCAAGTTCTCGAACAAAGTAAGCCTGTTGTAGGAGACTGTGAAAAAGAGAGATGGAAGTGGTGTGAGACACGCGCGTAATTTCGGTAGATGAATAAAATTGAGCACTCAAAATGAGTTGTTCGTACTACTAATATTTTATTTCGAAAAGCGCTTTGATTAGGTCGCTTATAACTCATATACTCAGATAAGATTAGGGGAAATTAAAAACAAAAGGAATGTTTGCCTAAACTGAGGAAATCGATTTCGCCCTTACCGTGAGTCTCTCAATGAGTTACTTACTACGCTGGACGGCAAATAAAAAGAATATAGAAATATAGTTTTTGTGTGCGTATTTTCTCGGAATCTTAAACCGTAACAATTAAACCTAACGGCTTATGTAATGAAGTCTCACTAGACAGCAATATCGCTCTGTGACTTACCAACTCTTTTAGAGGACAGTAGTGAATCAAACGAAAACTGCATAACACTAACCACTACATCAAGGCTCCCGATAATCCAAAGAAGTCAAAGAAATTGATAATAAATGAGACGGAAATTAATACTATTGTTTATAGATCCTCAATGAAAATCATAGACTATGATGTAATACGAGCGTGCGTAAACCAACGTTAAGATAATGAAAACAAATAAAAAGATGTGTAAAATTAAACAGAATGAATGTAATCTTCATTGTAAAAGGTAAATTGCCCTAAAATTCTGTCTGTCAGAGCCATCGATAGATAGATGTCTGTCAAAGACAACCTGGGAAAGATATCTGTTGTATAAACAAAAACTTTGGTAAGTGGAGCATTCTCAGTTTGCTACCCCTTAAATCCGTCTTTTGATGATACATTGATGAATGTTTGTATGTAAGATGAAGAAAGACAGAATCAGACACTCCCCCCCTCTCACGTAAAACATTCTAATGGCCTCCCAGATTTAATTTTCAGCATTTGTTAAATGGGCCTCACTAATGCCAGGTTTCGTGTGTGGCGATAGTGCATTCCGCGCATTGAAGGCGTTTGAAGTAGATGTCGCCTGAACAAAGTCATCGATTTACTGCTTCACGGATTGAACATTTTTCAGTGAAGGACTACAAATTATTGTACAGTTATATTAGTGTTTTGCTTATGATGTAAACACTTATGTCTTAACAGTTACCTGAAGTAGTATCACTCAGTTTTTTATATGAAAATAACATAAAATTAATCACCAAAAAGAGCTTTACCTATAACTGGAAGTGTGTATACAGCCTATATAAGCGGTGTGGACAGTCAACGTAAAATATCAGGTAACTGAAGGGGAGAGTAATCCTGAATTGTAAACGTGCTAAACGTTGTATTCTTAAAAAAAACGTAACGTTAAAAGTAAAATATAATTTACATTATATATTACAACCACCCACAAAAAAAGAACTTTTTTTCTTACACTGACGCATAGTGTTCAAATTTGAATAGTGAGGATACCTTTTACGTTACATCCTGTGTAAAACACACACACACACACACACACACACACACACACACACACAACTATAGGAACACAATGTAAAACATGAAATATAAATGTAATGTTAGAAAACACGATTTAAAACCAAATTAAAAGCTTTAGTGCACATACTATTGCTACCCGAATTAATGTACTATTAAACAAACAACGATTTGTAAGTCACAATATTTTATTATAGTAGATTTATATAAGATACTAAAAAAGAAAGGTTTAGTAATAAAAGAGAAATTTACGACAATTGTAAAAATTTACATTAGGTATTGTTTTGTTTGTGAATCACCTCGTTTGAAAGTACGTTTCACAACACAGAGACTTATTGAATTGTGAAACGTTTATAGTTAGTGTTTTGAGTAAGAGGAATAGCTGTATTCCGTGGATACGAAATTCGTATATGGAAGCTGGATATGAAATTTTAAATCGTGTTTATTATTAACGTGAAAAATCCATAAGAAAAATGACTTAACGCCAATGGCTCTGTAGGTCTCCAGAAGTGTCCAGAATAAACATTACAAATAATTGTACACATGGTCCAAACTACCTAGAGTTTAATGTTAATATTTGCATTAAAAATAACTTTAGACTATTTACTACAACTTTCTTGCTTATACTATATGTCTACCTCAAGAAATATAAAACTTCCTCACAGACAGAAAATTTTAATACACACATTGGCGGCATTAAGTAAATACTGAAATAAAAAATTATAAAAATTGTATTTATTGTGCTTTGGTTATTAAATGTACAAAGGCACATTACAAAGGAAATTTATTGTAAATAAATGTGGTAAAAATTAACTCTGTAAATCGTATATTAGGGAACCGGTTACTACAGTAGTTGACTGAAACGCTGTTCCAACTTGTGCAAGTGAACAAAAATTAATAAAATATTTTTTGTGTAGAAGATAATTGTGTTACAGGCATATAATTTATAGTAGAAATGTGTAGCATAGCATGTAGAACGTCAGTTAAATTACAACTCTTTAAAATTTTGTACTTCACATTTAGTACTAGTGGCAACATTACAAAGACAGAAAAGGAGAGAAGTATAGGAGAAACAGGTGGGTAAGAGAGAGCGCGACAGCTCCCGTAATAGCCAATCTGAAAATTAAACCTGGGACGTCCATTAGTTTCTTATTAGACAAAATTTAAAGTATTTGTATCCAAGTTTTATGTAACTTGAAACAGACGCTTCCGATTAACTGTCGCTTATATTTTTGTTTGTTAGGATATTTTTAAAAATACACCTGTTGCAATTCTTAGGTACGGCCCTACAAATGTCGAAAAAAGCATTTTAAACACGAGATTAAAATACATAATAGAACAAATTACCTAACATTAAAACACACTCTTAATATAAAATTTAATCCCTCTCTCTCTTTCTCTCTCGCTCTCTCTCTCTCTCTCCCTCTCTGTCGTTTTCCCCATCTCTCTCTCTCTCTCTCTCTCTCTCTCTCTCTCTCTCTCTCTCTCTCTCTCTCTCTCTTTTCAGCATATTCTTTTTATCTCCTCGCGCGTTCCCTACGTTACAACAATGCAGCAGGTTCAAATTAGTAATCCGTATGCACATTGCACCCCAGAGACAGAGCTAAGAAGCTGCTACATCTACATCTGCTCTTATTCGACTTGCAGATTTCCTTAAATTACATTGTTTTATGTGTATATTTAATTTTATTAGGTATAAAAACGGCTTAAGTATTCAAGATGGTGTTTCTAGTTAATGATGTATACATACTTCATTAAGTAGTATTGTAATTAATACAGCACAATTTTATGTATGTCTCTGTCTTATACTTCATTTGCTGAGATAAAATATAGTTGCTGCTCTAATAGCCAAAAAGATCTGCCATGTAGATTGCTTAAGGGTGAGCGATAGTAAAAATGTAACAACACAGAATTATGGACAAATCAATAAAATTTCATTAAAAATGTCGATTGCTAGACTCTCCAGAAATCGTCTTAATAGATTATGTGGTAATCACCTTAACATACTGTATTAATTAATGAACCTATCGGTGTTGAATTTAATATTACAATAGCAGTCAGGACAGCGAGGGGAATTCTAGAAATCCTTACGCGTTTTACCTGACAAACTGTAACGTGTCATACATTTAATTTTTGTAAAATTATTTAAACTTCTTCTTCTTCTTCTTCTTCTTCTTCTTCTTCTTCTTCTTCTTCTTCTTCTTCTTCTTCTTCAGCGGCCCAACAACCCATTACTGAGTCAAGGCCTCCTTTAACAGCCTCCGCCAGATGTCCCGGTTAAGTGCAGCTGGTCTCCAGGGCTGGCGAAAGAAACTGACAGGTTTTTGCACATAAAAGTTTTACAGACGGGCTATGTGAATTCTCCGATCCAACCCCCAACCTGGAGGACCAGGAACTTTGATTTCGGGGTGGTCTTCCCCTAGAGAGTTGCTTTCACCTCAGCTGACGAGCTCTCTCTGCCCGGTCGTAGTAGGCTAACTGACTCGGCCCATGTATGCAGCCGTTGGGCTACTATAGCCACCTCCGCCTCCACACTAGATGAACACTCTGCTGCCGATGTACACCATCCTGCCCGGCCAGGACCCAGGATACCCCCAGGCTGTCCTGAGAGAACCCCCATCTCTCGTTTGCTTACCGATCCACTCCGCCGAAGGGATTGGTTACCACAACCTTGGAGTGGATCGCTCGGCGTAATCCGATGTGTTGGTGAGAGTGGAGTCGGGGTGGATAGGCTGGTGCATTTCTCTTCTATGAAAGCATATGTTCGCATCACACCCCCTTTGGACCCCTATTTAAACTAATAAACTAAAAAATTATAAATATTAAAAGGTAATGAAAACAAGAGGTAGTTATTGAAAACGTGTGTTCTTATAATGACTTTCCCTTTATTTCATTAACTGTCAAATGCATAAAAATTGTTAACATTCCCCTGTCAATTACACTTTTTGAGGGGAAAAATTAGAATCATAAATTCAATTATCAAGGTATTTTTCTTTGTGACACAATACACGTAGAAAAATACATTATATGCTTCTCTATTTTCAGACTATGCTTACAACGTTAAATATGCTTACGTTTTTTTTCTGTAAGATATTACATGTCTATTCAGAAAATAAAACCCATGTCTTTTTAGGCCTTATGTATTACAGAACACTATTAATCCAACAAGGTTAGATTTATAATAAAATCATTAGAGGTATTATTGAAAATATTAAAACTTCGAAAAACTGCAGCAGTAAAGTGGTACTCTCGCGTATGCAACACTGAACAAAATTAAATTCCGTCAAATTGATATTTGATCTACAATGTCGTTCTCACAAACCATTCTGCGGTTATCGTATGTACACACACAAAACGTAAGAGGCAGAAAACATTGGAGGCTGCTCATTAGTATTTAGCTGCCCTAAATATTGCTATTTTCGTAAAAAATTTCTTGTCGTCAATTTTCATGTTCAATTCTTACTTAATTTCATCCTCAAATTACAGCAGAAGTTCACAAACTAACAAGAAGCACATACTATTGGTACGTGTGTTCTCTTGATTAACGAAAAAATGACATAGTGACATAGTAAGGCTTAAAGTAGAACAAAGTTGGTTTGGTGAGGCACGTTTGTGTTTATCTGACTGCAATGCAATATTCTGGCTGTACACACCATGTTCCATGCATTGTGTATAACATCAAAAAGTATATTTACACTTTACAATAATAATAATTATTATTATTATTTTGGTTAACGTGATGTGTTAGTAAAGAGTTCGATCTGCTCGTTATCTATCGTGAGTTCCGTTTAATGTCACCGAATATTTTTAACAATTACATGCCTTTTCATTTACCTATTACACAAACAAAATTTATTTTTATTAGTCTTAGTTTGTCATCCCTTTGTCCGCCCCCCTGATGTTTGCATGTAAAATTAAGAAAGACAAAATGAGACCCTTCTACCCCATACCCACATACAAAACATTCAAGATTTTTACCAGTCAAAATCTAAATTATAGGTATCCATGTACATTATAACTCTTGAAACAGACGCTTTCAATAACTGTAGCTTAAATTTTCGTTTTTCAGGATGTGTCAGAAAAAGGCTAAAATACAGAATAAACAGGATGTGTTAATAAAGAGTTCGGTCCACTCGTTTCCTATATAATAATCTAATGTGAGTTTTCGTTTAATCTCACCGAATATTTATAACAATGACATACCTTATCATTTGCGAATGATAATCTCAACTAAACTCTACTAAGCTAAACTGATTTAATATTTTCTGTTTAATTCTAGGATTATTTCTATACATCTCGTTACGTTTTCTACAACAATTACATTTTAGTCATATACAGTAGTTACACACTTAACCTGTATGAAAACTTTCTTATTAGCCGTAGTAACTTAGTACCTGCGATTGAGCAAACTAAGTTAAAATAAGAAATTAAAATTTCTCAGTTTTTGACGACACAAAATGTACACTCTAGTCAAGACGCGATTTTTCTAAAGTTTTCTGTAGTACTATGGCATACAGAATACAACTGGAATTGACAACACCTAACGCATCACAGAACTAAGTGAATCGCGTCTTACACACACATCTCGGTCAAAATACAAACTGAATTTATACAATATATCGTATGAATGGGGGAATGTTTTTTTAATGAGCAGCCACGGCAAAGTTAATCACATAATAAGCCTAAATGTAAGGAAAAAGATAACGTTAAAAATAATATTAAATTATGTTTACTTGAGTAATATGTTTCAACAGAAGAAAACTTAATTTGTTTGTTTAATAAGGTTGCATAAATATATTTATATATATTTGTATTCTCTCTGCCTTTATTCTCACTCTCAGACTTCCTTCTTTTTACACGTTCTCTCTCGTTCAATGCTAGATATCATTAAGAAGTTCTGTTCGATGTACACGAATGAATAGACTCGTTAAACTTTCGTCTTATAACAACATGAAACGTGCAAACTCGCGTTTAGTAGTTAGACTTGAAATTATCTGTTACACGTTTATATACAAATGAATTTCTACCCTCATAACGGTAACTTGCAGGTAGAGATATCAAGTGGAAGACGTACGAATCGCTGTAAAATCACCTTACTTAATTTTTGTATCACGAATACGGGTAACTAAGGGAGTACTTCGGCCTCACATAGCCAACAAATTGATCGTGGATATCTCACGTATTGCTTTGTTATTGGATACATTTCAAGGCAGCGTCAGGAAATCTGAGTCATCCATTCTCAGAACGTATTCATCCCCCACCTCGACCTATAGTTACCAGGTATCCTAAGGTAATAACGTTCTATCCATAGCAACACTTCACAAACGTAAGGTATAACTAATGCTTTTGGTTTCAAACTATAATCCTTTTGACAATGAATACGCAACTCACTATCATACAACAAGAAAGGAACAACCATAATCATACTGAATTTCAACATATTACAAAGCTGGTTTTGTGAAGACAATCCCTTCATATACTTTCTCAACTATGGACTATGGCTAAAAAAAAAACAATTAAGTGCCTGTGTGGGAAAAAGGTGGGCAACATTGGTTACGGACGGCCCCATCAACAGAACTCTACCCCGAGCAACTAGTGTTGCTCTTTTTAGAACTACAACCGGTCATGACTACCTGGCCTCCCACCTGCACCGCATCGGCGTGTTGTCGTCTCCTGAATGTGTTCTCTGTGGATACACTTCCATGAATGCGGATCACCTAATTACATGTCCAGCCTTGCTCTCAGACACGCAAGTCCAAGACGAAGATGATACGGCAAGGCTCTCACGTCTCTACTGGTCAGCGCGCCGCCTAATGGCCCAACAGCCAAGGGTGGGCGTTGGCTAGTAAGTAAGTACTTTCTCAACTTCTGTATTTCACTTTCATGATTTGACGGTTCATATCCAATCCTGTCATATGTAACGTCACAACTGCAAATCTTGCGCCTTACCATCATATTTCCATTCACTCGATTTCACAGTTGGTTTTATCTTTGTTGCACCTATTTAAATACTGAAAAGTTCCCAATATCTCAATCACTTTTGTCTCGTTTTATTTCTGTTCAGCAAGGTATTTATTATTATTTGATTGTTTCTATTTGTTTGACATTCAAGAAGATAATTTGATTTCTTGGACACAATAACGAATCGGTAGAATTTGGCAATCACTCTTTTAAGAGCAGATCGGCTGTAGATAAAGTACAGTTGTATCATATCTTATAGGCCTACTACTGATTCTATACTGTGTCAACGGTGGCAAAACGGTTAACGTAGGGTGTTGTACTAACACCCACACGCGCGCGCGCGAACCGGATAGATGTTATTTTCCTTTTCCGTTTAATGGAATTTTAAGCATAAAACTCTAAATTATAACTTGCGTGCGCGCGCGCGCGCGTGTGTTTCATTTGTAGGATGCAAAACCAATTTAAGCGGAGCTAGTCGCCAATCCTCATAAACTCAAATAACTAAGGAAATTAACAATAGGATGGAGAGACCGATGATCCATCAGGACTGAGAGGATGTGCGTCTTTGAGATATGTTTTAGATATCTAAAACATATATCAAACATGCGCCTAGGTTTACTGTCCCGAGCTCCCGGAAGGAGTTCCTGCATGTGGTCCGGTGCAGAACGGAATATTTTTGTTTTGGGGCCAGTTATAAAGGCATGCTCGTACTAGATCACTCTAGTACAGTATTTGCCGTGGCCGTTTTATAACATCTTTTCTTGTGTTATAACTTAGGGAACCCGCAATAATTGGATCTGCCAATTATACAGGCTGCCTTAGTTGTGACGAGCTGAAAATAATCACAACAAATAAAACAATTCTTATAGCAGGATATTAGGAAGGGGAGACTGTTGATTTATGCACTCAGTTTACTCGGTACTCAGATGACATCTCTTTATTACATTTGGTGATTAAGTTCTCTATTGAAAGTTCTCAAACAATATAGTTTACTATATGATTATATATAGATATTACTCCTTTACAAAGGGCCCTCAAAATATGATGTACATCTATTTTATTTATTCCACGGATCCGGGATTGAATATATTAAATGAATAATGGTCACCTTGCCATACACAATATTGAAAATTTAACCATTTGAAGAATGGTTTTTTATTAAGCTTTTAAAACAACAAAACTTTTAGTTTAAACTTTTACTCTTTTTCTATAACCAGTGTTACTAGATTTCAGACTACAGGTTACATATAATGTCTGTCTTTTAAAGTCTTTAATGTTATTACATTTAAAACAGAAGTTTTAAAGTCTTTAATATGATACGTTAAAGCGTCTTTTGTGGATTATAATTTTTGTAACTCTTAACCATGGAAGACAAGCCTCCATGTCACCTGTGTGTTTCCTGAAGTTGCTGCAGAATAGGTTCTTCGGTCCTCCGGTGTTTCCTGAAGATCTGTCGTTACCTTACCATCCTGGGACGGTGAAGTTCCTGAAGTATGTCAAATCATTCCGGGGGCGGTACACTCATCTCAGGCGACTGTAGTAATTCTTAGTAATTCTTGTAGTTAGAATAAATAAATAGAAATTTTGTTTCACTGTTATACACTTCACATGATTATAGATTAGTTGAATATCACCTTCTTGTTTGTAGTACTGTACAAATTACATAGTTTGTTATTTGATAATAGAGAGAGATGTCATCACCGCACAAATTTACTTATTTAAATAGTCATTGAATCAAGCCTTTCACATTTTTTATATATACGTAGCGAAACAACGCTTTACGCTGCTTACGGCGTGAGCGCTCCATTGCAAGTGGCAGAAATAGTTAAGGGGAGAGTAGTAATCTCAAGACAAATACTAGGCAACATAAAAGTAGTTCCGTGTTTCTTTTTTAATTAAAGGACTAAAGTTTGATTAAATTATTAACTAGAGATATTCTTAGTTACAGAGGTTATCAGAGTACGTAACAGTGGTCTTATTTAATTATTTAAATAATAACAAATTTACAATTATTTTTAGTTAGTTAAGGGGTCGGAAAACAAGTTGATTCTGGTTAGCGCCTGTTTCTGCAGGATTAATTAACAAGCTTTACCCTTTCTGTACAATTGTATTCCCTTTTAATTTATTATTAGACTTTATATTAAAGATTATTATTATTTAATGATTGCAATAAGATTTAGTTTAAAATGTGAGATTTTATTAAAAATTTAAAATTTCTCAGCCTATACATTATCAACTTAATTAATTAACATATTTTTATTAATAAAATCGTCACATACTCCGCCGCTTAAGCCACAGACTCCGGTTTATTTGTTCAGGAATGTACCGGGAGTATGCTCGGGGACAATGTGTGTAATTATTTATTATTACTATTATTTATTATTAGTACACGGTTTTTTTTTCTCTTTAAATGATCTTGTTCTCATTTAAATGTTCCCCTCCGTGAAATTCCCTTTATCTCACTTCTTACAATGCTAACTTATATTTTAATCCTTAATACTAATTTCCCTAATTACTCGTAACTCACAATGTCGTGGCCCGACTGACATCAGCTTACTCTAACTCTACAAGTTAGTTTTCAGCACGCACTCTTTTAATGATCTCTTGGCACCTTTCTGCCTCATCATTATCCTTTTCAGTCGGCGCCGTTGTGACTTGTTACTTTACATGTATATAATTCTTTCTTGATTATATACCATAGACTTACTTCTAAAATAATCTAAAGAGGATCCCATACTCCACTCTAGATTATAGTTACTTGAGATAAGCGGAATCTCACGAGGGTAATTCTTATTATCTCTTTAACAATAACTAGACAAACTATGCGGAAAGGGAGACACTTTACACAACTCATTGTAATACACAGGGGTGGTTTTCAATTGTTTAGGGACGCTACCGTTTATACAATAGAGAGAGGGTGGCTGCTTACTACCATTTCTTAACACGCTTTATTTTCTCTAACTTGCCACCACTGGTTGTTCACTATTCAACTATACTTTTATTTTTATTTACCTTTCTCTTACTTACTGCTACACGTTACACACATTTGTTTATCTTAAGATTTATTCAGCAATTATTATTCACTTATTATTACTTTGGGGTTAAAAAAACTTACCTAGAATTATTTCCTATCGACTTACCATATTTATTTAGGACACTTTATTTACCTTGTTTTTTTTTTTTTTTTTTTTTGGCTCAGTTTACAAGTTTACTGTTTTTGGACATGGGGTTTAATACTTTATCTAACAAGGGAGGGTTAACTAAGTCATTTATTCATTTGAAATTTAAGTAATAATATTATTTGCTCTACTATCCTATACACAATTATTTCCTAAACACTTTAGTACATGGTAAACATTTATTAACAGTTATTATTAAACATTTGCATTAGTTTCTATACAATGCTTACCTTTTTTTTTTATTACACAAAAATATAAAAATATAAATCAATCGTATTCTTACTCCTTTTTTTTTTTTACAAATAAACACTTAAAATGTTATGACAACCTTTATCGTTTTACATTGAGAGAGAGAGAGAAATTTCACACAGGCATGAATATGCGTACGACACAAGGAGGAATCTTCGGTTACTAAACACAGGAAAATACACGCTTCTTATAACAATAGACCACACAAGGAGGGTGACTTATTGTCTAACTCAACTTGGGGGAGACCAACTATGACAGTTATAACAATCGGCAACAGGAAACTTACATGTCCGAGTTTGTCGTGAAGGTGACACGTTGATGAATGAGACTTTTAACAAGTACCTACATGGTTTGTTTACATGGGATTATATGTTAATATTACTTTACACGTATTATATTTACAAATAAAGTTACCTATACTATATTACTATAATATTAATTATTATTTTTATTTTATTTAAAATTTCGACACATATTAAAATACATGAGTGAATACATCAACAGCTTGTGTGTGTGGGATATCGGGACACCATTACTTCTTTCTTTTCTCTTACGCAAAATTAGCAAAATTAGCAAAATAGAGCAGAGTGGCGCAATTTATAACATCTTTTCTTGT
Source organism: Magicicada septendecula (assembly GCA_034769895.1). NCBI lineage: Eukaryota > Metazoa > Arthropoda > Insecta > Hemiptera > Cicadidae > Magicicada > Magicicada septendecula. The sequence continues at coordinate 519,966,798 of CM068368.1, read as the reverse complement.
GTTATAACTTAGGGAACCCGCAATAATTGGATCTGCCAATTATACAGGCTGCCTTAATTGTGACGAGCTGAAAATAATCACAACAAATAAAACAATTCTTATAGCAGGATATTAGGAAGGGGAGACTGTTGATTTATGCACTCAGTTTACTCGGTACTCAGATGACATCTCTTTATTACATTTGGTGATTAAGTTCTCTATTGAAAGTTCTCAAACACTATAGTTTACTATATGATTATATATAGATATTACTCCTTTACAAAGGGCCCTCAAAATATGATGTACATCTATTTTATTACACGGATCCGGGATTGAATATATTAAACGACTAATGGTCACCTTGCCATATACAATACTGAAAATTTAACCATTTGAAGAATGGTTTTTTATTAAGCTTTTAAAACAACAAAACTTTTAGTTTAAACTTTTACTCTTTTGCTATAACCAGTGTTATTAGATTTCAGACTACAGGTTACATATAATGTCTGTCTTTTAAAGTCTTTAATGTTATTACATTTAAAACAGAAGTTTTAAAGTCTTTAATATGATACGTTAAAGCGTCTTTTGTGGATTATAATTTTTGTAACTCTTAACCATGGAAGACAAGCCTCCATGTCACCTGTGTGTTTCCTGAAGTTGCTGCAGAATAGGTTCTTCGGTCCTCCGGTGTTTCCTGAAGGTCTGTCGTTACCTTACCATCCTGGGACGGTGAAGTTCCTGAAGTATGTCAAATCATTCCGGGGGCGGTACACTCATCTCAGGCGACTGTAGTAATTCTTAGTAATTCTTGTAGTTAGAATAAATAAATAGAAAGTTTGTTTCACTGTTATACACTTCACATGATTATAGATTAGTTGAATATCACCTTCTTGTTTGTAGTACTGTACAAATTACATAGTTTGTTATTTGATAATAGAGAGAGATGTCATCACCGCACAAATTTACTTATTTAAATAGTCATTGAATCAAGCCTTTCACATTTTTTATATATACGTAGCGAAACAACGCTTTACGCTGCTTACGGCGTGAGCGCTCCATTGCAAGTGGCAGAAATAGTTAAGGGGAGAGTAGTAATCTCAAGACAAATACTAGGCAACATAAAAGTAGTTCCGTGTTTCTTTTTTAATTAAAGGACTAAAGTTTGATTAAATTATTAACTAGAGATATTCTTAGTTACAGAGGTTATCAGAGTACGTAACAGTGGTCTTATTTAATTATTTAAATAATAACAAATTTACAATTATTTTTAGTTAGTTAAGGGGTCGGAAAACAAGTTGATTCTGGTTAGCGCCTGTTTCTGCAGGATTAATTAACAAGCTTTACCCTTTCTGTACAATTGTATTCCCTTTTAATTTATTATTAGACTTTATATTAAAGATTATTATTATTTAATGATTGCAATAAGATTTAGTTTAAAATGTGAGATTTTATTAAAAATTTAAAATTTCTCAGCCTATACATTATCAACTTAATTAATTAACATATTTTTATTAATAAAATCGTCACATACTCCGCCGCTTAAGCCACAGACTCCGGTTTATTTGTTCAGGAATGTACCGGGAGTATGCTCGGGGACAATGTGTGTAATTATTTATTATTACTATTATTTATTATTAGTACACGGTTTTTTTTTCTCTTTAAATGATCTTGTTCTCATTTAAATGTTCCCCTCCGTGAAATTCCCTTTATCTCACTTCTTACAATGCTAACTTATATTTTAATCCTTAATAGTAATTTCCCTAATTACTCGTAACTCACAATGTCGTGGCCGACTGACATCAGCTTACTCTAACTCTACAAGTTAGTTTTCAGCACGCACTCTTTTAATGATCTCTTGGCACCTTTCTGCCTCATCATTATCCTTTTCAGTCGGCGCCGTTGTGACTTGTTACTTTACATGTATATAATTCTTTCTTGATTATATACCATAGACTTACTTCTAAATTAATCTAAAGAGGATCCCATACTCCACTCTAGATTATAGTTACTTGAGATAAGCGGAATCTCACGAGGGTAATTCTTATTATCTCTTTAACAATAACTAGACAAACTATGCGGAAAGGGAGACACTTTACACAACTCATTGTAATACACAGGGGTGGTTTTCAATTGTTTAGGGACGCTACCGTTTATACAATAGAGAGAGGGTGGCTGCTTACTACCATTTCTTAACACGCTTTATTTTCTCTAACTTGCCACCACTGGTTGTTCACTATTCAACTATACTTTTATTTTTATTTACCTTTCTCTTACTTACTGCTACACGTTACACACATTTGTTTAACTTAAGATTTATTCAGCAATTATTATTCACTTATTATTACTTTGGGGTTAAAAAAACTTACCTAGAATTATTTCCTATCGACTTACCATATTTATTTAGGACACTTTATTTACCTTGTTTTTTTTTTTTTTTTTTTTTTTTGGCTCAGTTTACAAGTTTACTGTTTTTGGACATGGGGTTTAATACTTTATCTAACAAGGGAGGGTTAACTAAGTCATTTATTCATTTGAAATTTAAGTAATAATATTATTTGCTCTACTATCCTATACACAATTATTTCCTAAACACTTTAGTACATGGTAAACATTTATTAACAGTTATTATTAAACATTTGCATTAGTTTCTATACAATGCTTACCTTTTTTTTTTATTACACAAAAATATAAAAATATAAATCAATCGTATTCTTACTCCTTTTTTTTTTTTACAAATAAACACTTAAAATGTTATGACAACCTTTATCGTTTTACATTGAGAGAGAGAGAGAAATTTCACACAGGCATGAATATGCGTACGACACAAGGGGGAATCTTCGGTTACTAAACACAGGAAAATACACGCTTCTTATAACAATAGACCACACAAGGAGGGTGACTTATTGTCTAACTCAACTTGGGGGAGACAAACTATGACAGTTATAACAATCGGCAACAGGAAACTTACATGTCCGAGTTTGTCGTGAAGGTGACACGTTGATGAATGAGACTTTTAACAAGTACCTACATGGTTTGTTTACATGGGATTATATGTTAATATTACTTTACACGTATTATATTTACAAATAAAGTTACCTATACTATATTACTATAATATTAATTATTATTTTTATTTTATTTAAAATTTCGACACATATTAAAATACATGAGTGAATACATCAACAGCTTGTGTGTGTGGGATATCGGGACACCATTACTTCTTTCTTTTCTCTTACGCAAAATTAGCAAAATTAGCAAAATAGAGCAGAGTGGCGCAATTTATAACATCTTTTCTTGTGTTATAACTTAGGGAACCCGCAATAATTGGATCTGCCAATTATACAGGCTGCCTTAATTGTGACGAGCTGAAAATAATCACAACAAATAAAACAATTCTTATAGCAGGATATTAGGAAGGGGAGACTGTTGATTTATGCACTCAGTTTACTCGGTACTCAGATGACATCTCTTTATTACATTTGGTGATTAAGTTCTCTATTGAAAGTTCTCAAACACTATAGTTTACTATATGATTATATATAGATATTACTCCTTTACAAAGGGCCCTCAAAATATGATGTACATGTATTTTATTTATTCCACGGATCCGGGATTGAATATATTAAATGAATAATGGTCACCTTGCCATAAACAATATTGAAAATTTAACCATTTGAAGAATGGTTTTTTATTAAGCTTTTAAAACAACAAAACTTTTAGTTTAAACTTTTACTCTTTTTCTATAACCAGTGTTATTAGATTTCAGACTACAGGTTACATATAATGTCTGTCTTTTAAAGTCTTTAATGTTATTACATTTAAAACAGAAGTTTTAAAGTCTTTAATATGATACGTTAAAGCGTCTTTTGTGGATTATAATTTTTGTAACTCTTAACCATGGAAGACAAGCCTCCATGTCACCTGTGTGTTTCCTGAAGTTGCTGCAGAATAGGTTCTTCGGTCCTCCGGTGTTTCCTGAAGATCTGTCGTTACCTTACCATCCTGGGACGGTGAAGTTCCTGAAGTATGTCAAATCATTCCGGGGGCGGTACACTCATCTCAGGCGACTGTAGTAATTCTTAGTAATTCTTGTAGTTAGAATAAATAAATAGAAATTTTGTTTCACTGTTATACACTTCACATGATTATAGATTAGTTGAATATCACCTTCTTGTTTGTAGTACTGTACAAATTACATAGTTTGTTATTTGATAATAGAGAGAGATGTCATCACCGCACAAATTTACTTATTTAAATAGTCATTGAATCAAGCCTTTCACATTTTTTATATATACGTAGCGAAACAACGCTTTACGCTGCTTACGGCGTGAGCGCTCCATTGCAAGTGGCAGAAATAGTTAAGGGGAGAGTAGTAATCTCAAGACAAATACTAGGCAACATAAAAGTAGTTCCGTGTTTCTTTTTTAATTAAAGGACTAAAGTTTGATTAAATTATTAACTAGAGATATTCTTAGTTACAGAGGTTATCAGAGTACGTAACAGTGGTCTTATTTAATTATTTAAATAATAACAAATTTACAATTATTTTTAGTTAGTTAAGGGGTCGGAAAACAAGTTGATTCTGGTTAGCGCCTGTTTCTGCAGGATTAATTAACAAGCTTTACCCTTTCTGTACAATTGTATTCCCTTTTAATTTATTATTAGACTTTATATTAAAGATTATTATTATTTAATGATTGCAATAAGATTTAGTTTAAAATGTGAGATTTTATTAAAAATTTAAAATTTCTCAGCCTATACATTATCAACTTAATTAATTAACATATTTTTATTAATAAAATCGTCACATACTCCGCCGCTTAAGCCACAGACTCCGGTTTATTTGTTCAGGAATGTACCGGGAGTATGCTCGGGGACAATGTGTGTAATTATTTATTATTACTATTATTTATTATTAGTACACGGTTTTTTTTTCTCTTTAAATGATCTTGTTCTCATTTAAATGTTCCCCTCCGTGAAATTCCCTTTATCTCACTTCTTACAATGCTAACTTATATTTTAATCCTTAATAGTAATTTCCCTAATTACTCGTAACTCACAATGTCGTGGCCCGACTGACATCAGCTTACTCTAACTCTACAAGTTAGTTTTCAGCACGCACTCTTTTAATGATCTCTTGGCACCTTTCTGCCTCATCATTATCCTTTTCAGTCGGCGCCGTTGTGACTTGTTACTTTACATGTATATAATTCTTTCTTGATTATATACCATAGACTTACTTCTAAATTAATCTAAAGAGGATCCCATACTCCACTCTAGATTATAGTTACTTGAGATAAGCGGAATCTCACGAGGGTAATTCTTATTATCTCTTTAACAATAACTAGACAAACTATGCGGAAAGGGAGACACTTTACACAACTCATTGTAATACACAGGGGTGGTTTTCAATTGTTTAGGGACGCTACCGTTTATACAATAGAGAGAGGGTGGCTGCTTACTACCATTTCTTAACACGCTTTATTTTCTCTAACTTGCCACCACTGGTTGTTCACTATTCAACTATACTTTTATTTTTATTTACCTTTCTCTTACTTACTGCTACACGTTACACACATTTGTTTAACTTAAGATTTATTCAGCAATTATTATTCACTTATTATTACTTTGGGGTTAAAAAAACTTACCTAGAATTATTTCCTATCGACTTACCATATTTATTTAGGACACTTTATTTACCTTGTTTTTTTTTTTTTTTTTTTTTTTTGGCTCAGTTTACAAGTTTACTGTTTTTGGACATGGGGTTTAATACTTTATCTAACAAGGGAGGGTTAACTAAGTCATTTATTCATTTGAAATTTAAGTAATAATATTATTTGCTCTACTATCCTATACACAATTATTTCCTAAACACTTTAGTACATGGTAAACATTTATTAACAGTTATTATTAAACATTTGCATTAGTTTCTATACAATGCTTACCTTTTTTTTTTATTACACAAAAATATAAAAATATAAATCAATCGTATTCTTACTCCTTTTTTTTTTTACAAATAAACACTTAAAATGTTATGACAACCTTTATCGTTTTACATTGAGAGAGAGAGAGAAATTTCACACAGGCATGAATATGCGTACGACACAAGGGGGAATCTTCGGTTACTAAACACAGGAAAATACACGCTTCTTATAACAATAGACCACACAAGGAGGGTGACTTATTGTCTAACTCAACTTGGGGGAGACCAACTATGACAGTTTTAAACAATCGGCAACAGGAAACTTACATGTCCGAGTTTGTCGTGAAGGTGACACGTTGATGAATGAGACTTTTAACAAGTACCTACATGGTTTGTTTACATGGGATTATATGTTAATATTACTTTACACGTATTATATTTACAAATAAAGTTACCTATACTATATTACTATAATATTAATTATTATTTTTATTTTATTTAAAATTTCGACACATATTAAAATACATGAGTGAATACATCAACAGCTTGTGTGTGTGGGATATCGGGACACCATTACTTCTTTCTTTTCTCTTACGCAAAATTAGCAAAATTAGCAAAATAGAGCAGAGTGGCGCAATTTATAACATCTTTTCTTGTGTTATAACTTAGGGAACCCGCAATAATTGGATCTGCCAATTATACAGGCTGCCTTAATTGTGACGAGCTGAAAATAATCACAACAAATAAAACAATTCTTATAGCAGGATATTAGGAAGGGGAGACTGTTGATTTATGCACTCAGTTTACTCGGTACTCAGATGACATCTCTTTATTACATTTGGTGATTAAGTTCTCTATTGAAAGTTCTCAAACAATATAGTTTACTATATGATTATATATAGATATTACTCCTTTACAAAGGGCCCTCAAAATATGATGTACATCTATTTTATTACACGGATCCGGGATTGAATATATTAAACGACTAATGGTCACCTTGCCATATACAATATTGAAAATTTAACCATTTGAAGAATGGTTTTTTATTAAGCTTTTAAAACAACAAAACTTTTAGTTTAAACTTTTACTCTTTTGCTATAACCAGTGTTATTAGATTTCAGACTACAGGTTACATATAATGTCTGTCTTTTAAAGTCTTTAATGTTATTACATTTAAAACAGAAGTTTTAAAGTCTTTAATATGATACGTTAAAGCGTCTTTTGTGGATTATAATTTTTGTAACTCTTAACCATGGAAGACAAGCCTCCATGTCACCTGTGTGTTTCCTGAAGTTGCTGCAGAATAGGTTCTTCGGTCCTCCGGTGTTTCCTGAAGGTCTGTCGTTACCTTACCATCCTGGGACGGTGAAGTTCCTGAAGTATGTCAAATCATTCCGGGGGCGGTACACTCATCTCAGGCGACTGTAGTAATTCTTAGTAATTCTTGTAGTTAGAATAAATAAATAGAAAGTTTGTTTCACTGTTATACACTTCACATGATTATAGATTAGTTGAATATCACCTTCTTGTTTGTAGTACTGTACAAATTACATAGTTTGTTATTTGATAATAGAGAGAGATGTCATCACCGCACAAATTTACTTATTTAAATAGTCATTGAATCAAGCCTTTCACATTTTTTATATATACGTAGCGAAACAACGCTTTACGCTGCTTACGGCGTGAGCGCTCCATTGCAAGTGGCAGAAATAGTTAAGGGGAGAGTAGTAATCTCAAGACAAATACTAGGCAACATAAAAGTAGTTCCGTGTTTCTTTTTTAATTAAAGGACTAAAGTTTGATTAAATTATTAACTAGAGATATTCTTAGTTACAGAGGTTATCAAAGTACGTAACAGTGGTCTTATTTAATTATTTAAATAATAACAAATTTACAATTATTTTTAGTTAGTTAAGGGGTCGGAAAACAAGTTGATTCTGGTTAGCGCCTGTTTCTGCAGGATTAATTAACAAGCTTTACCCTTTCTGTACAATTGTATTCCCTTTTAATTTATTATTAGACTTTATATTAAAGATTATTATTATTTAATGATTGCAATAAGATTTAGTTTAAAATGTGAGATTTTATTAAAAATTTAAAATTTCTCAGCCTATACATTATCAACTTAATTAATTAACATATTTTTATTAATAAAATCGTCACAGTTTCCAAGAAACGCTTGGTCCTCAACGACACCTCCCAAGGCCGGCTATGAGGGGATTTGTTTGTATCATTGCCCCGCACGAACGTAAAATTTACGTGCAAGACGCCATACGGTGTCATCCAAGGAGGGGACACCTCGTTCACTTCTCAACAGACGAGTAGGGAACCGACGGAGGACTTCACTGAAGTCTTCACGACGGCTCCACTGAAGATGGCCGCCGTCGGTGCGGTTGAAATGTTTGGCGTTTCTGAAAATTTGAACATTGGACCACGGCCTAATAGCCCGGTAAACGTATCGTACAGTTATGACAAATGAACAATAGTGACAACTGATACCAACATCAACTTTTTTTTCTTTTCGTCATTACTTTATTAATTATTTACTAACTTACTTAAAAATCTGCCAGTTTTTTTTTTTCAATTAAAAGCAAAGAAGTAGGTGTAAAAAAAGAAAAAAGAATTAAGTGCTAAAGATAGCGTTGTTTTCGTGTATTTTGGGGCTATTTTATGACTTCTTGATTTTTGTTGTAATAGTGTAGTACGTTTATACCTGTGCTGACCGTATATGAATTGTTTAACTATTACAATTAAAAGTCATCAAAAACGTCAAATCTTCGCTTTGAAAACATTTGTAGACTTTCTTTAAACTTATTTGTTTTTTTTTTTCAAAATTAGCAACTTATCTACTATGAAATTTGTTATTTATTTACTAGTCTTCGACGTGTTCCTGTTAAACGAATGAAAAATGACATTAACATTTCTTTAACTTAAAGAGTGAAATCACAGTTTCTTCGTTTAAATTGCATCGGGACGCTGGATCTGAAAAGTCAAAATTTTGAAAGATTTTTCCCTATGAAAGCTACGACTTGATCTACAAACCTTAGTTGTTTGAAAGTTCTTGGCTGTCGCCTCATTAAAATATCAAACGTTAATAAAGTCCGAAGGCTTTCACGGCCCTTGTCAGAAGTAGTTAGAGATATAGGGCTATTAGGCCATGCATGATCTTTTGATGATGGAATTTTGCTAGATGTTGTAGCGGGTTGACGAATATGGACTCTACGTGGTGCCGATTTAAGCCTGTCCAGAGGAGCAACATCCGTACACCCCGAACGATGAGAGCAGATCTTTCACCGGTCTCAGATATTGCTGGATCTTCTACGTCGACATAAGACCGTCTGTATGCCGCGTCTCTCCAGAAACTTGCCGATCCGGTCTCTCATGCCTCTGACGTAAAAGACCGAGTCCATCACCGCCTTGGAATCCGATATGTCAGTTCTTCTCGGCTAGCGCTCGTTTCATGGCAACGTAAATGAAGGGTTACAGGGTGGCGTCAAGGTTATTTCAACTCCTCAGCCAGAAACTAGGGCTGACACGTATCACAGCCTGGTATCACCACTGCACGCTTCTATCTCAGATGTAATTCAAGACTCGATGCAGAAATCTATCAGTATCCGTCGGCTTGCGATACACCATTGACCAAGGCTGCCATTTCAGGACCAGCATATCGAGAAAGGCCTCCTTCTCCATCGTAAACAGGTTCCTCGGGTGAACACTGTTTGGTGGTCAAAGAAACAACTAGTCTCATTCGGACTTCTGACTTTGGCTACCGCCGGGGCCGCCGTAACGTCTTGCGATAATCAACAACAATACGATTTATTGAGTAAAAGGAAAGTCCGTGCAGTTTGTTAAAGTTAAGACGTCAGTGAGGATTTAAAACACGTAATCGACACGTTTTTCATAACGTTCGTGTTAAGAAAACCGTTCTTGCTAGGAATTTGCCACTTGGGGATAAAATATGTTATTAACGAATACAATAACAGAACAGACAATAATAGCAGTTAACAATGAAAAATAAACTATCTAAATATTATTCCCACCTCCTTCTTCAAATTGTGGTGATGTAGCTGTGTGTTTATATTTGCGTATTCACACTTTTTATAGAATATGTTTGTGCGTGTAATGCGTAGGCTACTGGAGTCACATAAACTCCCAGAGCTCTACACCAGTATCCAAGTCCTTTGATTAACGCTCCTTCTTTAAGAAAATATACCCTAAGTCGAGCCTCTGAGGATGCCACTGAGGATGGTTCCTAGTATGTGTATATGTGTGTGTGTGTGTGTGTGCGTGCGTGCGTGCGTGCGTGCGTGCGTGCGTGTGTGTGTGTGTGTGTGTGTGTGTGTGTGTGTGTGTGTGTGTGTGTGTGTGTGTGTGTGTGTGTGTGTGTGTGTGTGTGTGTGTGTGTGTGTGTGTGTGTGTGTGTGTGTGTGTGTGTGTGTGTGTGTGTGTGTGTGTGTGTGTGTGTGTGTGTGTGTGTGTGTGTGTGTGTGTGTGTGTGTGTGTGTGTGTGTGTGTGTGTGTGTGTGTGTGTGTGTGTGTGTGTGTGTGTGTGTGTGTGTGTGTGTGTGTGCACACATAGTGTGATGTTCTTCAAATATTAATTACTTCTGCATGTAAAATTATTATTGTATTTTCTCCTATTACTTGCAGAAGTAGTTAATATTTAAAGAACCACACACACACACACACACACATAAAGGTGTACAGTACAAAGGTAGACTACAAATAAATGTAATATATATTAAAAAAACTGAACCCCTTCTATGGAGGAAGCTATTTCCTGCACAAAGAAACCCCCAGAACCATCGTAAGCTGGAACAAGTTGGAAAACTTTGAGGTTAGTTTTACATAAGAAGTAAAACTATATTTTCAAGAGAAGGTATAAGTTATATTATAATACAAAATAATTTTAGAAAACGTGTGTCTGTTGAATAAGGAAAGAAAATATAATTAAACAAGTTTGTAATGATTACACTCTATTACCGTGTTATAATACGTTTGTGTGTATCAAATCTTTCAAGTCTGTCAATGTCATGAAATCAACAGTTTACTTAATACAACAGAATTCAAGCTATCGTCTTTAATGTTCCGTTATAACCTGGTTGAACAACGCAATACACGATAAATGCTAACCAGCTGATATATTGTAGAACATAAATTTTATTGTTGTAAACCAGAGAGGCATTTACCGTTGATTATTATGTACGCTTGAAATAATTTCCGATGGACCGGAATTAATTAATCATTCACTATCGATTGATGAGTAATCGATTGACGACAATAATTGTATTCATCACTCCCAGTCTGGCTGTGTGTCAGTGACGTGCCGTTTATATCGCAAAACAGTTCCGACTACTGCTGGCTGCTAAAAGCGTTATCGACCATGGTTAAAATTAATTAATACAAGAATGGGACTACTTATTGTGTAATGCGATTTTTATGTATAGTGTGTAACTTATCGGTGACTCTAGGCTATTTGTATAAAATAAGAAGTTTTATTTACGCCTACTTAATATTACAAGTAAACAAGTTTCATTGTGGTTTCAAAAAGACTTTACGAACGTTTCTTGTATTTTCAGTTTTCTGCCCAAAAATTGCGCAATTTTTAAAAGTATTGATACGTATATACCGACTGTAAGTGTCGTAAAGAGTAATATGTTTGTGTAAATATTACTTCAGGTAATTTCTACCCTTTAGTCATAAATATCAAATGGAGTAGCACATTTCTGCATATACACATGTATAAATGCGCGTAGTATGTATCACCTACACAGCACCTACAGTTTAATATTGGCACCGATCGCTAAATAGAGAGGTTACATAACGGTTGTCATTGCCTCGCGGGGAAAGAATGACCGTCTGAAAGTTAAAATATCCCAGAGCTCTACAGAACTATTCCAAGTCATTTGATTAACGCTCCTTCTTTAGTAAAATATACCCTACGTCGTGCCTCTGAGGATACCCCACCGATGTATGGGTATTGTTAACAGTGTTGTTATTGTTACAACATTAGATGCTTCGTATAATAATTAAAATAAAATAAAATACGATTAAGAACAAAAACAAATATCAATGCTGCCAAAAATCACCGTAAACCTTCGTCAGGTGTGGCGCAACACCTAAAAAGCCACCCACAACGCAACATCAATTTCAACACCTCATTAGAAGTATTAAGGTACAGCTCAAACAAAGAAGCATCAAAAATATACTAGCAATACCATATTTACAAATACAAACGAGGAGCCGGTGAAAAAACACTGCTTAACAGAAAAGAGGATTATAGGGATTTGGTTACGTTTAAAATATTAGATTACCTCGAAGAGTACGCACAAAGGTCGCGCGTCGGGTAGTTTATCGTTAGTCGGCTTCCGTATGACGTGCGGACAGCAAGTGCTGGCCAGCTACGATTTTTAAATCGTCCGTTCCAATTCGGTTTTCGTTGTAATGTTAACGTTATTTTTAAAATTTTTAAATGTTGTGTTTTATATACCTGTGTCGACGACGCTCACCTGAGTGGAAATTTTTAAAAAAATTGTTTATAAATGTTGTGTAAGTTTGCTGAATGATTCCGATTGAAGATGGAACACAACTGTTCCGAAACGTATCTCGGATGAAAAACTGCAAAATCACCGACTGGAATACCTAGAGGTGTACTTGTAAGTACTAGAAATTCTTAAAAACAAATAACCTATTTTATTAGGTAGAGCATCCCATGAATTATACGAAATTCGTTCAACCGAGAAACATCTGGTCAACAACATAACAATAAAACATCAATGTCACCAAAACGAATCGGCTCGGCGGGTACTGCGGCAGAGTCCGAAGTTTTCAAAAGTCTAGCTGCATACTTAACTGAAGATTCCAAGAATATTGTAAAAATCTTCCAAAATCTTTTAAGTGTAAAGTAGGCAAAATCTATTGATTCCTAAAAGCTTTTACTTTATATTTGAAGTTGTTTTATTATTAATTATGTAACATATGTGGTTGGGTAGTTGGCTAGATTAGATAGATGAACGACTTGACTAGTGAATGGAAGTGTAGATGATACACTAATAGATAGAGAGATGGATAAAGAAATTAATAGACTGACAAACAGATACACAGATAACGATATATATATATATATATACACGTAATATCCATAATAGACATATTTATATTACTTATATTACATGTAGCCTATGTATTACAGGTTGAAGCTGACTGCACTTGCAGAAATAAATTTTAATGGTGATTTATTACATTTATTGCTTATTCCTTTTTTATATAAAACAGTTATATCTGAAAATTATGAGTTTGAAAATATATTAATTTTGAAATATTTGATATTTAGCAAATTAAAAGAGAGTCTTACGGGTTTTATATTTAATAAAAATTTTTTATAATTTAATTTTCTTGGACTTGCTGAGTTAAGCTGGATCAGTGAGGACGATCTCGCGGGCTGCTCCTACGCTCTCTCACCGGCCGTTGTCCTCGTAAGATGGGATGTCGATCTCAGGGTTTCCTCGTGAGCGTTGTGTCCGTCCAAGTTGCTCCTGATTCAGTCCTTATTGACAGCCATCAGTCGTTGAAGACCTCGAACGCCGTGCCTCATTTCGTGATTTAATTCAGCCGCTCCCTTGACGATACACTCCGACTTTCCAGAGGCTGTGATTCCCCTTATTAGAGACTGTGACAGACTGCTTATTATAGACCATTAGAGACTACCATATGAAAGACTGTGAACGATTGCGCAACTCACGGCTCATCCGTACGTTTATAGATCTACGCACATGTCGACATTTTTACATGTTAAAACGTTCTAGACTGTACTAGAAAATTGACCACGTGGTGGTAAACGTGAATTTTCGGTTTCTAGACCTTTCCAAACCACGTGTTTTCAGCTGCATGTATTTGCACAGCAATTACTTTGTCAGTTCAATAAATACTACTAAAATTTATTTAATATTACAATAATTAGTTGTTAATAGTTATTCTAATTAGCTATATCATTCGTTACATGCATAACACTTATTCACTTTCACTCTACATTGCACTGCTGTTTTTTTATTGTTTATTATCGTCTTAAACTACGTTAACATGCAGTACTTATTCTAACAACAACAGTGTCTTGTCACATTCACACCCCATTGCACAGGACTCCAACTAAGGCTTATTGTAAATATGTCACATAGTGTGATTGTTTGTCTAACTGCAATATACTACACCTTGAGATAAAAGGTATTCTGTACGGATTATTACAATTTCCTCAGCAACAGGAAAGGTCTATTTAAGAAGTACAATTCAGTGGTGAATAAAGAAGTAGGAACGACGCACAGGAATGTTATGTATGATGACGTTTCGGAGAAGGGGAAAGGGCTACTGGGCACAACGGGAATCTCTTATTCTGGAGAACGCATTGCTGAAAAGGGCTTGGGACAGTGCAGATGGATGAGACGTGGTCACGCAGTTGTTAGTTCCCCGAAGTAAAGTGCAGGCTGTTTTGAAGGAGATATAAGATGGAACTTCTGGAGGTCATCTTAGCGTTAACAAAACCCTTGACAATGTACGGAAGCTATTGGCTTCATTTTCGCCACGACGTAGAGGGATGGTGTCGGACCTGTGAAATGTTTGTTGCAAGCAAGGGCCCACAAACCAGAAGCAGGGGGAAAATGAGACAGTATAATAACGTTGGACTGCAATTCGAGTGAATTTCCGTAGATATTGCTGCACCTTTCCCAGTTACTGACGATGAAACCGGTACATCATGGTTATAGGCGACTACTTTACTAAGTGGGTGGAAGTTTACGCAATTCCAAATCAGGAGGTTACAACTGTGGCAAGGCGTTAGTCTACAACTGCTGTTGCCGTTATGGAGTGCCTATGGAAATCCATACGGATCAAGGGAGGAATTTCGAGTCAGGAGTGTTTAAAGAATTATGCCGTCTACTCGGAATTCGAAAGACCAGGACAACGCCTCTCCAACCTCAGTTGGACGGAATGGTTGAGAGGTTCAATAGGAAACTTGGGCAGCATCTGTCGAAGCTTGCTGTCGAGAACCAAACAGACTAAGCCCAACGTATGCTACTATTCCTCATGGCGTATAGATCATCAGTACACGAAACAACCGTCATGACTCCAACAAAATTGGTGTTTGGGCGGGAGATCCGGCTTCCTGGGAACTTGATGTTCGGATCACCTGAGACTCAGTTCCAAGAGCCACAGATCTATTCCTCACAATTAGAAAACCAACTGCGAGAAATCAATTGCTTGATAAGACGACGGCTGAAAATAGCCAGTGATAAAATAAAAACTCTGTATGACAATTGCAGCATAGTGTGGATTTCGAAGAAGGAGATCAGATTTGGTTGTACAACCCAAAGCGCCGTCGTGGTCGTTCACCTAAACTTCAGTCTAACTGTGAAGGACCTTACTCTGTGAAAAAGAGAATCAACGATGTTGTCTATCGGATTCAACGGGAAGGACAGCGAAAATTCAAGGTCGTTCACCTTGATCGCCTGGACAAGTATTACTCCAGAGACGGTTTGCCATTTGGAACAAACAGCCTTAAGGAGGGGGCAGTGTCACTCAATCACGGAACACTCTAAGACAATCGAGAGTGTCATTGTACACGCTTCTCGACTAGCCCAGCGTTCCTCGTCTGTATCAAGGCCGTCCACTCACGTAACACTCAAGTACCTTCCAGAATGTTCAAGAGCATTTGTAATACTCATTATGATGGCAAGCTGTAATCAGGATGGAAAGTTATTCTCGAACACCTGTGCTACCTATATAAGCCGCAGCAGCTGGCTTTGTCTATCAGTTACGGTGAGCGGTTTCCTTAGTGTGGATCGAGTTATTGTTGAAGATTAGTAGAAAGTGTTTACTGTGTTATGATTAGTGTGGAACTCTATTACTTGACATTATTGTTGCGTATGAACAAAGTTAACTTGAATTATTGTACGAGTTGAGTACAAATAATTAATTGTGATTAATTAAGGCTGATAAGTAGTAACTTCATTGGTGTCTGTATTTTGTTTCCAGAGTACTATACGCCAATCAATGAGACCACCGTAACAATATTGTTATTCTGTAGTTAAATTTGTCAGTAAAGACGTTTTTAAAGAAGTCTTTATAGTAAAGACTAGTGTGAGTCTTTAAAGGGTGATTCTAACTGTTGTATGGTTTATGGAGGCAAAAATGATTTATTACTCTCAAGTATAGTTCATTCACGGATTCTTTGTACTGCACCCAGGTGGGCTATCAGAATGTTGCCAAGACACTAGACACTAGATGTAGTACAGAGACGTAGTGACCTAGTGTATGTATCTCACATATCAGTGCTAGTTTTGGCAAGTACCTCACCGATCGTCTTCAAAAAACTAGTTCAAAAAAGGTGCTTTCTAAAAAACGTTAGGTTTCGAAAAGGTTTCCTAAAAATACAATGGTAACAACTTTGAGATCCAGAGACAACGAACAAATACGTTTATCATCTGACTCTATAGTTGGATAACTGTATAGATTGTACGAACACAAAAAAGATGATTTCTGTGTTAACTTTAATCCTTACTTTGACCAAAACTTGTTAACAAAATTTTTGTATTTTAGCAAAATACCAGCACTTTTAATATCAAGTAGACAATGGTAAATCTCACTATCTTTTACTAGTCAGCATTTGCAAGAAGAAGCAAAGTGGAGTGATGGTGCTGAGTAAAATGCAGTGCTTGACACCATTATTAAACAAAATAAAAAATGTAAAAGACAAATGGCAGCATAGTATGCTAAAGAAATTTAGATAGGGTAGACTGGAAACAGCCTGGCAGGAAACAGCCCCGTGCTACACAGGAATGTTCGTTAAGTTGGTACAATATTTTAGTGGCCAACTTGTAAAAGGTTTTCCGTATAAAATTTAAAGTATAAAATTCATAATTATTATACTTTCTTTACTTAAAAAATCCGGAAGGGAACAATATATAAATAACATTTAAAAACATGTCTTTGTTATCCAAACCAGCACTTTCAATATCAAGTAGACAATGGTAAATCTCACTATCTTTTACTAGTCAGCATTTGCAAGAAGAAGCAAAGTGGAGTGATGGTGCTGAGTAAAATGCAGTGCTTGACACCATTATTAAACAAAATAAAAAATGTAAAAGACAAATGGCAGCATAGTATGCTAAAGAAATTTAGATAGGGTAGACTGGAAACAGCCTGGCAGGAAACAGCCCCGTGCTACACAGGAATGTTCGTTAAGTTGGTACAATATTTTAGTGGCCAACTTGTAAAAGGTTTTCCGTATAAAATTTAAAGTATAAAATTCATAATTATTATACTTTCTTTACTTAAAAAATCCGGAAGGGAACAATATATAAATAACATTTAAAAACATGTCTTTGTTATCCAAACATTGCATGTGACATTATAGGAAAATTTGCTTAAAGTTGGCTTTTAGTAGACTGGGTGCAAAGGACAAAGTCTGTATGTTTTGTCTTAACGGTTATTCAATATTTTGGCAGATCACACACATCCCCCCTGCATTGTAAAAGACGTGAAATTAGTTTTGTTTTCTTTTACCTCTTTGGTTAACGTATGTATAACGGGTTTGGTTCATTCGTTATACGCTTAATAACCTTTTAAAATTTTCCTTAATCACAGAGTTGGTAAAAACAGTGGCGTTGGCTTATCCTTTATTATCCTTTATAAACAAGACATAAACTCAACAGAAACAAAGTAAATATTTTCTTTTTATTACGCGTTAATTTTATACCTAATATAGACGTTCATTGTGTTACATCAAGTGCTCATAAAGAACTCGTTTGAAGGTACATGCTTAACAACGTATGCAAATTATTTAGAGCTACAACTGATGCAAATTGTTTGACCGTGCAATAGGTTTTTGGTTTCACACGTACTGAAAAAGTGATAATTCCAGACGTTTGATGTCTGACAGAGTTTGACTAACTTGCAGACTGCAGTGAGAATGTACGTGAATGTGACAGCTTCCCTGACACAATGGTGCATGGAACAGACTTTTATTATAAAATATAAAAAATAAGTACTAATAAAATACCAAAATTAAATAAATAAAATAAATAAACAAAATAACGTAAGCAATGGGATCCTCTATATATATATATTTATTTTTATGTTTTACAAAGTTACTAATTTACTCGTATGTTTTTATAAATTTTTATATTTACACAATTTTTACTAATTTTCATATTTTTATCAAATTTTTAGCTAACTGTGTTTACACGTTTTTGTTTTCTGTCTTCTGTCTGTCTGTCTATCTGTCTCTCTCTCTCTCTCTCTCTCTCTCTCTCTCTCTCTCTCTCTCTCTCTCTCTCTCTCTCTCTCTCTCTCTCTCTCTCCTCTCCCCTTCATTCTCTCTCTCACTCGCTCTCTCTCTTCCCTCTGTCACTCATCCTTCTCTCACTTTTAAGAAGTTCTATTTGACTAATAGGAATGAGTATGTCCTTACTCGTTAAAACAAAGCAACATTAAAACAAACAACGTAAACTATATGCGTGCTTGTACTGTATGTGGAATACAATCATAGGGCCTACATAGTGTTACGCCAATGCGATAGGCAACATGAATGGTAGCTTTGTGATGCTGATCGCGTATTCTGTAAATGGATGGATGACACAGTCTGGAACATTCTGGCTTTGCTCTTTTACCGGGAACTAGGAATTTTCTCGTTCTGGAAAAGTTCGGCATTGCTACGAAACTAGTTTAAACAAATTAAAAAAGTGTTGAGGAGAACGTTAAGTACTGTAAAAGAGTTGAAGGTGCATTGTAATCGAAGGTCTGCAAACAACGGAGAACATCTTCCCTCGTTACAGATTCTGAAAGGTGTTCCAGAGTCAAACCGAAAGCAAAATCATGGCGTCTGAACTTGCCAGTTTGCCAGTGTTACGGTGATGCGTTATAGAACACTATCAAATTAACCGTGCAGATGATGACTCATTATTTAACGAAGTAAGGTAAACAACTGCTTTTAAATTGACAAAACGTTCCAGCATTACCAGTGGCTGCTCGTACAGGGAGGGCAAAAGGGCGCAGCCCTCCCACTAAATTTGCAAATTAAACTTGTCAGTAATATAACTATAATGTGTAGTATCCTTATGTGAAAGATATTTTTGGGGCGACTAATAGCAATCACCCGATGTTTTCGGCATGGTCCCGCAGCCGGACGCTTTCGCTGTCGTCCTCCCTGCATAGGCGGGTCTTGCGTGGAGCGGGGAAAGAGGACGTGTACACATGTCTATGTTTTTATATATGTTTTTATAAATTAGCAGCAGCCATTATAGGGGAGGCTCTGCCCGCTGTCTGATTTCGCGGCCCTTTTCATAGAGAACCGGAGCGTTGTTCAAAACTTCTCTGTTGCTGTTTAAGGGCATATATTTTCTCTTGTGTTTTATATAGTTTTGATTGTGTTCTTGTTGTATTTTTTGTGTAAACGTAATGTTCTAATAATTTATTCTTTATTAGGCAGTGTATTCTGCGTAAGATAGTGTTTTTGTCGAACCTTGTGTACATAAACGTGTAACTTATTCTGTGTAGGCCTGAGCCTGTGTGTTCTGTGAGTATTTGTTAGAAACAAAAAAATGGCTATGAATTCAGTAAGTAATATTAAACGTTTGATTATTTCAAATTCACTCACTTACGAAACGAAAATAGAACTAAAAAAATGAGGGCCACCAAAACCCAATTTAGATATCACACAAAATTATAAAACGGATAGGCCAGCACCAAGTAAAAAAAACTACACAAGAAAATTTAATAGAAACTGTTACTTACACGCTGATTGGATATGTGGATGTGAGGTGATGAATTCCTTTTTTTGTTATGTGTCACCTAAACAGTGATTCAGCCTGGACTGAAAATGGAATTAAGGACTTGAAATATTTGGGAGAAAAAAATTGGAAAACAAAATTAGTGAAACTCATATGTATTGAATACTCATTGTTAGGAAAAGTCAATATTAGATGCCAGTTAGGGAGTGCATATAGATTAAAAATTAAACAGCATAATGAAGAAGTCTCTAAGAACAGATACATCCTAAGTAGGTCTAAGATAATTGACTGCGTAAAGTTTTGTGGAATATTTGAACTAGCTTTAAGGGGACATGATGAAACAAGCACATCTGAGAATTCAGGTATTTTTAGGGGCTTAGTAAATTTAATGGCAGGCCTAGATAGCACCTTAAGAGAACATATTGAAAAAACAAACAATAGGGTTTTCGTTGGTCTTTCTAAAACAATTCAAAATGAAATTTTGGATTCTATTTATGCAGTGTGCATTGGACTAATAAACAAAGAAATAAATGAAACTGACTACATTTCAATTGAAGCAGATGAAACCACGGATTGTGCCACTCTGTTACAAATGGTGTTAGTTGTGAGGTATGAATTGAATGGAAAATTATATGAGAGATTTATCAGTTTTGTCAGTCCACATGATCACTCCGCTGAAGGTATTAGTAATACTATTTTTGAAGAATTAGCAAACTTAGAACTTCATAAGATGCCTAGTAAAATTATTGCACAAAGTTACGATGGGGCAGCAGTAATGAGTGGAAAACATAACGGTGTTCAAGCAAAAGTTAAAGCCGTGTACAAGAATGCCCAGTATATACACTGCTATGCTCATCAACTAAACTTAATTATTGAGCGCGCTGCATCACAAAACAATCAAGTAAAAATATTTTTCTGTAATTTAGATGGCTTTACAACATTTTTTTCAATATCTTCCAAGCGAACTGCCATACTTGATGAAGTAGTAAAGAAACGTCTCCCAAAATGTTCTAATACCAGGTGGAATTTTAAATCCCGTTGTGTGACAACAGTATTTATTCATAAAAATGACATTTCCGCTGCTCTTGAAAAAATCATAGATGATGACGAGAGTGACAAGTCCACTGTTCAGAAAGCATTAGGACTGAAAAACACATTAAATAATGATGATTTTAATTTTTGGTTAACATTTTTCAACAAAATTATGCCAGCCTGTGACATTTTGTTTAATCAATTACAGCAAGTAGAAATTGACAGTATTAAAACACACCAGTATGTTGCCTCATTCAAGTCACACATTCA
The DNA here is from genome assembly GCA_034769895.1 of Magicicada septendecula. Lineage (NCBI taxonomy): Eukaryota > Metazoa > Arthropoda > Insecta > Hemiptera > Cicadidae > Magicicada > Magicicada septendecula. The sequence goes on along the minus strand of CM068368.1, from coordinate 519,945,816 downwards.
AAATGTCAGAGATTATATTGATTTTGATGCCAGTCTGTCTGCAACAAATGATTTTGGAGAATCATCTCAAAATCTAAAAAGGTTACGTTTTGATGAAAGCAAGAAGACTGCAGCTAAAGAAGTTTGTGACATAATAGTTACCAACATAGACGACAGATTTTCATTTTCAGGCCGTTTAGCAATAGCAGTTTTGTTGCAACCAACCCTGTTTTCTAAACATCAGCTTATCTTTCCAGAAACACAGTTACAAATTGTTGCAAAACAATTAAATTTAAATGAAACTGCATTAAGACTTGAACTGGTAGTTCTATACAGCAGGCCCGACTTCACAAAGGCAACTGGCGCATTGGTTCTACTCAATTTTGTATATGAAAACAATCTACTTACTGTTTTTCACGAACTGGTAAAACTATTAAAAATTATTTGTACAATCCCTATGACTACAGCAGAAAGTGAACGATGTTTCTCAACTCTCAAACGCATTAAAACATTTACACGTAATACAATGAAAGAGGACAGTTTAAGTGCTCTGAGAATGTATTCAATAGAAAAAAAAAATGCTAGAAACAACTTCTAACTTCAATCAATTAGTTATTGACCATTTGCCCAAGCAAAAGGAGGGGAGAATGGATTTCATGTTCAAGCAAATAAACTAATCCAAGGTAGGGAACAAATATATTGTATTTAGTAATGCATGCATTTAATAATATAATTTATTAAGTATTTAAGTTTAGGAACGTGAACTGCTTAGGGTTATAAATAATTTCAGTTTCAAACACTGTTTAAATATTGGTAGTTTGCAAGGTAGGTTTTTGATATTAACATTACTTTTAGTAGTAAAGCAAAAGGTTCAATTTTACAATTATTTCATGATAATAGCAATATATTAGTTTCTACTGGTGACTTTTGTTACATATGGGTGTAAAAAAATTTTGCCCTCCCAGTCAAAAACATTACCACCCGCCGCCACTGAGCATTACCATGAAACGACAATAGTGTTCAGAACAATTCAAATCCTATAGAAAATAGTTACGATCTAACTCCTTCCTCTCTATTTAAACTAATACTTTCTCTTTCTCTTTGCAATACCCACATTGATATATGTAAGTGAGGCGTGGGTGATGACAAAAAAGGAATGCGGCAGGATTCAGAGTGTTGAAATACAGTTTCTTCGAAGCACTTTAAACTATAAAGCATTGCAAGATAGAATAAGGAATGAGGATGTCAGAGCAGAACTCGAAGTAGAGGACATGAATGAAATTATTTCAGCTTACAGAAGACAATGGTGAGATCATTTGAAAGGATGACAGAGGATCGATCGCCGAAAGCAGCAGTGAACTAGGAAGCCATTGGCAGAAGAGACGTGGGTCGTCCGAGGATAAGATGGGTGGCGGAATAGGTTTATATAACCTAATCCTTGATGTGGAAAAGAAGAAGAAGAAGAAGAAGAAAACTTCCTCTATATTTAATTCCAAAAAATAATGCATAACAGACATTTATACTTACATAAATCGCACATATTACAAGGGCGACTTTTCGATGCCATTGGTCATAAAAGTTGTTATCGAATTTAATACTGTCCCTGGTGTTTCATTGTTATCGTTAAAGATCACTATTCTCACTACCTTCATAACAAATCATATCCAACTTATAAATTGATTAATTTCTTTACTTCAAAACCGCTTAGTATGTTGTTGTGGAAAACAAATAATAACGGTCTTTCTTTCTCTCACACACACGTACTCTCCTTTACCTTCCTCTCTCCGATTATTCTCAATCGTCATTGTTTAGTTATCTACGGATTTACATACCTATACTTGATTTTTATACGTCACTTTGTAGTCTGTTTACATGTTTATAATTATCAATAAACTGTTTATTAAAAATATTAGCGATAACTTTATATTCACTACACTATATTCACTTCATTTGAACAATATTTACTCTTTTATTTTAATAGGAACGCTTTCTTTTCATAGGTATTTTGTGCAGTCTCTTGAGTAAATCTTTTGCCCCCTCGGGACGATAAATGTCCTTGAAGAATTTAATAACATTACTCAGTGAGCGCCGTTGCGCCCTAAGCTGTTTCTCTAATATTTATTTTTCTATTAGAACAACAAATTGAGGAAGCAAGATTTCTATTTATTTATTTTTTTTAACGTTTGTACTATTTTCGGTTTTATGTAGCTTTTGTTCTTGATGGATACATTTTTATGTTAATTTCATCGTTTTTTATTTACTTGAAATGTAAGTCATTCCCGATTAATAACAAGTAGGCCTATTTTTGTATGTAAGCAACAAATATTTTCTGATCCTTTTCACCAGATGTTAATGTAGTTTCAAGTTTAGTCTGGTATCTGCGAAATGAAAAAACGTTTTTATCTACGAAATTTTCCAATTCGCGAAATAGAGACAAAGCATAACACAACACTCTAAAAGCCGGCCCAGCAACAGTAGTAGCAAAGCTATCACGAGCTTTAACAAACAACGATCATATAAACATGTATAGCAGAAGACAAGAAACAATCTTGAGGAAAACATCACAGTATTTACCAAACACGTAAACAGAGAAAAATGAAGAGAAATGAAGCATTGTCATCTGTAAAACTCAACTCCGAAAGTATAATAGGCTGCGGAAATCTGGACGAGCACACACACACACACACACACACACAGGTAATATAGGAGTATATATTTTATACGAAGACCGGCCCACGTATTTATAAAGTAAGAAATAGTTGCAAATAAAAAATTATTGACAACACTGAATCATATCGCGCATGCGTAGTAACTTCATCTGGAGCAATTGGTAGCTGTAAACAGTTTGTTGTTTGCTTTCCCGTAACGATCAGCGTAAAGATGGCTGCAAGTCACTTGTGAATTGCAGTTGTGATTCGATTTCTCAATGAGTAGAGGTTATTACTCACAAAACTCAGTATGAATTGCTTAACATTTATGGCCCTACAATAATGAGTGAAGGAAATTTAGGCGTCGTGAGTTTAACGACGGCAGTATTAATGTTCATAATGAAGAGAAGAAGAGAAGAATAGGAGGCCAAGAGTTAAAACGGACGACCTTGTTGAACAAGTGATCCAGAAGTTCGAGAAAACTGACGATTCACGGTTAGTATTCTTGCCGTAGAATTTACAGATACAGTATGTAGAATGTTTACTGAAATCTAAGGCTATCGTAAACTATGTGCTAGATGGGTCTAGGAAAAAACTGATTGATACACACACAGAACTCGAAGAGTGCAATCTGCAGTAGCGTAACTATGGGGATGGGGTCAGGAGGATCAGGGGATTTATCCCACCAAGGTATTATAAAGTTTAGTGAAATTCCATAATCACATAACTTAGGCCTATTTCTAAGCCAGTTGCGTGTGTTAAAATAAGCCTTAAAAATAATTATATGGGAAAATGTTCAATATCTCATTTGTCCTGTGGAACAAGGAGCTAGTTTCACCCCCCCCCCCCAAGGAGCAGCTCTTAATTACACCACTCCATCTGCGTATGTAGGTATTTTTAGACCGTTATGAAAAAGAAGAAGAATTTTTTTCCATAAATGACTATTAGTGAAGCATGGAGTCACGTCGAGTCAAAACAACAATCCATGCTGTGGCGTCATTCAACTTCACAGAAATCAAAAAATAAATCAAGTAAACACAGCAAACGCGAAAGATTTGGAATGCATTGTTTTATTGGACCAAAGTGCATGAATATTGGACTTCTGGTGGATTTTATGGATCCAGGAACAAAGTCACCATACGTCTGCTGTGACACACGATTTCAAAACTCAGACGTTTCATTCAGTTGCTGATGCGAGACCGTGGAGTCTAGAAATCTTTTTATTCAAAACAACGGGTGCTCACACCCTGCAGTGTACGCTCTTCAGAAGATCCACACAAGCAAAGATGGGAACATTTTAATTACCCTCCTTACAACCTAGTTCTCATACCTTGTGACTACCTTGTGATTCACCTCTACAAGTAACTTACATCTCAACGATATGAAAACGATAATGCTAAACTGGCTGCAAAATCCAGGCGGTAGATTTTCGTGCAGAGGGTAGGCTGTAGAAAAGGTGTTCTTCCATGCACAAAGTGCTCAAACTACGTAGATAAACAAAATACTGGGTGTGAACATCTAGTAAACCAGCAATTTACTGTCTTCTCACAGTTGATTGTTTTTTCATAATAGCCTTTCGGTCCTTAGTTTTGAAATACTGTATATCTCGTATAGTGTGACTTTTAAACGCTAAAGGCTTGTATACGAACATATATGTAAATATAAACTGCCTTTGAACACCATCAAGCAAACCTAGCTTAATTTTATTTCACTCTCATTTACTATTTCTTTTTACCGCTCATTGCTCTCTTTGTACCACGTTCACTCATACTCTATTCGTCAACTTATTTCCTGATACTTGTAGCGTGCCCAGTTACCCCAAGTCTGTGGAGTACAATAAATATGATATATGCCGTAAATGATAATCGGAAATACACTCTACTTTGATCAGAGGTCTGATACTTATTTAACTCCGTCTTAATTCTGGTCTGGAATTTCTTCCCTGAAAGCTCGTCAAGAGTAGGCCTAAAGCCGATTTTCCGTAAAGCTGTATCTGAATGGTTTGAACATGTTGATAAGTTGGACAGGACAGACTCTTAGTTCGCTTAGTACACTGGCGGTACCTGGACGCGCGTGCGCGTGTGTGTTCCCGCAAATTAAATTGATAAATTAGTAGGAACTATAAAGTGAAAACATACAGACTGAAGAATTACAGAAACAGATTGAACTTACACCTGAATACTAAATTTCACGAAAACACAAAACCACGCTGGTGCGCCCGCACACAGAGTTTAATAAACAACAGAGTTGCGGGTCTGTTATACGATTCCACATTAACGCGAAGTCGGCCAAGACGTGATCTTCATTAACGGTGACTCAGATTATAGCATCTAAAAGTTAAACTGCTTTTGTTTGTCAGTTCTTTGTTACATTTTAAATACCCTTTTTTTTCTTGGATACTACATGTAAGAGAAACTGGTACGAGGAAAACTTAAATAAACCTACGACATTGTTGGTCTGAGCGTAACAATGGTAGGCATAGAGACGCTTTATTTTTTGAGTCGGTCATCTGCACTGAATGTTCCTACTGGGTTTTGTAATGGACGAAATCTCGTCAGGCTGAAGATCTAGTACCATGCTATTTGCCAGGTGACTGCAGTGACGATCTCATCATTTGCCTCATGTATATGCAAGCGTCCTTGCATAGATTTTCAAAGTTAACTGTATGCGTTGTCGCCATGACAGGTTGAGCTGCATTTATTAGCAAACATTCCATTTCTAAACAGAAATAACTCCAGTCAAAATGGACTAATTGTGACAACACCAATCACAGTTGTGCTCAGCGTTAGTGTCCCATTTTACCGAAAAGAATAAATAGACCTATATAAATACCAAATAAAAATACAAAGGTTTCAGAGTTAATTAGTTCCCTTTGCGAGCGAGCGACAGAGAGAGAGACAGGTAGATAGACATACAGACAGAGATAGACAGACAGACAGAGCCTATGATTAGGTTTACAATCAATATTTCTGAAATGTAAAAGAAAATTAACTGGTAATATTCGTGGTTCAGGAAGCCCTGCTTCGATGTCCAGCATCTACAGTCTATTTGTTCGGAACTGGTTCTCGACTGTGTATTGGCCTTAACTGAAGGCAAAACGCCAAGATAAAATTAATTCCTATCTGCGGATAACGCAACTAGCGGCTGGCGGCGCGTTGTACTAGCCATGCAACCGTCACACTAAACACAAAAGCCGCGCGGTACACTTAACGGACTGTTGAGCAGAGGTTTATTATTATTATTATTATTATTATTATTATTATTATTATTATAAGATAAAGTCAATTAACTATCAAAATTATTCCTTGTTCAATGTAGTGAAGTGACGTTACAAACCACAGCAGCTTCAAGGACAAAGTGCTGTCTCATTAGCTGATTTTAGTAAACATTCTTTTTCAACTAATAAGAATCATGACTTTTACAAATAATGGTAGGCTCTACATAAGCTTTAGTCTCCATCCGTGTCAAGGCGGTATAATGTGTTATAAAAGATTTCTGACTTTTAATTCTGAAACCGTATTTACTTCTTATGTCGGTATTCAGATGCCAACAGTTTAGAATACTAATCAGGCTGAAATCAAACATAAATTTCTGTCCATTATATAGGGAGTATTCAGGATAACATCGCTACAGAGTAGAGAAAATTAAATTAAAATTATTGAAACCGGATAGAGAAGAGCCAGACACGTTCGATAAAATAGGCATGCGTGTACGCTCGTGCGGACACGGACACACACACACATAATATATTTTTCCATTGATTTACAACATTCGCGTTACTAGAGGAAACAGCTCACTCTCACTCTGCCCGCAGCTTGAAGTCCTCCTATGATTAAAGGCACAGAATTAATCAAAAAGCATTTAGTCAGATGATCTGTACGGTGCGCACTAAAATAACAACTCAATTTCTCTGTATTTTGGAAAGTCACTTTAATTAAACAATACTGAGAAACTTTTATTAAAAATAGGAGAACTTTGTGTGTGTGTGTGTGTGTGTGTGTGTGCGCGCGCGCGCGTGTGTGCGCGTGTGTGTTTTAATTCACGTGATTCGTTTTAATTTTCGCGGCTTTATCCTGAGAAACCAAGACTCCAGTAATTATTTTAAAAATTATAATTATACTTCCATTTAATAAAATATTTGTCAAATAATTATGTTTATAATAACTTGATATTTAAATTTTCTTTCTTTACATGTAACTGGAAATCTGAATACTTCCAAAAAATCTTTAATTTTAATACTAACTAGAAAGTATTTGTGTGTTTATAAGTTTTTAAATAAATATTATCTATTTTTTATTTTTGTTGTTGCTTATTTATATAGATTTGTGTATGTGGGGAGAGTTCGCTATCTGTGTGCCATTTTAATGGGCTTTTATTTTCTATAGTGCTTGTGCTTGTTTCAGGAGTGGTTTTTTTTACCAGGTTAAAGTACCTTTAATTTGCTTCCGATATTCGACACTCAACAGCTGTAACAATGTTATATGGGGATGGAAAAGACAGCCTAACTATTCCTATTAATATGTGGGAACACAGATTAATATGTGCAGTTATAAATAGATGATCAGGCGAGTAGAAATGATACAACTATGTGCAGAATATTGTAATGGTATATATGACACTCCTACACCAAAGTACGAAAAATAATTTGAAAGCCACTACTATTAAGAATACCTACAAGGTCAAGCATACCACCATGGATAAAAAAGAGAAAGTATCATAAGTTAACCAAGTGAAATTTAATAAAAAAGGAATTACTAGTAAATGTACGAATAAATAAAATAAAGAAGACTAACAACGAGACGACTTACATACCTTACCCAATATATCAGTGAGAAGGATCAGACAATAACAATACAAGAAGTAAGAAGAATAAGTGAGAAGGACACAATGGAAACAACATCAAGAATCAGTGAGAAGGAAACAAGAATAAATACTTCAAGAAAGAAGAAAGAACAAACAGTGGGAAGGAAACCCATAGAAGACAACACGGAGAAGGAACTTATCAAACAATGAGAAGGAAACAAGTGAAGACAACACCATGTATAAACTAACTAAGAGTGAGAGAGAGATCAGTGAAGAGAAGAAGAAAGATATCCAGATCAGACACAAAAAGGGAAATAAAATGAAATATAATGAACTAACATAAACCTATGAAAGAATTATTATAAAAGAAGAAAAAAGAAATGGAATAAACAACATGATATAAATCCCTAAGCTGTAAGGTAAAATCAACACTGACCCAAACTCATTTAATGAATACATTCCTTGTCCATGTAAAATAAACTGTAATCAATAAGGACTAATTATTATACATAAAGAATAACAAAGAGAATGAATAGTAATAGGATAAGTTCTTAGCTAAATGATGTGTAGACATAAAAAGAAGACTATGTCCAAAATATAAATAACCAGGGGTACAGTGGAATTGATGTTAAAAAAACCCACTAATTATCAGTAATTAAGACAATAAAAGATAAACAAACGGTACTCTAATAACTAACAACAAATGTACCAGCATTAAATGAAAGCAAATCAATCAAATATAATGCAGAAATACAAACTATCAGCAATCCAGTGCTGTATACCTAGTATGTAACATAACCTAATCTGGGCAACCAGTTTTCACTAAAACTGAAGAAAACAAAGCCAAAACAATATTAAACTAAAATGTATTATAATGTGAAATAACTAGATGATATAAGGAACGTTTTGTGTACAATAGATAATGTAATAAGTAAATATAAAAAAAACTGTATTAATGTAATTCAATATAACTATATGCTTGTTATAGCAAAGATGCCTGATGCAACAAAATTATGTTGTAAACTTATTATAAAAGAGTATGAACTCAACTAACAACATTGAGTGAGGCAGAATACTAATCAATTGAGTAAATTCAAGAACTATAACTACCTAAATACCAATAATAACAATAATAATAACAAAACTATGTTAACAACTAGCTGCAACTAATCTTAATAACATCAAACCAAGGTAATAGCCAGTATAAATGCAGAATAAACTGCTGCAGAATCAGAACAATGCTATCAAAACTATAATAAGAGTCATTCAAAGAACAATGTAATTATTTCATTCACTCATGTAATAAAGTAACTTCATGAAGTATAGTAAACATAGTTAACAAACCATAGTTAAGGTAATAAAACCAGGATATAAGGAAAAAAGGACGCTATCAGTAGTGACAACGACCAATGCAGTATGCATAGGCCATAATAGAATGTAATTAAATGTTAATATTAGTATAATATAATTAATAAACAAAATGTATAACATTAGGCATAGGACTTGAACCTATAAAAATAGACATTGTGTAATTATTTGTAAATAATCTTAAGGAAAAAGTGAATAATACGATAAGGATACGTTATCACCATCAAAATATGGGATAAAAACAATGTATTTAAAGTATTTAATAGCTTAATGAACATTATGTGTTTATACCAAGTGCGATTTCAGCAACCCCAAATCTGAACTATATGATGAGGGTATGCAAAATACTCGTCATTAAAAAATAGAAACGATAGGGATAATAAAAATAACGTCAGTGCAGTTATAAATAAGATATTTGACTTATAAAAATAATTGAGAAGTGCTGAGCCCTTGCGTGTGGGTCGGTGAACCAGAAATTCATAATCTTGGAACCAGCCTCCTGACGCGACTCTAAGCGTCTATTTTAACGAAGCCCACCGAGGGTAAACCAATTAAAAACTATTAACCAATCAGAACCTATAAAAAATACAAAGTGAAGAATCCCGACGAGGAACTACAGACAGTATTCTACAAGCAACGAGAGCGACTCCACGCTCGTCGATCGTCCAGAAAAACGTGATTTTGACAGCGAACAGCTGTAAACACACTCACTAACCTCAAACTTTGAGTGGAGGTTAGAACAACAGAAGAAGACAGTGCAGTATATTTTCAAGTGAACTAATACGGAGTATATGCGTATAGGAGTGAGTGCAGTGCATTTATTAAAATTAATTAAAGAATATTAATTAATTGCAAAAGTTGTGGAAAAGTGTTAATTCTTCGAACGACCAGTTACGCAAGTATCAATGAAAATAACAATTATACTATACTCGTCAAGTATTAATAAGTTAAAGAACGCTAGTAGCGAATCGAATTAATTTGAATTAATCGATAAATTGCCCGAATTCCAAAAGGAAGGAAACTTAGAAAAATCAGATAAACAATGATAAAATTGAACGATTACAATAACGACAATTTTAATTATTTGTATGATTCAAATGTATTAGCATAAGAAAAGACATTGAATGATCAATGAAGGGAAACTGAACCCTGACCATTAAGAATTTAAGAATGTTTTATATTTTATTTTAATAATCGAACTTAGAGTTACACAAGAGTGTAACCTAAATGTATCAAATGAATTTAATTTACCCGTGTTAGCTACATCCAATCTAGGAGAGTATTCAGAACCATGATACTGAATTTAAACAATTATTATCACATATTAAATCACTAAAGCAGCAAAGAAACATAATTAACCAATTTTAAATAAACCAGGTTACATGAACCTGTATTAACCTCAATGACTAACAATGAACAGTTGTTCATATTTTATATTATATTAAATTAACAATCAATGATTTTATGTTTTGTCTACTTATTATTATAGTAGTAGTTTTTATTATATATATGTGTATTTTTCAGACTCAAATAACCTACTAAAATTTTTATAAAACATTATAACCTATTTGTTTACTAATGAAAAATATTCGCCTTGCCAAATGCAGTCATACCATCCTGAGATTTTCAATGTTTTAGAGTCCATGTTCTATTTTAATTGTTAAACAAAAGGAAGATAAACCATTTCACTGTATCAAATATTAATTTTTCTTGAGTTGAATAAACAACCATTGTTTTATGAACCTTTAAAAGTGTTGACTTTTATTGTAAACAATAGAAATACAGCTTAGTGAGAAACCAGAGACGGTTGGTACAAGCAGTCAAAAGCGGACATTCAAATGGAATGATTTTTACCAACCGTACCATCCACCATCCAATACATTGCTACACATTATAACTCATAGTAAATATCATGTCTATGTAATGTTTATGTTAATGTATAGGCAGGACATCACTGATCAACTCACCATAGCTGATGATAGAAGAGTCAACGGAACTTCCAGAGAATCGAACTCAAGAAAGCGAATTAAAAAACATTTTTAAACCATATAAACCAAATTAACTAAACGACGACATAAAGGGTAAGTGAACCGATTTATTCACTACCGGATTCAATAATAGATTGAATTGGGTGGAATAAATCACTAATACAAAACTTAATAATAAAAACGAGCTTTCAACAATAATAATAAAACGAACAACCAGACCCTATAATAAATAAAACAGACGACAACCTCGTCCTACTTATAATATTTACAATTATACCGAGCTGTAACTTCGTTACGTATTGATTACCACGTGTACTTGTTCTCTAATGTCGTCTTTTACAACGCAATATGGAGATCGATTGAAAATATATTGAAGTCTACGTAGATAGATGACATTTTACAATAGCCTACATTAGAACGATCAACATTGTAACAAGACCCTGTATGCTGGTCTTTACAAAAATAAAAAGTAGATGGAAAATTTTATAAAAAATAAAATTTTTCAATAATAAAAATAATTTTTGTAAAGACCGGCATACAGGGTCTTGTTACAAAGTGGCGTCCAACTTAGAGGGCTTGATAAGATAAGCTTAGCAGTGATTAATTAATAGAGACAGGAGAAAAATGCAGAGACGAGCTACCTCGAAAAAGAGGGCGGCAGAGGCCGAAAAAGAGGTTGACATGGGGGATAAGGAGGCAACACCCGTGGAGAATCCGGAAGTGTTACTAACCCAGGTGGAACCGAAACAACCTGAACCACCAGAGGAACAACTAGAAGTACCAACGCAGACAGTGGAAGTCAATGTCCCAGAGAAGGATAAATCTAAAACAATGGAAGAGAAGATGATGGATTCCACTACCAAGGGCATGGAAGAAACCAGTAAGAATTTGAGTAAGGATATGGAAGAAAATAGTAAGAAATTGAGTGAAGACTTGAATAAGAAAATGGAAGGAGTCAATAAAAATATAGAATTCACTAACCAGAAGATGGATTCTACCAAGGAAGACTTGAGGGAAGACAACCAATCCACAAAAGAAGAATTGGGCCGTAAGATAGAAAATACTAATAAAAGGATCGAAGAAACCAGTAGGAAGATGGAAAGGAAGATGGAAGAAAATAATAAGAATTTGGAAGAGAAGATGGAAGAAACCAGTAGGAAAATAGAAAGTGACAACAAACAATTAAAAGACGAATTAAGGGAAAATAACAGGAAAATGGAAGAGACGATGGGGGAAAGATTGGAAGAATTGAGAGAGGACAATCAACTGCTGAGAGAAGAACTAAGGGAAGTTAACCAAGAGAACATGAATAAGTTAGACGAGAGGATTGAGCTAGCTAAAGAGGAGTTGAATAAAAAGATAACTGAGACGAAGAAGTCCATCGTCAAGAAATCAGAACAGGAAGTCGTGGTTGTTAACCAGCAGATCAGAGAAGTAGACGAAAGATGTCGTCGAACAGAAAACGGAGTGCTGGAAGTCCGGGAAGTAATAACTAAGGAGATTACTCAGGTCCAAGAACAACAGAAAACGAGAATGGAGGAGACCAAGAAATTTGCTTTGGAAGAAGTGCATAAAGTGCGGACACAGGTAACCGAAAGATGCGACGGCGTGGAAGCCGCTATGTCGAACATAACCGGACAGGTGCGTCAGAGCCAGGAGGAGATCGAGTTAATAAGGAACAGACCATCTGGATATCATAATTTCCCCATGTCAGAAAACAGAGAATGGCTCAATTTACGGCAATATAAACGGAAGCCCATGGAATTCTTGGCACGCATAGAGGAGTACCTCGAAAAACACAGAGGGAACCGATGGGTCCAGAACAGGGAAATCCTTGACGAGTCATTTCGGGAGGTGAATGACCATTGGTGGATGGCCAACCGGAGCGACATCGACAATTATGAACAATTTAAGAGCCTATTCAAGGCCAAGTACTGGTCAGAGACCACTCAAAATTTAATAAGAGACAATATATGCCACGGCCACTACAAACCTCAAGTCGGTAGTTCAATGACAGCTTATTTCCTCGGCAAGGTATGTATGGCCAAGCACTTAGAACCGGCCATACCAGAGGAGTGCCTAATAAATAAGCTGTCCTATCATTATGATGAAGAGGTAATTCGTGCGAGGAGGGGCAGCCAAATAAAAACCATCCAGGCAATGACCGAACTCCTCGAAAACTATGAAAATGAAGACTACTACCGACAGAGTCGTAGAAGAAGTGATGGGCCCGAACCAAGAACGTATCAGAACAATAACCAGGGTACGAACCACATAAACACTGGGTACCAAGGAGGCCGGGCATACCCGCAAAATAACAGTTTTAGTAATAATAATAATGTGAACAATTCGAGTTACAATAATAATAATAATACGGGTCCAAACCATACAAACCCGAGTCGATCCTCTAATGGTTATCAGGGTAACTGCAATCCCTACCCTAATAACACAAATAGTCAGAGAAGCCCCAATTATGGTAATAGTCGTTACCATAATAACAATAATCGTGCGGGTCCCAATAATGGTAATTCCGCTAATAATAGGTTTCCTCGCCCTAGAGTGAACTTCATACGAGCTGAAGACGACCGCCAACAAAGAAACTACTATCAGCGGCGTAACAGTTTCCATGAGGAGGAGGATCGTCGTAGGAGCCTAGAACGGGACCAACCAAGATACTATCCGGCAAGCAGGAGTAACAGTTTAGATGACCCTGAACGGAACATGAACCGAAATCAACCATCTAACCCTTATACGGAGCGGACAGCAACCACTCAAGGTTTACCGACCAACACCCCGGTCGGACCTAACCGAGATAACAGTGAGAATGAAAATTGGGTAGTAGTCGGGGAATATCCTAGTCATTCAATACTGCATAACGAACCAAAAAACGACGGAGGACCCCGAATAGCTCAAGTCAACCATATCAAAGCAGAAGGTAGCCAAAAACCTAAAAAGGATCCCAGCCAGAGGAAGGAGAATGATTACTCCAAGATTTACATCGATAAGTTTGGATCTGATAAGCCAGAATACGGATACATAATGAGGTGGTAAAAGGGATGGATGTCATGATAACCGACAACGGCAAAAACTAATGTCAAAGAAGAAGAAAATAATTACCAATAAGGAGAAATAATAAGAAGAAAGAACGAAGAACCAAAACGGGGTTTTAAGAAAGAAAATTAATTAAGAAACTACACCTTACAAAGGAAATATGAGCAACTGTGCAACCTAATAAAAATAATCCACCTGGGTATAAAGGAAAAATAATAATAAGAAATACGTTTGAATAAAGACAAGAAAGGAGTCATACAATATTTATGAAACTAATATGATATGTTTACCACATAATATAGAAAACTATTACCATTATCTATGAAAAGTATCATGAGAAAGAAAAAGAGTTTGGACTTAACCAGCCAAATTCTAAAACATATGTAAGCCCACCTTACATAAAAATTATTTGAAGAAAATTTTATGGCAATAATATAAGAAAAAGTTAGAATTTAATATCAACCAAATTCTAAAACACATGTAAGCCCACCTTACATAAAAATTATTTAAGAAAACTTTATGGCAAGAATATAAGAGAAGAATTTAAGAATCATCAAAATTTTAAAACAATGTAAGACCATCTTACTAAACCGGAATTTGAAATAAAGATTTTGGAAGAGAATAGAAAACAAGAATTTAGAAAAAACTCAAAGGTCCAAAAACAATGTAAGACATTTACATAATAATTATTTGAAGAGAAACATTTTGGCAATAATACCAAGAGAATTTATGAATAACTCAAAATTCCAAAAACAATGTAATACTTTACGTAACAATTATTTGAAGAAAACTTTATGGCAAGAATATAAAAAAGAATTTAGAATGAGAAATCATCTAAATTTAAAAAGATTGTAAGTTCACTTTACTAACCAAGAATTTGAGAAAAAACATTTTGAAGAGAGAAATATAAAACAGAATTTAGATTGAAATAATATAAGTTCTAAAAAGAAAAGCAAGCCCACCTTACATACAAATTATTTGAGAAAACTTTATGGAATAATATAAAAAGAGTGAATTTTGAATTGTGTATAAATCAAGTTTCCAAACCAAGAATAAGTACAACTTACCAACCAATTATTAATAAAACACTTTGTTGAGATAAACAGAAGAGATTTAATACCATATTTATGGTAAGCATAAAATATAATTACCATGTTAATAAAGGATCATAATGGGATGAATAAATGAAACAGACTTTAGAATTAAAACAAATAATTCTGGAAAGTATGATCATGTCTAATTTCAATATAAAGAGTAAAAACCTTTCCATAAAATGATGCCAAAGGAAATTAAAAAAAAAAAAAATTTTTTAAATACGATTTGAGTTGATACGAGTTGAGTGATTGAATATAATAAGATAAAAAAAAACTTATTTGGAATTATGAGATAATGAAACTTTGAAGTGGTATGAGGAGAAATTATGACCTCATTATGAAATTAATAAAAAACATTCATTCGAAAGTATAATAACCATGACAGGAATAATGTGAGAATAATATCAAAGATTTATGTAATTAAACGAATTAATATAAAATGATTTATGAATTAAATGTCAATTATGATAATGGCAGTTATAAAAAGTTCTAGAAAATGGAACAAGTGGAAATAATAAGAACAAAGAAACAGTCTAAAAATGTCATAAAGATATGCTACAATAAACAATGCAGATTATAATAAAAAAAAAAAAAACCAGAAGGTAATAAAGAATTTATAACCAAAAGATTTATATGATAAGAAAAGTTGAAAAATGTAATAATAGAAGAGCTTCCTACCATAATATCAAATGAATGAAACATCCAGTTAACGAATCAGAAGAACAACTGAGATAGGAATATTAAAATCTCTGAGAAATATAATAAGTAATAAGTGAAGTATCCCAAAGATAATTTTTTTTTTTTTTTTTTTTAAATAGTAACAAATGTGTACTATTCTGAATAATTTTTTAATCTGTCTGTAGATAATTCCAGCAGTATTAATATGTTTTTTGAGCAGAGATGATTGCCTCTGTACTCAAATATGTGTGAAGTATTGGACAGCAGAGGAAAGTAGCGTACAGTGCCTCTCTGAACTGAACCAGCTCACAAAGTAGGGAACGATAGGGAGGAAATATCCCAAGGAGAAAATACTAAGAAGAAATATGAAAATGAAATAATAAATATGAAACTCAGATGACTATTACTATCAAGGAAGATCCAGTGAGAATGAGAAAGATATAAACTCAAATATAAATAAGAAAATTTTTAAACTGGAAGGAAGTCCAGAATAATAACAAACCAAGAATAATTATCATAAGCAATTGTTTCAAACAAAGCAAGTATAGTCTGAAAAAATTACTTCTGGAGAAGGGCATTCTGTAGCGTGACAGAAAATCCACTACTTATTAAGTCATATAAAATCATAAAGTTTAATTACACCACATATGTTAAAATAATATTGAATAAGATTTAAGGAAATCAAAGGAGTGAACCACGATAAAATAAAAATCCTCATTACATTATACAAAAACCACTGTTTAAATATCAAAGAAAGTATTGAAAGCAACTCATATTATAAGATCAGTAATTTACCCAGGAAGCTAGGAGCAGTAAACAAATTAAATAACACCATATCAAGAAGAAAGAGAATCAGTTTAAGAGTGGTGAATACCAAAATACCCCCAAAAACAAGAAGAAGGAAGAATAAAGTTTGTGATCAGGAAGAAAACAATACCCTGAAACCTTTAGAGAAAAGCAAGGTCCGTGTCAGTAAATAAATTAGATGCACCAAACTAAACATCAGTCGAGATAACACAAAGTACCTTGGTTTACCCAAGAATGAAGAAGGAAGACAAGAAGACCAGAAGAATGAAGACTAGAAGAAGGACAAGAAGGAAGACAAGAAGGAAGACAAGAAAGAAGATAAGAAGAAGGACAAGAAAGAAGAAAGAAGAAGGACAAGAAAGAAGATAAGAAGAAGGACAAGAAAGAAGACAGGAGGAGAGGAAGAAATAGTATGAAAGAAACACCGTTGTAAAACCTATTATTATTATTAACTACCATCAACCCCAAACCCACAAAACGATTAAAAAGAAAGTATAACATACCCAAAATCCTATAAAAATTTAATTATTTAGAAAACTAAAGTGCTGTATAGTATTATAAGAAGTGAACCGACTAAAGCTATTGTGTGATAAGAAAATAAACAAGTCTTAACAGTCCATGATTACTAAAGGTCTGGTCTGAGATAATAAGACTCAAAATATCAGAACCAACAGTGAAAGTGAATTTGTGTAAGTGTTTTTTGGAAATGCAATAAACTTAAAGTTAGTGATACTATGACTTATCAATATGCTATATAACAACTTTAATATCCAATAATAAACAGCATAATAAAATAATAAAATGGAAGATTTCCAGTATTTTATTATTTTAATGTAACTCTTTATTTACAAGACATTTGTAAAAAATGCTAATAACTAGAGTATGGGTGGTCATGTTTACTGATGAAGGGGATCATAAATAATAATGGTTTAGACCAGAAAGGACTGGCTTTAATTTAGTATTCATAGGTTTAAAATGTTTAAATAGACTGTTTGTTCACAGCCATAAAATCAATGTATTTGTAAGAGTTGTTAGAAAATAAGATTATATTATATGTTTAAAATGAATTATGTTTGCTAAATAACAGCATACATACCATTAATAATGTTTCAATAGGTATGCTATGTTAACTCTAAAAGATTTAAAAGTATATGTTCAAACCATGTCAGCAATATGTTCAATTGTGCAGATTGCTAAATAATGTTCATAATTATTTCGTATAAAAGTAGTGTTAATTAAATACTACACCTCACAATAAGTTATAAACCATTTTATTTTCATGTAATAGTAACTATGTAAAGTCAGAGGAGGAAGTAGGATTAAATTTATTTGAGAAAGACAGAAATGTAAAATTCTAAACTCTAGGCCATTTGGTGAATTCACAGAAACCATATAAACCAGTATAATTCACTTATAAATCCTGTAAACTAGCAAGATTTAGATAAGGTAAATCAGTTAACCACTACTGGGAATGATCCTATGAGTTAAAATGATAATAAGGAAATATACCTTAAAATATTGTAAATTTTCAAAATATATAAATTAATTAATTTTAAAGAGCAATGTCAAATTCAGAGATTAACACAAAAAACCAGTTCAAAGGTTTAATTTATATGTATTTAAGGAAAGGAAGAGGAATATGACTAATTAAAATTTATTATAATAGTATTAATGATAATTAAAATGGAGGAAAATTTGAGAAAGACGGAAATCCAATTTTGAGCCTATATTTCCAAAAGGGAAAGAAATTTGTTAATTTCCACAAAATGTCTACAGATATGGACTATAATATATCAATTTAAAGGGAATGAGATGATTAAACCAATGATAAGGTTCATAATTCATGAAAGTGATGAATAAAATAAATAAATTCCATATATAATGTAGTATTATATCATGTGTATGGGTAATCGAAATATGTTAACAATACTTTTTCAAAGATTAACTGGGCCAGATTTTGACCAAGTTAATTAGTCTTTTGTTGAATATCAAGCTGAATAGTTGTGTGACAAAACGTTCTTTAAAACCGAGTAGAAAATGGTAAGACAAATTGCCATTAATGTTAGTGCATCGAGAGTTAGATGAATTGAACACTTTCTTAGCTAAATTTACCAAAACATTAACGACAATAGTGAAAAATAACACCTAACTTCATGATACGAGTGATATGAAACAGTAAAACAATATATTTGACATAATTCACGCTACAACGCATAATCACTTTTACAGACATCTAACCAACAGAAGTGAACACATACAAAATAACCTAATTAACACAAGTTTACACGGAACACTTCTTCAGAACACACCAAACTACCTAATAGACAGATTACACCAGTGCGGGAACATTTCAAACATTCATGAAGATAATTTTGTTAAGTTTTTAACAAGACGACATTTGCAGTAACCTATCCAGATCTCGTAGCGGCCATCTTTGATTTTTACGAAGCCTGCCTTCTTTATCGTGGTGACGTCATCGAAGCTGCCAATGGTTTGACAAAACAATTTATTAAACATTATATATCAGAATTATTTAAATACTATTAAATAATAATTATTGAATTTATTTTAATTGTTAATGTTATACTTTCTCGTCATCCTTCTCTGACTATTAATTTAATCGCTCAAGAACCTGTCCTTTATATAATACCTATAATAATTTTTATACTGTATGCACAATCGATACTTACCTGAGACGGAGTCGATAATTGTTCTCAATCGATAAAAAATCGATTATTTATTAAATTGTTCAATAAATCCATATATTTCAATTGTTTATTATCTGTTATTGTTTCACAGGCTAATTTAAGATTATTTATTACGGCTAAGGGACTTCAAGAAGAAGAAAATATTTTATTTGAGTGAGATCTTGGACCAGCAAGAAAAATCACCAATCGATTGCTGACTGGAGTTAATCTATTTAACTCCAGACTTAGTTCAAATCTTCCAGAAGTGCTCGATAGTTAATAAATACCTGCCTGATTATCAAAATTTTTACAAAACCTTTAAAACAGCTTTATTTCTTATTTACACACAGTTATTAACATAAACAAAATTATTTTTATTATTGAAAAATTTTATTTTTTATAAAATTTTCCATCTACTTTTTATTTTTTAAAGACCGGCATACAGGGTCTTGTTACAACATACAAACATGTTTATTTTAGAGTAATTAATTATGTAATCATTGTTACTCGTCCAAGCAATTATTCCTCTAATTAAGTCGTGTCAAAGCAGTATTAAGAAACAACAACAAAATAAAAACAACTTGGCCAGATGGAGTTCTGCGTATCAGCGACGGTGATCCAATGGGCACGCAGCTGCAGTAGTCGAGTCTTCGTTCTCTGCATTTAGATATAATTTGTTAGGGTGATTTGATTGTTTCAGTCGTCAAGTTTCAAGATGATTTATTTCTCGCTGTCTTGAAGCTTCTATGACCATGCGGTTTGTCTGATGTAATCTGACACTGGCCATCTGATCAAGATGATCAGCCCTGTTTTTTATATTATTTTATTTTACTATATGCACTAAAGAAAGACGGATTCTAAGAACAATATTTAAAGGAGTACAAGAAAGTGGAATGTAGCGCAGGCACTATAATTATGAACTATACCACCTTTACAAAGAGCCGGACATTGTCAGGATAATCAAAATTTGGACGATACAGTTCGGTGTATTCTGGCGGTTTCTGCGCCTTCGACAATTTACCTGATTATTCCACCCGTAATTGAGATCTACTCGGAATCAATATTATTACAGCATACAAGTGACATCGCCTACAATATAAAGAACAACACGGCGCGGCGTGTCACAGTTGAGTTGGGAGTTTGTGTGAAATAGATTGGGCGGTCATGTCAATGCGGTGTGTCTATAATTGTTAACTTTTTGACGGAAAACGTCTTACACCACGGGTCCGGTGTGGGGGGAGGAACCTTTGCGAAAGTCAAGGTTACGATTTTGTGTATACCAGACAAACTTTAATATCTTTAAAACTATAACACCTATTTAAATAAGCAGTATACGATTCAAAAGAGCAAGGATGAAAAATGCCTGGAAGTATTGACCTTGAACGCGTGATGTCACACGCCATCACAAGATGTCTGCCAACTTGGAGTGGAAAATCACCGGCTCGCTGCGCGGAAAAATTAGTACAGCTCGGGAACACTTATGTGTAGAGCGTTATTTTACGTGCCGTTTTATAAAGCTCCACGAGTACTATACAATAAAATACTAATAGTGATAATAGTAAAAGAACTTAATGAATAATACAGTAACAAAGTGTTGAACTTAGACAAATTTTCTTTAAATTTTCAAAAATGTCACAATATCTTCATAACAAAATGGTAAATGCCTATCGTAAACGGTTACAAAGTAAAAGAAGAATGAATGAGGAATCTAAAACGTTCCTATGACAGCAGCAGAACGAATGCGGAGGATGAGGTAGCGTCGAAAAGTCGAGGCGATCTCCAGCTGCGCAGACGCCGCAACTCCTAACGCCAGTTCACAAACAACGAATATTGCCAGTGAGATAGAACTGATGGAATGCTACGAAATGCAAGCAGGTGAGACGTTTGAGAAACGAGTTCTTCTGTGTATACCCCACTGGTGTCTGGCGACGGACCACTTTGAAACGTCGTTCTACGGCAACAAGTTGGGTTTTGTTTGTGGAGTTTGTGATCGTATATGGTTCCAATTCTTACAACAAGAATTCACAGATAAAGACGTTTAACAGTTTATGTTGTGCTCAAACTGCTGGACATCTGTAAAAAAACGAAAGGTGCCAACATTGAGTAACGGCTTCACGTATCCACCAACGCCAACACACTTGCCGTTGTTAGAGCCACTCAGAGAACGTCTAATATCTCCGCGACTGTCATTAATGTAAATCAGGCGTCTTCGATATGAGGGCAACTACGGTATTGTAGGTCAAGTGACTAACTTGCCCTGCGATGTGAATGAAGTGGTTAAGCAACTTTCCTGACACCTGGACGACGACCAAGCGATAAATGACAACTTGAAGATAAGCACAATCCACAAATTGGCATACTTGAGTGGCTACGTTAAGAAATCTGTATTGAAAGCTTGGTTACGTTTGCTAGTCGAACAGCCGTTGTACAAGTTCTACAACATAACAGAGGACTGGTCTTGTGTTGACGGACGTTTCAAACGACGCAGTGAGGCGACGACCGACAGTGCAGCGACAGCGACGGACGACATGGACATAGACATCGAGCTGCTAAACACTAACACCATGCCCGACTCATAGATAGTACACGTTAGACAACACACGATGCTTTGGGGACGAAGAACACTATTTAGACATCGCTCCTGTCCAAAATTCGATTCCTCTAACACATATACGACGTCTATGCAGAAGAGTTGTCGTTTCCATCCATCTACTACGGTGTAGGCAGAGAGTTTAAAAGTAGTGTGTCGATGACTCCGTACGTGATGGCAACCAGTGAGACGAAACGAAGCGATCGCAGTGGCGATACGCCCTAGCGTATACTATACGGCCATGAAAGTATTACGCCTGCGTGTGTAAGACGGTGTTTATAATACGTTCCGCTGCGTCCGCAACACCGAGGGCATCACTAGGCGTATGATTGAGGATCCTAAATTCTTGGAGCACTGTATGGAAAGAAACTTGGCTTTTCTGAAATCAACGCCAGAGTTCTGTGCAATACTGGCAGGAAAGAAAGCAGGATCTCTTTGCGATGCTTCGATGACTGGGCAAACCGACGGTATTCTTAACGATGAGTGCAAATGAGATAGACTGGCCCGATTTGCTGTGCACTTTGTATAATTTGAACGATTACTTCAAAGACATAAACATGATGAGAGAGCACATCTGCAAGTATAGATTGTTGTTGGCCACGAATCCAACTATCCACTAATTTCACAAGTTTGAAAA
Organism: Magicicada septendecula; assembly: GCA_034769895.1. Lineage (NCBI taxonomy): Eukaryota > Metazoa > Arthropoda > Insecta > Hemiptera > Cicadidae > Magicicada > Magicicada septendecula. The sequence continues at coordinate 519,923,486 of CM068368.1, read as the reverse complement.
ATACCACTATAGACTTACCGTTCTCTAGAGATATAAATGTACCATATAAGTCATACATATCGTACTACTCGTACTATTGTCCTGTCTTTAACAAAATTTACAAAGTAATCAGCATTGTGAGAAACAAGTAAAACATAAGTTCATTCATTTCTTTTTTACCAAAGCTACAAAAACGCCGTTCTAGCAACACCGCCAGGGCAAGACGTTTTCCGCCAAAAACCCTCAGCTACCTAAACCCTACCCCTACCCCTACCTACGCTACCTACCCCTTTTTATTGTTTTTTATTTTATTTTATGTTTTACAGTATGCTCTATTAAAATTATGTAATACTGCGTGCTAAGTTTTTTTCTTATTGAACCAGAATGTGTTTTTATTCATTTATATAAGGTAATAACAAATACGTAACACACCTAACAATGCTTATATGCCACTATTGCAAGATTTACAATAAAAGAAATTTATTAGATTTCAATTATATTGATAAATGTTTTCAATAATTTCAGATGTTTCTTTATAAAATCTACTTCTGTAGGTGGTCAAGTTCCTGTTTTTGTTACGCTATTGATTAGATTTTGCCTCCGATTTTTGAACATCGCACGCTCATATATATGATGTGATCCACTGTCCGTTCTCCTGCATTGCACTGGCACATTGGGTCGTTTATTATCTTGAAACGGTGGAGGTAGCATCTCGTTTTCCATGTCAAGTCAATATTGCCGTAAAATTAGGAGTCATGTGAGGTTTTGTATTTAACCTGTCTTTGATGTTAGGGAAGAACATTTTACATACTGTACCTTTTGTTATTTCCTTCCATTCGTTTTCCATTTGCATGCAGTTCCTTCCGTTAATTCTTGAATCACTGCACTTTTCGTTGTCAAAAGAGACTGCTAATTCATTATTCCATTCGCCTGTTGTGCTAGTCGGTCTGCAAGTTCGTTGCCATAAAGTCTTACAGGAGCCTTGATCCATATGGAGTTTATTTTCCAATTATTACTTTTTAGTTGTAACTTTGCTTATTTCTTCTGTATCGTAGTTATGGTTGCTGGGATTATTAATTAAATCTATTGTTATTCTGCTGTCAGTATATATTGTCGCTTTCTTTGAGTTTACTTCTTTTATATGTTGTAAGTCTCTGTGAATCTCTTCTAATGCCTTCAAAATGCAGGTTGTTCAGCCAGATTATTTGAGCATCTGTTTGAGCAAATTTTTTTCTAGCAATTCATTTCCAACCTGCACCTACTCAGTGATTTTACTGCTATCAGTAAATATTTGAAGTGTAACATCGTGTTCTCTGGTATTGTTTATTATGTTTATATTAGACGGATGTAGCTAATTCTTGACCTCTTAGTAGCTAGTTCGGTTTCCTTTTACTTATGTTATTTGCTATAGTTTTGTAGCTTCCTCTGCCTTTAATACGAGGGGGGTCAAACCAGTAAGTGTGCATAGAGCTTTGCTTTAATTTGTGCGGAAACCTATTGTAATTTTAATTTTTATCGGCCTTTAAATCCTGGTGTACTTTATTCTGTTCCATACGGAAACGCTGGTGTACGATGTACTCCAAAGCGTTGATCCATACGGGACCTCCATACAGCATGAGAAATAAAATTGCACCCTTGTAAATTGTCTCAAGTGATGCTGCGTTAATTGAGGTGTATGGATTAATTTGATATATTTTTCTGCTGCATACTTTATGTGTCCATTAAATTTAAAAATATCGTTTATGACGATGTCTAGATATTTCATGCTGCTTACTCGTTCCAGCGCCCTGTTCTTATATTAATATATCCTTTCTTTCTCCTCTCTTCGTTTTGGAAATGAGCATGACTTTTGATTTCACTTCGTTGAAGCATATCTTGTTATCTTTGGCTCATGATGCTACATCAGATATGTCAAGCTTTGTGAAATTTTCAGCTTCGCTGCTGGTTTCCTCACTTACTGCCAAAGTAAGGTAACCGGCAAATACTATTGCTTTCGTTCTCTTGTTAAAATCTAAATTTAATAGGTAATCATATTGGATATTCCAAAACCCTGATCCACAGCATCCTCCTTGTGGGCATTCTTTTGTCACTTTCCACTCAAAAGTTGTGGTGTTTGTAATCAAGTTTTGCAATTCTTTCGTTGAAGTATCTTTGTATACAGTTTTGTATCCGAGCTGTTGTATACAGTTTTTTAGAACATTTAAAATTCTCTAATGCGAGAAGAATGCTGGGCCAACAGGCAGCGTCAGAAGCACTACAAAATATCTAGAGCATCCGATGATGAGTTTTACAGCCATTGTATCTTCATCTGATAGCCTAGTTGATTTACTAATATGGCATCAATTTGGTCATTTATAATGACCATAACGGTTCTGGTTGTTCCTTAGCTGAAATTGTATATCTTAAATCTTTTGTTGATTCCTGAAACTCTATTATGGATAGTATTGCAATATGCAATATGGTTCTTGCATTACTACAATATCTACATTTTCCTCATGTATTAATTTCGATAGATTGTCGGTCGCCAGTCTTGAGTATTGTAGGTTTATTTGAAAGCACCTAGTCTGTAACCTATTTTCCATTGACTTATTGTACTAAGGGGTTTGGCTAGGGCTACCATTTTAATAGTCTGTGTTTTTTGTGTAAATTTCTAATACATCTTCTACACCAGGGCATATTTTTTTTAATGAAGAATGCTTAGTGCATATCTTGCTGTTTTGATGGTACTGATTGTATGTGGTGCAGTTCACACCTTTATACTCTTCTTCAGGTGCATTGCATTCTTTTAGTTTGTGGTTACCTGCACATTTAGGACATGTTTCTTCTCCACTGAAGACATACATATGTGGTTGTACCTGCTGCATTTGACGCATCTAGTTGTACCTGTGTACTCTTCCACTTTGCACATCAACCATTCTAACTTTATCTTTGTTTCCAATAATTTTTTGCGAGTTTGTGAACATACTTTCATCATCAAATTTGTTGCTCCTTTCTTAGTTTTATAGCAGAATTTTGATTGAATGTATCCTTATTCTAGATAAAATATTGGGTTCCGTGTTTTTGTCATTTCCTCTGTGTATTTCAATCGTTATTTCGTTCGGAGCATTAAATATTATCATTCGTTGGTTGCTCAGACTTTGGGTTCGACGTTTACTTTCCACTTTGCAGTTTGTGGGTCTCCACTCTTTGCACTTATGTTTTCGCTCAGTGCATTTAATTCTTCTTTGCTTTCTGCTTCTATTAGAACCTCTGAGTGATTTGAAAGTGCTTACACCTACTCTTACCCCTACTCAATTTCATTTGTTAACTTATGTGAGAACTATTGTAATAAACCTATTATTTACTAGCGATTTTTATTATTTGTTATACTAGTGTGTATTCGACAAGAATTATCATGTAGTCTTACATGTGTGTATAACTAGAACTGCCTTATTACGATTGCTTTGTCTCATTTAAATGTTATTAAACTTTGTGTGACTGTCGGTTTCTCTGGCGTTCAGTAATTTATTCCACTATTTTAAGATCACTATCCGTGCGGTGATGTTACAATATGTTTATGTAATCATACAAAACACAAAAACAAGTAAAAACTAAACTATGATAACAAACTTTCGTATATAGGCCTACAAGTGACAGCCTACTGAACAAAATACTCCCTCTAATGCACTTACAGTAAACAATGTAGTAAGCCCTAGCGACATTAATAAAAAATATATTTCCGTAACGAATTATTAATTTTATGTCTCTATGTATGTGCAACTACAGAATACATTATACAATTCGTAAGGAGCAATACAATTAGGAAGACAATTACAGATAGAAGTAACTACTTCCACCATTAGCCTCTACTACTGAACTAACTTACCTCTACTATATCAGATCTTAGCCAGGTTTTAGGTACAAACAAAATTTTATTTTTCAGCCAGATTCCTTTAAGCCTTTGGCAACTAAACAAAGTAATACTACCAATACCATAGTACACATTTGCTAATACCTACACCTACGTGTTTTGCTGTGAACTGAATACGCACAATAACATGACACACAACGCATCGTAACGCACATATGAATAACATGATCTACAATGACATATTTACACGCCGTGATTTATACTGTAACCATCAAAGTGCTGCAACTACTATTTAGAAGTGAGTATTTGTTTAGTACGATAATAAATGCAGTTCAACCTGCAGCGACGACAACACAATGCTGCCAACTTTGAGTCACGAACATGCATAAACATGAGGTAGATAAATAGAGGCGGACTCGTGTATAGCATTAAGTAGAGTATAAATCGGATACGAACTGTAATTACATAAACAAGATATTTCCATCCACATTAAAGAAGCGTATTTCCAACAGTGTAAACAGAATGAGTTGTTCATTATTTAACAACTACCCTACATTAAATCCTCTACGCTATTTGTAAATTTCGATTTTATTCTTTTATAGTTTTTAATGTGTCAGATCAAAAGAATCAAACTATTCATTCCAACATTTAGAAATATTACATTTCTCTTGATTACAGGTTATTAATTAGATCACTTACACTTGCATTATTAGCATTTTTCATATGACTACTTAGTTTTATACCTTTTAGGAGTGACAAAGATTTTTTATTATCTTGTTTATTATGTATGGGATTTCTATCTATTGTAAACCGTCTAGACACATTTAGAGGGAGCCTTCAGATTAATTAGCAGTGTTTTGAGAAAAAACATATTGTTTATTAAGCAATTTATGTATCAAATAAATGCAAATAACAAGGCAGTAAGTACCGCTACTGAAATTGTCTCACATATTAATTTTTGGATAAATGTTCAAGGTAAATTAAACTATGCACTAATTAATATAATTTTAACGTATATTCTGTAATATACATCTACTACGTGTTTTGCTGTAAACCGGCTATGCATAATAACGTGACACATAACACTACATAGCTTCAAAGTTAAACTGTGCACTAACCTGACGTATTACATTTGCTCTTTGTAATACTAACTCCACAAAACCGTCTCCAGAAGTCCATTTCCACAACTTGGACCCTTCGGCAGTTTCTTTGATTTTGTTATTACAAATTACAAGGAGTCGGATATTAGCATCTTATATGTACACCAAATCAGAACGTGTCGACCTCTACCCAAATCAGAAACAATGTACCCACCAAAAGCAGAAATCTACCCACCCATCAGGTGAAAAAAAAAATAATACAACACAATATCTGTCAAAACAGACAGATATTGTCACCACAAAACAAATACACAGCGGAGTCTCGATTACCTTAATGTAGAGCACAACGGCATCGGATAATTGAGAAATTAAGCAAAATTAGTTTGGTATGTTTAATGGTTGATAAATGTTATACATTTAAAATTTCGTTAACTAGTACGCCTACAACTTAAAATAAATGCAGAAGGACAAAAAAGGGCATTAAGTAAAAAGTTAATTATGTATATGTGAACACAGTAGCAAACCGGCTAAATAAAACTGTCTTTTTTTTAAGAGGTTGTGATGTTGTCTGCTTCTGAGTAGTATTCGCTCTGTTCCTCGCTGTGATGTCTCTACATCTTTTTAATAAAATTATTTCGAGTGCTTGTGCTTCGGGTTACCTTAATATTTCTTTTTTCACATCTTCACACCCAGGAATCCTTTGGATTGTTTCGTATAAGGTTTCGTTGGTAGGCTACAGTCTTCTTTCCCATCGTCATTTTCTGTTGGATTTATTGTTCATTTGTTTCTAGAAGTTTATTCCATGAACGCTGCAGGATTTTGAAGAAACATTATTCCACGCATCGGCCTACCAGTATACCATGTCTTAGTTTTTTTTTTTAAATGCTCGACCTTCGTTATTGGTTTGAAAAACAGACAACAGAAGTCGGCGATAATATCGCTTAAATGTTTTGGTTACTCCTTAATCGAGGGGTTGAACGAGTGCGGCAAAAATGTGAGCTGAAATGTTTCTGTTTCCAGCTCCTTGGGAAGGAATGACTTGGGATTGGGAAAGACACTACTTTATTGTGTCTTTTGACAATAAAGAAGTATGCACTCCGATACAACATTTTTTAAAATCTCGTTTCTGCCACTGGAAGGGACATTTTATTTTTCAACAGTTGCCAAGAGTTTGCTTTGATTACGAAGAAGAGACCTATCTGCGCTGTACCGAAACTGTTATTCTTACAGAAAAGTCTCTAATGTAGGTAATCGACGGCCCCGCTTCAACAAACTTCTTTCAGATACCTGAAGTTTGATTGTTAATAATAACTGACATGTAGGCCTACATTTTTTCATTGGTATGTTAACACATAACTTGACCACCACAACTGCTGTCAAAATACAATGAAATATCGGAAAATTATATATTTATCGGATAGCCAGAATTGACAGCAATTCTGAAATGTTAACTATTCGAAAGTTAAGCTAAACAGCTGAGCTAGCTGAAATAGAGTAACACAAATTGCATACGGTTTAGTAACATCTGTAGACCCAACTAGATTGCAACAGTCATTACGAAATCGGATTATTTACAAAAAAATTGTTTTTTAAATAATGACTTTATAAAAAGTTTTTGTTCTTTTTGTTGTTGGTGGTGTTGTGTGCGTGTGTCCGTGCGTGTGAGGGAGAAAGAAAGAGAGAGAGAGAGAGAGAGAGAATAAAAAAATGGTAATGTTGAATAATTGACAACAATGATCATGGGCGCCAATCCAGAGTTTGTTCTTGATAATTATATGTCTTAATATAAGAATAATCACAATAAAATAATAATATTGATTGACAGTTAATGCTTAATGAGGAATAATTTCTAACAAAATATAGATTTGTATTGTAAGCAATACACTATATCTTAAATAAAGTTTTGTACATAGTTTATATGTCTACAATAACTTTGTTAAAAAGTTTTAATGTTCTTATATATAAATATAATGGAGAATTTACTCATCATGTGTGTACATTAATTTAACAATTAATGTAAATTGTTAGCGCTTAACACCTCATATTAAGAGCTGAGATTCTCAATCGTGGGATATATCAAATAGGCCGGTGATTTTCAACCAAATAATTGATTAGAAATAAATAATTTATAATGACGTTAATTAATTGGTGTTCCTCCTCCTCGTTGATCCTGATTCTCGGTTTGGTCACTTTGCAACGATTTCTGAAGAGATGATTTACTCGATGCACTCACGATATTAGCAATTAAACAATTTAGGTCGTAAGACTGTTTGGAATAAAACTGTATAATTTTAAGAAAAATCTGAATAAAAGTTGATTTTGTAACTGTTAACTGTAAATTTTCTAAGTCGACTCTACAAATGTAACTGACTATTGGTAATGAAGTATCACTTTATAAGGGTATCAAACTTGACTGTATGAGAGCATGAAGTACGCTTGTGAAAGGCTTTCATAAATATTTTTATTATATATAAAAAATAAATACTTCTAACGCTGTTCTTGATCCACCAATTGGAATATTCCTGTTTTTACTACTTCTTCTCTGTCCTGTACGTAACGTATTCTCTGAAAATTTCTTCCTCGCTTGCAGAATTCTCAGTATTTACGTCCAGGCGTCTAAAATATCTTCATTTCCTTCATTCTTCCTAATTTGTCAAACCGATTGTTACAACTGTCTAGTACTTTACCACCTGCCAGTAAAAAATTATTACTATAACTAATTACTGTTATTAGTACTTAAGGAAGCGTACACTTTTCAAAGAGAGCACCCCTAATTTATAAGATGTCAAACACCAGTGTTTACAACAATGACTGTTTCTGTTTTGTCCATTAACATTTTTTTTTTTAGGTAAAGTGGAATACGTAACGTTTCTTCGTAAATATCTGTTAACGACATACTGACACAATGTCTTCTTTAATATAAACTACTATTGGTTGTGTTTTCTTTAAGAAAGGGGTGTCGCCTTCCCTCCACCTGGGGTTAGACGCTAGTTTATGTTGGCAAAGACTGATATATGTGTGTCAGGCGGAACAATTATTTTGTTAAGGTATGCTTTTAAATGGCAATTCTCTGAGTATTTCTAACTGTATTGAAACATTATATACACAATAGAGATAGATTGTCAAAAGGTTCCTTTCTTTTTAACAATAACAATAGCTGTCGTCTTGTTCCGCATCTTTACTCATTACGCTCATACGTTGCCAAACTCATTGCCTTTTTCGTTGTAACTTTCAAAAATCGTTTTATGATGTCTGAAGATTGTATTATTGAGATTCGTATTATTGACGATTCGGATTTTTTATATTCGGATTATAGACGCTACGCTATGTATGAGTATCCATGTGTTTATTGTTTCTATATTTTGGATTACAAGATTCTCACAATGGGCAGGTGAAAGCCTAAGCCTTAAAGTTAAGTGTGTAGAAGAAGAATGAGATAAAAATAAAGTATTACGCTACGTTACAATTAGTTCACTGTTTTCACATATACTCTCTAACCCCCTTAAGTGATTCAATCCAGAGAAATTCGCAAGAGAAAAATTGTAAAATACAGCAAATTAATAAGTCTGCAAATGAAAGTTGCAAATAGGAAAAAATAAACCGATTTAAATAAATAAAATAATATACCTCTAAAAGATACTTGCAAATACCAAATATTGGGTAAAACTCCCTCACACACACACACACATTCTCTCATTCTCTCTCTCTCTCTCTCTCTCTCTCTCTCTCTCTCTCTCTCTCTCTCTCGTCCCTCTCTAATGCTCCAGTAAAATGTAATCAAGTGTAGAGCATCGTATGCATGTAGAATAGCTAACGCCGTTCATGTTTAACACTCCAGTAAAATTAATGCTACACTAAATTATAATAATAAAATTAAATGTGCGATAAAATTTTATTTTCGTTTTACTCCAGCTACAAATATAAATGATTAACACATCATGAACTTAGGCGTACAGCCACCTGTGTGTGTGTGAAGGCGTTAAAATATTTTGTGTATAAAAACTAAGTTTATATCTGTGATACCCCTATTTATAAATAAATATTTTCATTTTTATTGCAAACATCACTAAAACTTATGCTAGAGGATTTTTATCAAATTACTGCGTGCCATCTGCCATGCCATGGTAGGCCCCTTGTGCCATGTCATGGTAGGCTCCTTCCTTTTGGTCATAAAATTTCTTTAAGAATCCCTTTCAATGAAATCATCTTATGTACCTTATTATCATTTATTATTGTCAAGTTTTATTAAAATTTCGGTAGCAATTTTGATTGTCACTAATGCATAAACAACTAGAATATAATCATCAAATCTTGAGAATTTAGTTTTTTATCAGTTTTTTTTTATCTCCCCGACCCCAAAAACCCTTATAAGAAATTTCCAGAGTTTTAGAACAATTTTTTTTATTTTAAACAAATCCTTCTTCTTCTTCTTCTCCATCTTCTTCTTCTTCTTCTTCTTCTTCTTCTTCTTCTGTCAAGGACTAGGCGAATCACCTGTTCCTGTCCGAAAGAAATACATCCACTTCACCAACGCTTCCTTCCTACACTTCATTGCCCTTCAGGCTTGTATTGCCAAACTTCGTTAGGCAACCTGCTATCTGTCATCCTATTCAGATGAGTCATCTCCCTTTGTTCTCTACAATACGATCTTGGTTATTAAAAATGTTCAGCTCTTTACGAATGTGTTCATTGTTGAGTCTATCGCTTCGTGTGCAGCCTTTAACAGCTCGCAAGAATCTCGTCTCCGATGCCTGTATCTTACTCAGATGGTTTTTCGGCAGAGCCCAAATTTCAAAACCATTCAATAACACTGATACAGCCATCAGCTTATAAAATTTTAGTTGAGTCTCTCCCCTTGTTTCTCTCAACAGCACTTGACGAATTGTGCCACATATTGACTGAAACTTAGCCAACGTGTGATCATCATAAGCGGTAACACAGCCAAGATAGCGGAAATATGACACCTGCTGTATACACTTATTATATAATACAGTCTTAGTTCACAAAGGGTATTTGCCCATATATGACATGTCCTCTGCATAGAAATTTTTATGTTGTAATTTGAACAGACTCAGGCCTATAACTGGAACATTGATCTCTGGAGCTCGCATTTGTTGTTTTAGATTATTACTTAATCATTTGCAAACAGCGTTGTATTCATGTATGTTCTATTATTTATTTTTATTCCCGCATCTACTTCTAATTTCCACTCACTAACTATGCCATCAATACAGATATTAAACAGTGTTGGAGACATGCTACAGCTTTGGCGCACTTTTTAATGTAGCCTGAATCCTCTACTTGATCTTGTGTCAAATCCTTCCTAAAGAAAATACAATCCTTATAACATACTATAACAACCCCTCTTACACATAATGTCCCACAGAATGGATGTGTTAACTCTGTCAAATGCTTTCTCATAGTCGATGAACACAAGATGTGTCAGCAAATTAAATTTTCTTCTTTTCTCAATCAAAATTTTCAAAGAGAATACGTCATCGATGCAAGATCGGCCCTTACGAAATCCTGCCTGTTCGTCCAGAAGAAAATATACAAGATTGAACAAATCTTTCTTCAATAATTTTTTCATATAACTTGTAAGATATGTTTATCAAGCTTATGTCTCTGTAATTTGATGCCACAGTTCTAACACCTTTCTTGAAAACAGAAATAACCTTGGCTACTCTTCACCTCATCCAGCACATATTCAGCAAATATAACAGTCTAAACTTCAATAATGCACTAGAGTATTTTAGCAGTTCTGAGTTTATCCACCCAAACCAGATGTTTTCCGATTCTCCATGGATGAAAGTGCTTGTTCTAGTTCCCCAAATGTTATTTAATCTACACCTGTGTCCCCTCTTATATCTTCTACAGCTTCCTGGAGAACGTTAAGGTCATACCATAGTTCCCTGTAATACTCAGTACATTTGTCCTTTCCAATCAAATTCAGATGCACTGTTTCCCTATACTGTTGGTTGAGATGTTCATTAATTTGTATGATTAACTCATGATTTGCCATGTGCTTCCCGGACAACGTATTTCACAGCATAACTTTTCTGCTTATGAATATACAGATCTTCACTGAACTTGTCTGAAGGCATTATTAATAAACCGATTGCTTTTCTCATATCGCTTGCTGTGTCTCTTCGTTCTGCATTTTTAAACCTCTTTTCCGAGCATTTATTCGTTTATTTCCAATCACTTCATTACCCACTTTTCTAAAATGTTCCGTATATTAGCCCTTTCTTCTTCTATACTGTTATTAGTAGGGACCAATTGTGCATACTTTGTTAACCTCTTCTGGTACAGATCACGGATATCCTCTTCATGGAGCAGATACACCTTAAAAGCTTTCTTTCTGTGTGCCCCAGAAATATTCCTAACTTTCCTCCATCTTGTCCAAACCTCAATTTTAGAGACCACCATATAATGATCAGTATTAATCTCTGAACCTCTCGAAACATGCGTATCCCTGACTTGTGAAGCCATCTTTTGATTAACAATTACGTAATCAATTAATGATCGAAATCCTCTGGTGACCAAATACGTTTGTTAATGTCCTTCCTAAAAAGTGTTTCGTTACATCAAGTTTATTTGCGTTAGCAAATTTTCCCAATCTTATCCCATTTTCGTTAACAAATGACTCTCCGAAAGGACCAATAACATTTTCAATAGTTTAGTAACCAACTCTAGCATTAAGATACCGAGCTATAACTACATGATCCGTGTTATTGTATATATCAAATTGCTTCCGCAACTAATCACAAAATAAATCTGACCCTTCTTCCTTACCATTCCCTGGAGCAACTACACCAATGACACAAAGACTCCCTCTATAAATTTTTAGTCTAACAACTATAATTTCATCATTAACAAGAGTATACGATTTTTCCATTTTCGGTCTACCATTATATCTACTACAGAAAAGCTCTAGTGTTATGAGAAACTCCACTATACAGTAACATCTATCTTCAATACACACTGTGCACAGTCAGTATAAAGAAAGAGTCTTTCCTTTGTAAATAATTTCTTTTTTTACGTTATTTAATTTTTAAAAATAGTTTGAGAGAAGACTTTTTCAAAACATTTTCGAAAATTTTGATTCGTACATTTTTTTGACAATATGACCTTGGTGCACGATAATACATGGCCGATGCCATTAAGTCTACTGTATTATTAAAAGAACGATACTGTCTGCGGCACGTAACATAAGTCGCACTGAGACGTCTTTCACTGTCTCGTTTCAACAAATACACTATGGATAACTTTCCTAAATGCGATTCTAGGTAGATATTAAATGGCACTCAACCTTGTTATTACTTTTTTAACTTTCCTGTAAAAATGAGAACATTATTAATAACAAATTTTTTAAAAGAGAAAACCAGAGCTGTACATATTTATCAAAAGTCTTAGTGTTACTACCTTAAATACAGATTTACTCCCGCGCAAGACATTTACGACAGTTATTATTTCTCGTTTAGGGTCCCTACCTTGTGACATTTTCTTCTTAATTTAACTCTGCTCTAAACATCTAAACTCACAGCCACACAAATATGCTTTTCTATACAAGCTTTACAAGAGTTTAACAGCAGAAAACAAAAATATAAAATAAATAATTTTGTTAACATGTTAAGTGATAAATATATCAATTTTCATGGATTTATTTGAATTTCTTATGTATTATGACTACTTCTATATATATATATATATATATATATATATATATATATATACACACACACACGCACACACACACACTCACACACACTCACAAAGCCTTAAATTATTTTATAGAACAGTTGTATTTCTGTTTTTATAAAATAAGTAATAGTTAAGAAATAACAAATATTAATATACTATCAGTTTAGCATTAAATGTATTTATTAGTTACGTACAAACTGTATGAAATTGGTTATTATTTTGCTTTTAGATATATTTGTTTCATTACGTTTACCATTCGTCTTTACTTTGTAATCATTGAGCAGTTCCTGTTGTTTTGTTATGATAAGAATATCATGTTAAAAATGTCATGCATTGACCATCAAGGACTATAGATCTCAGGTTCAAATCCCGTCTTGCCTCTTTATGTGCAGACTTTAATCGAACCAGCCAATAACGTATGCTTATTTCTTACTGTTAAGAAATAAGCCCAATTGATACAACGCCTCTTTGTTCCATAAAAGAACAATATAATGTCGTATAAAATTAATCCTTTCTTTTATTTAATTTTAGAATGAATGGATAATACGTATAACTCCCACACTGTGAACATTTGTAGCAACCCTCGTGAATCCCGCTTAGGATGACTTTTCACGCCTAGCTGTAAAAATAACTAATTCCATTGCATCCTATACACATCTATTTCATGGCTTCACATCCAGATCTGATTGGATACCTTAATCGGGGTCGTCTTGTACAACCATTATAACTTCCATTCTATATGGATTATTGTATACACTGAGCTCTTCAACGCGCGCGCGCATACACACACAAAGATAAGCAGGATTATTATTGTGTTCTGTCATAGCAAATAAACCTGCTGCGGTTCTGATGCCTATCCTGGATTTAATTATCTTTCCTTTTACTGCATGTCTTATGATTCTAAATTTTCTTACGTTATTTCAAGAAGAATGAAGAAACGTAGAATTCCTTGTAAATAAATAGATAAAACACACACAAACACGGTGCTCACAAACACACACATTGCATTTATTCTGTACATATAGGCTTATATTTTGTATTTGACACGCCAGGGCTTAATTTTAGTAGTTCTCCCGAAAGATTTTAGCAACGTTTTAAGAGATTCGTCTTTGCCAATCTCCTTAGCACCGTAATGCTTTAAAAAAGAATGCTTAATACTTGTAGATGTAGATGTACACTATGGGTTATGGACGACGTGGTCGTGTTCCTTGTGTTGCTGTAGAGCGAAGTGAGTATAGTAGTAGGCTGACCCGCTGCCTTGTGTGGCAGCGAAATACTACTAATAAACGGTACTGAATAGACCGCTTTTTATGAATTACAGTATACCCCTCAGTCTGTGCTGGTCTGATGTTTGTTTGCGTGAGGTAATTTGTTAGATTTCCTTGTTATAGCTGTGGAAGTAATGTGACACTAGTGTGTGTGTGTGTGTGTGTGTGTGTGTGTGTGTGTGTGTGTGTGTGTGTGTGTGTGTGTGTGTGTGTGTGTGTGTGTGTGTGTGTGTGTGTGTGTGTGTGTGTGTGTGTGTGTGTGTGTGTGTGTGTGTGTGTGTGTGTGTGTGTGTGTGTGTGTGTGTGTGTGTGTGTGTGTGTGTGTGTGTGTGTGTGTGTGTGTGTGTGTGTGTGTGTGTGTGTGTGTGTGTGTGTGTGTGTGAGATTTGCATTAGTTAATTCTGCAATCAAGAGATATATAATTTACTCTCAAGAGACATGTATCGAGCATTATACTGCCCATTGTCAGCCATGTTAATCCGCTGTTTGGTGAAGTATCTACTTCTGGCAACGATACGTCAGTTGTAATGCCTCGTGTTAAAAAAGTATAGCTTGATGAACTTTTTAATCTTCCCTGTATCAGAATGACTAATATATCTCCCGTCTTCCTCATCCATCTAACTCTCTGTCCCCTTCTTTCGCAGTGTTCCTGTTTACTTATCTGTTTATGTTAAATATTATAATAGTAAATAAGAAATTACTTCTGCTAGTGCATTATTTTATTTTTGTTACTATATTTGCACCTGACATACGTTTCCAGATTTAATCTGTATATTCAGAGGTTTCAATATAGCCTACTTTAACGAATAATCGATTTTATTTGACTTTTTAATTTTTCTACTGCTGTAATATTTGTTTTCGTAATCAGCTGTTCTAACGATTTTATTAAAAATATTTAATATTTGTATTTTATTTATTTTAATAAATTTGTAATTTTAAATTAATATTATTTTTCTGTTCTTATTTGGTTTTTAATTAGGGAATTATCATTATTATATTTGTATATACCATTGTGAAAGCAGGATTAGTAGGACGATTGCCGGTAATCGACCGTGATTACTAATAACTCACTGCTTTGTAATGATGAATGTTGGAAATGAGTGTTTGTTTCTAACATCCTTTCTAACGATTTCCAGAAATCGTTTGTTGCTTACTGTTGATTTTGGAAATCATAACAGCAAAAATTAAATTTCACACCCTATTTCCGGTGCGTTATTAAAACTGATCATATCATTCCTTTTCTTTAAGTCGTTTATATTAAATATTTCGATAGGGGAAAAATAAGCATATTACAGTATATTTTAGGAAATAAATTTTTTTAATTCAGAAAAATTTAGACCAAACTATTTTCTGAACATTAGATAGACAGTTTCTTGTGTAAATGAAAATATAAGATGAATCAAAGTTTCCCTAATACAAATATTGTAAACTTTTAACTTTCGCAAATTTAAATGCAATTCCATTATCTTATTTTTAATTAAAAATTTTGGGAAAGACAGCATTCGATTAATTTTAACTAGAAAGTTTACAGAACCGTGCAGGAAAATGAATGATACTTTAATTTCATTTAAACACGGTTAATGTACACACAAAAAATGTACAGAAGATTTAAAAAGTTGTTACAGTATTAAAACCACACAAAAATATATATGCCAATATAGTTAAAAGTTCAACAATTCAACAAAGTAACAATATTCACAAAACAGTCTATTTTATATCTTATTACGTATAGAATTATTACTCTTTATTTAAAAATTACGTTAGTGTTGCAAAAAAGGCTTACTACTGCGACAATGAAAAATACGAAATTACGCAGGGGGTTTAAATGTAATTAAAAATCAGACTGACATAGTTAAATCTATATAAAAGTTTCGTTAAGAGTATTTTTTTTTAAATCTAGTATCGTAACAGTGTCTGTAGTTAAAAATTAGTTCATTTGTTACAAGGGATACTCCCGGGACACTTAAAATTACGGAGGACGCCACGTTTTTTACAGCTACATAGAGCTTCGTAGAGCTTAGTATGCAGCAACAAAGAAATTTCATAGAGCTGTGTACAACATTCAGCCATACCAGAAATGATATTATAAAACTGAAATTAACTTGGTTTGACTGTTAGAAGCATAGCTGCAGCGACCATATCCCGGACCTCCACCAAATCCATTCCAAAGACATCATTTCACGAAAACAAATCTCCTTTGAAGAAACATCTTCTGCGTTAAGAAGTTTCTCTTTGGAGACTACAAACTGGTTCCTAGAGTATAGTAACTATACTCCTAGACTACAGGTCCATATCAAAACTCGTCTTATCCGCTTTTTTTTTCAAACTGAGTTATTGCTAGTAACAGATACTACAGTAAAAGTTCTATCGACCTGATAAAATCGATAGTGACAAAAATTGTTACATCCATTGAAAAAGATGGTTTGAAAAATAGGTGTCATATCAAAACTTGTGTTATCCTGCTTCAGTGTTGTATCAAAACTTGCCTTATCCCAGGAAACAATGACCTGTCTGGAATAAGTCACATGAACACCTGTTGCTGTTATAACCTAAATGTACTGTGAATTCATGAGCTGCAGGTTACTGTGTCCTCTATCATTAGGATTCTAGAATAATAAAATTGTATAAATAATTATTAACTGTTTGCAACAATATTAATAATGAGTGAGGTTAATGTTACTCGGTCAGTTGTAGGAAAAGGACGAAAAAAAGATGTCTATACCAACAGAATGGAAACGCAATAAAGCCAAAATGAAAAGGTGAGTTAAGATTTTATTTTGTTCTTCTTTTTCTAACATTCATTTTAACGTCAAACCTTAAAAATTATTATTACTCTATTAGGTTGATTGATCAAAAACAAAACATATTTAAAAACAAATAATAAGGTTTGAAGCAATTTCAAACCTCCTAACTATCCTAACCTTAAAGTACACAGAAACCTTAATATTATGACTTGAATTTTATTGTTAACTGTTTTCTGAAAATGTTTGTTTTTTTCTTTACAGACTTTCACCTCAACGAATGCCAAGTTATCCAACTTGTGTCACAAGAGGCCGACCTATCGCTGCTTGAAACTGAGAATGGCAGATATCAAGCATTTTAATGAAGCATTTTATCCAACCACTGATACAATACAACAAGACTGTTTTCTGTTAAAATACATGGAAGTACGACAAGCTGTACGTGATCGGAATTCGAAAGATAGCTCAAGTCGGAAAGGGTATTTCCTGTAAATATTTTATTAACATTAAAGGAGCTGAGAAATTTCAAATTCAGGTATGTCAACAAACATTTATTCACGTTTTAGATGTATCAAGGGACAGAATACAGCGTATTGCAAGAAATTTCTTGCAAACTAGTGAAATGCCTGTTGAAAATAGGGGAGGAAATCATAAGCCACTTTACGTTGATAAAAGACGTAAAGTAAGGGATTTTATTGAAGGTCTATCGTGTGTTGAATCACACTACTGTCGCGGTAAAAGTACCAGGCAGTACCTGCAGTGTAACTTGTCAATAAAAAAATTACTTAATATGTACAACGATCAAGCTACTGAAGATTGTAAGATAAAGAAAACTTTTTTCCGAAATATATTTTGTCGTGAATACAATATCAGAATACCCGTTACTGATGCTTGCTCAACTTGTATTGAGTTGAAAGAGCGAATTACCCAATCAAATAATGAAGAAGACAAACATACCTTACAAATTCAAAGGCAGTTGCACAAACTCAGAACTAAATCGTTTTTTCAGAAATTAAAAAATAAGGAAGATTATGTTTGGTGTTGAGTTATGATTGTCAAAAAAAACTTGTTAATCCCAAAATACCTGATCAAATAGCTTACTACTCTCGACAGGTTTATACTTTAAATTTTACTATTGTGCACGGTTCATCAAAAGATAAGCTAACAAAAGACAATGTGTTTACATATACATGGATGGAAAATGACTTTAGTAAAGGGCCAAACCAAATTGCGTCTGCAGTTTTCCATCGGCTGTGTCAAATGGATTTATCAAAATATTCTAGTATTCAGTTATTTGCTGACGGCTGCGGTGGTCAAAACTGCAACTCGATAGTGGTAGCAATGTGCTCGTATTTTTTTTCTGTGAAAGCTCCACAGAATATAAAAAATATTGAACTATTGTTTCCAATAACAGGGCATAGCTTCTTGCCATCCGATCGTGTTTTCGGACACATTGAAGTAGATTTACGTGAAATGCCAGTCATTGTCAATCCTGAAGTGTATATAGACGTTTTAAAAAAATATGCATTAGTGACAAAATTAGAAAGTTGTGGGGTTTATGATTGGAAGGAAGCTGCAAAGTCTTTCATGCGTGATGTAAGCACCTGGCACGTCAAATTTAGTACTTGCAAAAGATTTATTATTCAACGCACTGAACAGAAAACAAAGAAAAGAAGAAAACTATTAGTATCGTTACACTTAGAGGCGAACAGTATTATGAAAATGATACAGGAATCAATAAATCAATCTTTAAAAGAGGATTTTTTAAAACAATAACTCATTTACAGTTGCCTGAGATTACTAAAGGAACACAAGTTAAAATAGGTAAAACAAAAGATTTGAGAAAGCTCTTGACAAAACACTTCGGTGAGAACTGGTCAGAAACACTGAATGTGTCTTCTACAAAAATGTTTTCAATAATTTAGAACTACAAAACAAAAATCAAATATTTAATAACGAGGAGGTATTTTGCGAAGCGAGAGAAGCAGAGACAATTCTGGTTGAAAAAGAAATGTATACTTAATAATTTAATATTGTCAAGTTAAAACATGTTTGTTAAAAAAAAAAATGTTATAAACCATTGTGATTATTAAGAAAATAAAAAAATAGGTTAAGATATCCATTTGTCTAGTCACTTCAAAACTGTCCTTATCCAAAAGACTTACATAAAAACTGTCCTTATTCAGAGTGTCATATCAAAACTAGCCTTATCCAAACTTTAAACACAAATAACTACCGTACTTGACTATACATTAGTCTTTTTAACAACTTTATTTAAATAATTTATGTCAATAGCTCTATCAGCTGACCAAAAATTATTTATTTTTAACTGTCTGTCTGTAGTCAGTTTTCTGCATCTCCTGAAAATATTGCCAAAGCGGATAAGACGAGTTTTGATATGGACCTCCTCGTGTTTATTGAATGTTTCATGATTCGGTAAAAATCATTGTCATGGACCGCAACCACAACTGCCAGAATATTCCGCGGGTCAGTCCTACCACGATCAACATCAGGTACAAGGACTGTTACTGTATCGCCAATTGAGGCAGGACGAAATTTTTTTGAGAGCTTCACATTTCTTTTTGGCTTGTTTGTGTAAACTGTCGTAGGGTATTTTTTTGTGCCGTTTACCTTTTTTTTTTAATACTCAACTGACACGTAACTGATGCACCATAACCTTCTTTAGATACGCCACATGTAGAATTAACTGGTCTTTTGAGACAAAAGTGAGTTTTGTGAAGTTTTTTTCTACAAATTACGCATTATTCAGAATCCAGTTCCAATACTTATTGAAGGTTCCTCGGAAGAAGGAGCATTTTCAGCCTTTTCTCCTTCTTATTTATTAGAAATAATTTCTATTTCTGCTGAAGCAATTTTGTTCTCACATCTCCCTCACTGATCTAGTTAATTAGGTTTCCCAGATACTCTTCAGATTGAAGGGAACGAATCTTTTTACGGGGAAGTACTGAAGGTTTGAGTCTTCTTTCAACTTTGTTACCAAACATCGCTTCGTACGGTATCTGATGTATACCTTGATAAAAAGTTGTGTTTTTCTTAAACTGGATAAATTTTAAACCCTCTGATGACTTGGATATCTGGTTATCATTAAAACATACAATTAAAAGATTTTGGCTCTAAATCTTTCTAAAGACCGTTTCTAAAGAGTCTTGGCTCTGACAATAACGGGGCTTACCATGTACTATTTTAACTCCATTGCACGTTAAACAAACCTCTTTAATTATACTGTTTGCAAATTCACGTCCATTGTCAGACTGGACAATTGTTGGGAAACAAAATATATCTCTAGAAAATTAGACGCAACTTATTCCTCTGTCTTAGATTTTGATGGTTTTAGCTGCACAACGTTTGCAAATGGTCCTATATTTCGCACAATTCTGTAATGTGCATGCTCAGTAGCAAAACTGATACTCCACATCAGTGAGGATGTCACATCACATAATGGGCAAATCGTTTGGTCTAATAGTAATACAAGAAACCTGATTGTTAACCGAAAAGGACGTATTATTAGAACAAAGATATTTAATATAATTATTAGCTCTCAGAGAATACGTGGCATTTTAAGATACATTAAGAAAGGAAAGCGTGAGAGATGCTTTAAAAGAAGCGTGCAAAGTGATAGATCTGATTCGTAGGCACTACGGAAAGAGTTTCCCGACAATTGACATTATAAGATGAAATTTTGTAGAGCTCTGAAAGGCTACCAAGATTCGGCCATACAAGAAATTATACTACAAATCTGAAATTAAGAGTTCATCAATGAAATTATAAGACGAAAAGATGGAGGGAGGGAATCAATGTGTTCAGAAAGAATCAACAGAAAAGTGTAAGTTGTAGGCCACTGGGAAGTATATGTGTTGGGAAGCAAGGATGCAATGGAGAAGCCGGAACAAGCAAATGAGCCATTTTCTGAAAGGATAGGGGAAGAAGGAGAAGAAGAAGAAGGAGGAGGAGGAAGAACAAGAAAACGACAATAGCAGCAGCAGCAACAACAAGAAATTATAGATTCGAGTCCCTCTTATTGCGTACAGTGTGAAGATATACACTGTAAAACTGTACACTGTAGACATGTTAACTTTTGATGTCCCACTTCCGGTTTGTCTTACCTCTGTTGTGCCGTGTTCGGCTGCAGATATACACTCGGATTACTCCGAGGAGTAATTTAGCTTTTGAAAACCGCCCATACTGTGCACTACATTCATTCACAACACTTAATGAAACATTACACACTAACTACAACCGTAGTGTTATTACGCAGTTTTATGAATTAAGTAGAATATATGTATGCTAATGTAATTTTCAATACAGAGTATTAATTTTTATTTGCATAAGTGGGCAAATGTATGTATAAGTCATGCGTTCCTTAGTTTTAACGCAATCACACGCACATATTATCTACAATCATACATACAGTATATTGTAAAGACGTATATAATGTACGGGCGCGCGCGTATATGTGCGTTATATGTGTGCGTGTATGTGCGTGGCTGCACGAATGCATCAAAGGGGTGTGTTTGCTCACTAAAATATAGGCATATATACAGAAAATAAAATCTAACTGCATTTAACTTAAGAAAGCAGTAAACTACTGTGAAAACTTATCTGCTGTAATGTAGTACGAAATTATTGATTTTAATATTAACCGCTGCATCTGGGGACAGTCAAACAGAAAGATTAGTTATAATAATATCTGATAGCTAACTGTACGGATCAACTTGCGGTCGTGCACGAGATCCATTTCCTTCGAGCGTCGTCTAACCAAATACATTTACACTCCACTTTAATCTCACCCTGTCTCTAAATCTCATATTATTTTTTGTCCCGTCCCCCTCACAGTTACGTATAGTTTTTCGACATACGGTTTGTTCGTTTCAATTCAAATGGCAAATTACATAATAATCTGGATTACAATAAAATTTGTAAACATGGTTGTCTCTAAACGACTGCAGTAAATATGGTCTACTCTCAAAAAATACATTATATATATTGTAACATTACATAATCGGTGCTTAATACTGATAAAAATAAAGGAATACATCCTTTATACTTTTATTAAGTCAGTAGTAACCCAATTCCAAAAGTCAGAAATGAATGATTAAATATCATACTATGAAACATTTGTACAATCTTTACAACAAACAATAAAATACTTTAGCAATTAAAAAACAGTGTACTAAGTGTTACCATAGACGTGCAGTGTGTACAAAGTGCAACATAGTATGATATATGTAAAATTTAAACTAAAAAAGACATCAATCACAAATAGTGAAGATACAGGACTATAGTAATAAACTATAAGTTTAGTAATAAGTTGTTGTAGTTTTGTTTTATTAGGCCACAAAGGCAATATCAATGTAAGTAAAAGATTATTATGTTTATGTTTGAAGGATCCAGGGTTATATAAGAAATTAATAATTGCTAATTAGAATAAAGTAAAGAGATGGTGGAAAATAAAATAGTGCCTAGGGCAGTAATACATTTACAGAAGTAAAAGTCAGAAATAAATTAAGTTAAAAACCACTAAATTATAAAATACAAGTATTTAAGTTTGAAGAAAAACATTGTATAAATTAAATGTAATTATAGTTAAACATTATAAAGGAGTATTTTTCCTAAAAAAAGGAAGAACTAATAATATATTAATACTAGCCAATTTACTAAAACTGTACCTAGGTTAGCCAATAAAAACTCATCAATGACTTGGTTACTAAGAGTAACAGAGTTAACAAGATGGGTAATTGTTAAATTGGATTTTCAAGAGTGTAGATGACCGAAATAATGTCCACCAAATTTTAAAAAATTAGTAACTACAATTCGAACAAAACACTATTCTAAATTAATGAAACGATTCAGCACAAGCAACTACGTCTGAGACATCCGTTGAACCACAATAATTGAGGCAAGAATATCGAAGAACATTGAAAAATAATTTAACCATCAGATTGCTTGAAAAAATTTGAACTGCCACTACGTTGGTGAGAACGCCTACCTTAATAAACTAAAAAATTACACATCACCAACAAGTAATGAACACTAGAAACGGTACAACATCATTCAATTTATAAGAAAACTTAGTGTGAACATACAAACTTTCTTTATTTAACCAAAAAACAGTCAACACGTGGTTTCGTTAGAAATCCACAGCAGCCTTCTTTTTTTTGTCTTTCCTTCTGTATGAATACGTAGTCTGCGCTCTAGCGTTTAAAAAAACGAACTTATTGAATCAGACTTTAAGAAAAAATATTTAATATTGTAAAGTATGATACTATTAACTAAGCATTTCTGACTTTCTTATAGCTCAAAGAACCCCAAATAACCCTGAGATATATAATTTATTAATTTTACTAATAACTGTAATTGAATATATCTGTTGTGTTATATAAAAAACTTAAATCGAAAACTGTTGTGATTTCGAAAATAATCGATTTGTAAACCGAGGAACTGGATGTAATAATTTCCATAAATAAAACAAATTCAATCAATAAATACCTTTCTTTTAGGGAATTGACTTTGTATTATTTCTTGTAGATAGCAGATTTTTTACAGGAAACAGGTGAATAGCAGAGAAGAGTAAGAAAGCTAGCTCAGACATCATAGCCTATGAAGTACGACGGACAACATAACCTATAACTGGTTAACAAGTTGAAAACAGTTGACGCAACGCGCGTAAAAATCAAAAGATCAAATCGTACTGAAAGAGAGGAACTCTCTCTCTCTCTCTCTCTCTCTCTCTCTCTCTCTCTCTCTCTCTCTCTCTCTCTCTCTCTCTCTCTCTCTCTCTCTCTCTCTCTCTCTCTCTCTCTCTCTCTCTATCACAAACAACTGAATTGTAATACCTGTAAGGAGATATAATCAACAAAAAAGGATACCGTGGTTTATTATTCATTACTAAAGGATTACACACACAAAATACAAACACCATAACAGATAGACGTAATTCCAAAAGAGACGTTACAAATGACGTACAAACGTGTGGCAGAAATAACCCGATTAGTAATTGATTGTTACAATATATATATATATATATATATATATATATATTACATATAATATTTATAAATATATTTATATATATATTGCAACGATACGTTTAGCATAAGTCTCCGTATCAACCCCTGACTGCGGTATGAGAACATACGAACGCACGTATGAGTCGTGTGAAAGATGTAAATAATGAAAATAATATAATAATTAAGGTTAGGTATAAGACATAAATAAAAGAAACAAACGTATTAATTAATTTTAAATAAGGAAATAACTGTAAGTGAACATGCATATGGAATTGCCAAGCCTTGTTGGTTTTAAACGCAGCGAAGGAAGACGAAACACGCCTCGACCGGCAGCCGTGACGTCATTGCTGCAGGCAACCGTTTGGTATCAGTGTGTGTGTGTGTGTGTGTGTGTGTGTGTGTGTGTGTGTGTGTGTGTGTGTGTGTGTGTGTGTGTGTGTGTGTGTGTGTGTGTGTGTGTGTGTGTGTGTGTGTGTGTGTGTGTGTGTGTGTGTGTGTGTGTGTGTGTGTGTGTGTGTGTGTGTGTGTGTGTGTGTGTGTGTGTGTGTGTGTGTGTGTGTGTGTGTGTGTGTGTGTGTGTGTGTGTGTGTGTGTGTGTGTGTGTGTGTGTGTGTGTGTGTGTGTGTGTAAATGAAGAACAAGTTGAATTATGTATACGATTATGGAAAATTTACACAGTTTTTTAAGTGCTGAACGAAAACCAGAAATCACACGAATCAGAGACATATGTAGAAACACAGCTGGCGCCCGGCGCTACATTTCGTTGGAACCGTTCAGCTACCGTGTGAAATTTTGCCATAACGTCCATAGTTTACACACCTTAATGTTCATAATTTGCATAGGTTAAGTTTATTAATGTACCTAACGATTTGTCAAATAATATTTATAAAAAAGTTTGCGCTTCATAGAAAGACGCGTAGGTTGTTATTAGTTAATAAACCGACGCGCTGACTTGTTCAACTCTGTCCGAACAGTTTTCAACAGGAGTTGAACGCCGGCAGGAGTATAAAACCCCAGCGAGCGACACACTCTTGCTCAGATCATCAACAGACAGCACGTGAAGTCCACGCATCTCACCACCGCAAATTTTACAAAGCTTAAGTAATTTTTTAAATCGTATTACGTAAACTAAAGTGCGATGGAACCCGCAGTACGTTGGTGAAAGTAATTAGTGATATACACGAGTGATGTAAAAGACAATAATACCGTAAACTACGAGGAGTTGAAACGTCGTCGATGAACTTCAAGAAGTGTACGTAGAACTTCGAGACATCCACGAGGGAAAAGACGAGGAGAGGAGAGGAAACAGAGCAATATACTAGAGGACGCAGGGACAGCCACACGCAGCTACAGCCAGCCGTACATCATCACGACCAGAGGTCCATGTCAGAACTCAGCATCCATTAGACGGAGAGAGTAATTCCAAACGACGCAGAGACAGAGAAGGTGATACCGGAAGGGGATCCCAAAACTCGAGAGTCCAGGTGACGGTAACAACACAGTTAAATGGTTGCAGAAATATGCAGGTGAAGTCAGACATTTATTCAATCTTATAAATGACCCTGAGGTCTATCAAAAGAAGGCTCTAGATTCTATATCCAAGTTTACATAAATTTTATTATTTTTATTTGCATAATGAATAATTAATAAAAGTTCGGAGAATAATAATTTATAACAAAGAACATAAAACTTATTAATCTCATAAATAAATGGTAATTAGAGAAACCATATTTTATTATATTTTTATATTATAATTAAATAATTAAAATCAAGTAGCTGTAACGTAAAATCATGTACGAAAGTTTACTTCAATTGTAGATTTTAATTAATTGAGACATTAGGAGTATAGTTAAATAAAGTAATAGAATGGTCTCTATTAGAATTTTAATAAATGTATAATTATTTATTTTTTTAAATTAAGTGGTACATAAGAAAAAAACCACACTTGCTAAGTCAATATTAATATTCAATTTCGTACGTGTTCATCACGGATTGTAACAATATATGTGTTATGTATTATATGTCTGTGTAAATATTCCAGGTCATATATGTCTTATGTTTGTGTATAATGTGACTTAGACTATAATAGCTAAGAGTTTGCCACGTTATAATTATACGATATTCGTATAAGTGAATATAAGGGTTTCAATATTAGTTAACCCACATACTAATTAATAACATGACAATTTACAGTTTTTAATTAATAAACAAAATGAATATAATTTTATTAACAAAGTCGTACTAATTTCACAACTAGTACTAAATCCTCTGTACTCTTTACTTGTAACGATATTCACGTGCTTATCCACCCTCAATTAACTACCAAAGCCTGCGACCTAGCTGGGAAACATCAAGGTAAATACTGCAGAAGTAGCATACCTTCGAGACGTGGGTAAGTGCACACAAATGAGTAATAGTATATGTGTAAAAGCTGAGTTGTTAAGAGTATCGTTGCATAATTAATGTCGCTTCCAACGGTAGGGCCTGACACAAAAAAAACGAGAATAATCATTACAAGTAAATGGCGCCCAGAATATAAATAAAGTCAAATAAATAATTGGCACAAGTACTGTATGAAAAATAATAGTAAATTCAAGTAATAAGTAATGTTACAAATTGTTAAATTTAAGTCCAGAGAGAAAAAAAGTTGTGAAATTAATACTACTAAATAAATAAAATAAATTATAAATAAAGAAATATAAAGTCACGGTGGACCAATAATAAAACACATAATTAGGATAACGAATCAGTTAGGACACCGTAGTCTACAATGACGAAGCAACCAACAATGGACTTCGAAACGATGTTTCAACGACTGCAAGAGGAGTTGAAAACGAATAGTGCAGAACTAAAAACTCAATTAGAAAGTAGCAATGAAAAATTAGAAAATAAATTAGGAAGATTAGAAGATTGTAATACGAGATTAGAAACTCAAGTAGACGATAGTCGTAATAGATTAGAAATCACTACTGAAGAATTAAAAACTCAGTTAGAAAGTAATAATGATGAGTTAAAAAGTAAAATAGACAGTAATAATACGAGGTTAGAAGCTAAGTTAGAACTCGTCAGTAACACTTTGAAAACAGAGCTTACTGCACGCGTTGAAGCCGTCGAACAGCGTGTTCAACAGTCACTTAACGAACAAGCTGTAAAGATCGATAGCAAGTTCAGAGAACAGCGTGAATATACAACACGTGAAATAAAATAACACATTAAACAACTGGCTGAACAGTGGAATGAAAAATTTAAAATTACGAAGCAGGAGCAAGATCTCAAAAACAAGGACGTAAATGAGCGCATCCTGGACAACACAAATAGAACAAAGGAACTCACTGTGAGGACCCAGACAGTAGACATAGCCGTGGAGGAGGTCACTAGAAAAACTACGCACCACTCCATGGAAATTAACAACATGAAAGATAGACTGCAAGAGGAGGTAGAAAAACTACAAGCGGAGGTCAAGAGACGACCCAGTGCTATAATGATGTGTGCTGCAAAAGTAGAGGATCGAGAGAAGATCAGCTTTAAAGGCAACAAATGGGAGAACTCCATAGAATTTTTACAAAAGTGTGAACGAGAAATGGCAACAATAGGGAGCAAACTAAGCGACAGAGAACGTATAGATTTTGTAAGTCGACAATTCCAGGAAACAGCATCCAAATGGTATACGATTGTTCGGGACCAAACAGAAACTTATGAACAGTTCAAGGCATCCTTCGAAAATCGGTACTGGAATATACATACCCAGAGAGAGGTACGAGACCAGCTGGAGTAAGTATGGGCGGTATTACGTCAACAGCAAACGATCCATGGAAGACTACATCATACAACTCGTCGAACGTTGTAAGCACCTTAGACCAAGTTTCACTGAGCACGAATTAGTATTAAAACTAAGCTACCATTTTGACAGACACATTAGACTCGCCGTATATACCCAAGGAGTTAAAACCATTGAGGAACTTCTGAAATTCTTATTCTTGTGACCCAATCATCACAGTTTGTTATAAAAGAGTACGAAAGGAGAGACAACTGGCCGCAGCAGCAGCAGTACTCTACGCAAATCAAATACACCACAAATCGCCGCAGTTCGAGACTAAAGAAGAGGACATACGGAAAGATAAGTGGAAAGAGTATAAACGACCCTATGAAAAAGGTAACCCGACTCGGAATAAAGGAGCGTACGCCCACCCATTTTCGCCGAAAAAACACGTAAAACCGTACAATTCCAATGTACAAAACATCAACACAAATAATAATCATAATAATAAAAATAATTATGAAAATAAAATTGTGCAACAGCCGACACACCCGTCAACGTCCAAAGAGGAAGGGGGTGATCGTAGAACACCAACCGATAAGAAAACTGTATGACTACAGAAGGGTAACAAAACGCCAGTACGGACAGGTTTAATAAACGACCTGCACACACATGATTTGCGTGACAGCCTAAACAATACAGATACACCACAGGAAATAATGTTATCTAAAACCTATTGTCCTATGTTAGGGGGAACAATAAATAATTTAAATATGAAAATCCTTGTCGACACTGGAAGTGAGGTATCCGTAATCAGCCGGACCTGCATCAACAAGAAAAGGAACACTTCAGACATGCACCAGTGTTACCGATAAGCAATTATTATATAACAACGGCGACAAAGATTAAACAGGTTACCACACAATATATATTAATATATGTTAATTTTAAATGTAATAAACTTGAATGAGATATTCCTATGATAGTAGTAGATAAGCTTACATATGAGTGTATCATAGGTATCGACGTATTAAATAAATTAGGAGCAGTTATTAATTTAGAAAACAATTCAATGACGTGCAAAGTTAAGGGAGGACTCTACGTAATTAAATTTAAAGAAAGTCAAAACAACTTGGAAGAAGAACAGGAACCAATCGTCATCTCCAGACCAGCTGTAAAACACGCTGCAAGTGACATCAATACACAAGAGGACAATCAACATGAAGGAATAGAGTTAATAGAAGACTTGATACAGGAATATCAAGATATATTTAGCGAAGTGCCTACAATTACGAATACTTATGAACACAAGATTCAGGTCACCGATCCTACTAAGTTCGTACGGAGGACATATCCGATCCCCATGAAATATGCGGAACCAGTCGACGAGGAAATCGGAAGAATGTTGGATAACGGCGTAATAGAGCGCTCCAACAGCAGCTTCATCAATCCTCTCGTTGTCGTCAAAAAGAAGACGGACGAAATAAGACTGTGTTTAGACATGCGGAATCTAAATAGTGTCGTCGAAAAGGATTTTGATTGTGCACCGAATATTGAAGAATTATTTAACAAATGTCAAGGAGCAAAATATCTAACCAAGTTAGACTTGACTTCGTCGTTTTGGCAAATTCCCATTCGCAAACAAGATCTCAAATACACCGCATTCCTGTACAAGAAGATAAGCTACCAACATCGAATAGTGCCCTTTGGATTGAGTACAAGCCTCGCAGCAATTGTAAAGTGTTTGGAAAATGCACTAGGACCAGAGGTGGAACCATACACCATGATCTTCATGGACGACATCCTTGTAATCTCGCCAACGTTGGAAGAACACCTTCAGCATCTGAACACTATATTTCAAAAGTTCAAAGACGCTAACCTCTCACTGAAATTAGAGAAGTGCGAATTTATTAAAACTTCAATAAAATTCTTAGGTCACATAATATCTGACAAGGGAATACAAACAGACCCTTGCAAGCTAAAGAGTATAACGGAGTTCCCAAGACCCAAGAACATAAAAGGGTTAAGAGCATTCCTAGGACTCACGGGATACTACCGACGTTTTGCATCATTATATGCGGAGAAAATCCAACCACTTCTAGAACTCACTAGAAAAGAAAGCAAATGGAGATGGGAGCTACATCATGAAGAAGCGTTCCGTGAAGTGAAAAATGTATTTCTACATAACATTAAGCAGCATCACCCACAACGGGAAGGACGATTTATGATCTACGCAGATGCCAGTGACTATGCAGTAGGGAGTGTCCTGTATCAAGAGGATAAACACGGAGAGCTACGAGTCATCGCATACGCCAGTCGAGTCTTCAAAGGATCAGGAAAACACTACTGTACGTCAGAGAAGGAAATCTTAGCGATAGTATACGCCTTGAAGCAGTTTCGTTATTATGTGTATGGAACTTCGAGATACACACGGATCATCAAGCGCTTTCATTTTTGTTAAGTTGTAAAGCAACAAATGCACGCCTAATGTGATGGATACTTGCCATACAAGAGTATTCATTCACAATAAAATATTGTAAAGGCTCGGATAATATAATTGCCGACACCATAAGTAGTTATCCACCGCAAGAGACACAAGAAGCTCATGAAGCTAAGTGGAACGATGTTAGAATATTAAACATAACATATCAAACAGAGGATAAAGTTAAATATTTATTAAAGAATATAGCAAATGAACAAAAAAACAAAGATCTTCAAATAAGTCACATGAAGTTATCATCACTATAAAATAGGTTAATTACCTTCTGTCAACGTTTCTTAGACGTTCTAAGAAACGTTGACAGAAGGTAATTAACCTATTTTATAGTCTTAACCGTTTCTGGAGGCAAGAAAAATGTTTAAAATTATCACCACTACCTAGTAGATATACAATAAAAAATAGTGTATTGTACAAACTCGTCAATTATGATTGGAAAATAGTCCTATCACCAGAGATGCCAAAAACACTAATTATACCATGTCATCAAAGTCGAGCACATACGTTTGCTTTAAAATGTCATTTAGCTTTAAAGGAAGACTTCATTTTGAATAATATGTTTAGAAGAATAAAAGCAATCTTAAAAGGATGCTACGAATGTCAAACAGCCCGGCATCCGAATCTTCACACCTACGTAGATATGCAAAATATCAAGACACAGGAAAAGGGAGAATTAGTAGCAGTAGACTTCCTGGGCCCGTTTCCGAGAGCAATTCACGGGGGTACAAAACACATACTTGTATGTATAGATGTGTTCACCAAGGCAGTTCGACTCTACGCTATTCGAAGACCCACCACTAAAAGTGTACTGAATGTCATACTACGCAAATACGTACGGAAGTATGGTCAAATCAAAAAGATATTGAGTGACCAAGGTAAACAATTCCAAAATAAAGCATGGGCAGAAACGCTAACGCAGCACGGCATACAACCAGTGTTAACGTCAATACGACACCCACAAGGAAACCTTGCTGAAAGGGTAAACAAAGAGTTAGGAAACATTTACGCATCTACTGTAATGAACAACATAACCGATGGGCAGTGTACTTATCATTTTTCGAACAAGCCATGAATGCTACATACATTGAAGCTACGGGATATACACCGGTGGAACTGGAAACGAATAAAAGACCTACTAGATTCTGGTCGAAAAACATTGATAAACCTCCAAACCAAAACCTGCAAATTCCATTGATTCACAAGTACGACAATGCGAAGAAAATGATGGAAAAACTTGGAAAGAAGAGGATGGAGAGGTTCAACAGAACGCACAAACTCATCACATTCCATGAAGGAGAGATAGTGCTACTAAGAAGCAATCCAGTGGGAAAAAGAATCGACAATACAACAAAGAAACTATTTAGACTGTACAAAGGACCCTACTTATTACAAAGAAGGAAAGGACGACACACCTTTATCGTCTACGATCCGACAAAAAGAAAGACTATTGGAAAGTACCATGCATCAGCATTCCGTAAATTCTATGGATAAAGAAAAAAAAACAAAGTCAACTATAAATCCATGGGAGGGACGTAATCCACCCAGGGAAAGATTGAAAAAATTTTAAGAACCCTTATAACCACTAAGTGTGAGTTTTAACACACACACAAAAATGAATAATTTCTGAGCAAAGAAATAAAATTTTAATAAAATTCAAATTTTATTTTACCCAGCAGGGGAATTTATGCAACAATACGTTTAGCATAAGTCTCTGTATCAACCCCTAACTGCGGTATGAGAACATACGAACGCACGTATGAGTCGTGTGAAAGATGTAAATAATGAAAATAATGTAATAATTAAGGTTAGGTATAAGACATAAATAATAGAAACAAACGTATTAATTAATTTTAAACAAGGAAATAATTGTAAGTGAACATGCATATGGAATTGCCAAGCCTTGTTGGTTTTAAACGCAGCGAAGGAAGACGAAACACGCCTCGACCGGCAGCCGTGACGTCATTGCTGCAGGCAACCGTTTGGTATCAGTTTGTGTGTGTGTGTGTGTGTGTGTGTGTGTGTGTGTGTGTGTGTGTGTGTGTGTGTGTGTGTGTGTGTGTGTGTGTGTGTGTGTGTGTGTGTGTGTGTGTGTGTGTGTGTGTGTGTGTGTGTGTGTGTGTGTGTGTGTGTGTGTGTGTGTGTGTGTGTGTGTGTGTGTGTGTGTGTGTGTGTGTGTGTGTGTGTGTGTGTGTGTGTGTGTGTGTGTGTGTGTGTGTGTGTGTGTGTGTGTGTGTGTGTGTGTGTGTGTGTGTGTGTGTGAAGAACAAGTTGAATTATGTATACGATTATGGAAATTTTACACAGTTTTTTAAGTGCTGAACGAAAACCAGAAGTCACACGAATCAGAGACATAATATGTAGAAACACAGCTGGCGCCCGGCGCTATATTTCGTGGGAACCGTTCAGCTACCGTGTGAAATTTTGCCATAACGTCCATAGTTTACACACCTTAATGTTCATAATTTGCATAGGTTAAGTTTATTAATGTACCTAACGATTTGTCAAATAATATTTATAAAAACGTTTGCGCTTCATAGAAAGACGCGTAGGTTGTTATTAGTTAATAAACCGACGCGCTGACTTGTTCAACTCTGTCCGAACAGTTTTCAACAGGAGTTGAACGCCGGCAGGAGTATAAAACCCCAGCGAGCGACACACTCTTGCTCAGATCATCAACAGACAGCACGTGAAGTCCACGCATCTCACCACCGCAAATTTTACAAAGCTTAAGTAATTTTTTAAATCGTATTACGTAAACTAAAGTGCGATGGAACCCGCAGTACGTTGGTGAAAGTAATTAGTGATATACACGAGTGATGTAAAAGACAATAATACCGTAAACTACGAGGAGTTGAAACGTCGTCGATGAACTTCAAGAAGTGTACGTAGAACTTCGAGACATCCACGAGGGAAAAGACGAGGAGAGGAGAGGAAACAGAGCAATATACTAGAGGACGCAGGGACAGCCACACGCAGCTACAGCCAGCCGTACATCATCACGACCAGAGGTCCATGTCAGAACTCAGCATCCATTAGACGGAGAGAGTAATTCCAAACGACGCAGAGACAGAGAAGGTGATACCGGAAGGGGATCCCAAAACTCGAGAGTCCAGGTGACGGTAACAACACAGTTAAATGGTTGCAGAAATATGCAGGTGAAGTCAGACATTTATTCAATCTTATAAATGACCCTGAGGTCTATCAAAAGAAGGCTCTAGATTCTATATCCAAGTTTACATAAATTTTATTATTTTTATTTGCATAATGAATAATTAATAAAAGTTCGGAGAATAATAATTTATAACAAAGAACATAAAACTTATTAATCTCATAAATAAATGGTAATTAGAGAAACCATATTTTATTATATTTTTATATTATAATTAAATAATTAAAATCAAGTAGCTGTAACGTAAAATCATGTACGAAAGTTTACTTCAATTGTAGATTTTAATTAATTGAGACATTAGGAGTATAGTTAAATAAAGTAATAGA
Organism: Magicicada septendecula; assembly: GCA_034769895.1. Classification (NCBI taxonomy): domain Eukaryota; kingdom Metazoa; phylum Arthropoda; class Insecta; order Hemiptera; family Cicadidae; genus Magicicada; species Magicicada septendecula. The sequence continues at coordinate 519,890,067 of CM068368.1, read as the reverse complement.
ATGGTCTCTATTAGAATTTTAATAAATGTATAATTATTTATTTTTTTAAATTAAGTGGTACATAAGAAAAAAACCACACTTGCTAAGTCAATATTAATATTCAATTTCGTACGTGTTCATCACGGATTGTAACAATATATGTGTTATGTATTATATGTCTGTGTAAATATTCCAGGTCATATATGTCTTATGTTTGTGTATAATGTGACTTAGACTATAATAGCTAAGAGTTTGCCACGTTATAATTATACGATATTCGTATAAGTGAATATAAGGGTTTCAATATTAGTTAACCCACCTACTAATTAATAACATGACAATTTACAGTTTTTAATTAATAAACAAAATGAATATAATTTTATTAACAAAGTCGTACTAATTTCACAACTAGTACTAAATCCTCTGTACTCTTTACTTGTAACGATATTCACGTGCTTATCCACCCTCAATTAACTACCAAAGCCTGCGACCTAGCTGGGAAACATCAAGGTAAATACTGCAGAAGTAGCATACCTTCGAGACGTGGGTAAGTGCACACAAATGAGTAATAGTATATGTGTAAAAGTGAGTTGTTAAGAGTATCGTTGCATAATTAATGTCGCTTCCAACGGTAGGGCCTGACACAAAAAAAACGAGAATAATCATTACAAGTAAATGGCGCCCAGAATATAAATAAAGTCAAATAAATAATTGGCACAAGTACTGTATGAAAAATAATAGTAAATTCAAGTAATAAGTAATGTTACAAATTGTTAAATTTAAGTCCAGAGAGAAAAAAAGTTGTGAAATTAATACTACTAAATAAATAAAATAAATTATAAATAAAGAAATATAAAGTCACGGTGGACCAATAATAAAACACATAATTAGGATAACGAATCAGTTAGGACACCGTAGTCTACAATGACGAAGCAACCAACAATGGACTTCGAAACGATGTTTCAACGACTGCAAGAGGAGTTGAAAACGAATAGTGCAGAACTAAAAACTCAATTAGAAAGTAGCAATGAAAAATTAGAAAATAAATTAGGAAGATTAGAAGATTGTAATACGAGATTAGAAACTCAAGTAGACGATAGTCGTAATAGATTAGAAATCACTACTGAAGAATTAAAAACTCAGTTAGAAAGTAATAATGATGAGTTAAAAAGTAAAATAGACAGTAATAATACGAGGTTAGAAGCTAAGTTAGAACTCGTCAGTAACACTTTGAAAACAGAGCTTACTGCACGCGTTGAAGCCGTCGAACAGCGTGTTCAACAGTCACTTAACGAACAAGCTGTAAAGATCGATAGCAAGTTCAGAGAACAGCGTGAATATACAACACGTGAAATAAAATAACACATTAAACAACTGGCTGAACAGTGGAATGAAAAATTTAAAATTACGAAGCAGGAGCAAGATCTCAAAAACAAGGACGTAAATGAGCGCATCCTGGACAACACAAATAGAACAAAGGAACTCACTGTGAGGACCCAGACAGTAGACATAGCCGTGGAGGAGGTCACTAGAAAAACTACGCACCACTCCATGGAAATTAACAACATGAAAGATAGACTGCAAGAGGAGGTAGAAAAACTACAAGCGGAGGTCAAGAGACGACCCAGTGCTATAATGATGTGTGCTGCAAAAGTAGAGGATCGAGAGAAGATCAGCTTTAAAGGCAACAAATGGGAGAACTCCATAGAATTTTTACAAAAGTGTGAACGAGAAATGGCAACAATAGGGAGCAAACTAAGCGACAGAGAACGTATAGATTTTGTAAGTCGACAATTCCAGGAAACAGCATCCAAATGGTATACGATTGTTCGGGACCAAACAGAAACTTATGAACAGTTCAAGGCATCCTTCGAAAATCGGTACTGGAATATACATACCCAGAGAGAGGTACGAGACCAGCTGGAGTATGGGCGGTATTACGTCAACAGCAAACGATCCATGGAAGACTACATCATACAACTCGTCGAACGTTGTAAGCACCTTAGACCAAGTTTCACTGAGCACGAATTAGTATTAAAACTAAGCTACCATTTTGACAGACACATTAGACTCGCCGTATATACCCAAGGAGTTAAAACCATTGAGGAACTTCTGAAATTCTTATTCTTGTGACCCAATCATCACAGTTTGTTATAAAAGAGTACGAAAGGAGAGACAACTGGCCGCAGCAGCAGCAGTACTCTACGCAAAATCAAATACACCACAAATCGCCGCAGTTCGAGACTAAAGAAGAGGACATACGGAAAGATAAGTGGAAAGAGTATAAACGACCCTATGAAAAAGGTAACCCGACTCGGAATAAAGGAGCGTACGCCCACCCATTTTCGCCGAAAAAAACACGTAAAACCGTACAATTCCAATGTACAAAACATCAACACAAATAATAATCATAATAATAAAAATAATTATGAAAATAAAATTGTGCAACAGCCGACACACCCGTCAACGTCCAAAGAGGAAGGGGGTGATCGTAGAACACCAACCGATAAGAAAACTGTATGACTACAGAAGGGTAACAAAACGCCAGTACGGACAGGTTTAATAAACGACCTGCACACACATGATTTGCGTGACAGCCTAAACAATACAGATACACCACAGGAAATAATGTTATCTAAAACCTATTGTCCTATGTTAGGGGGAACAATAAATAATTTAAATATGAAAATCCTTGTCGACACTGGAAGTGAGGTATCCGTAATCAGCCGGACCTGCATCAACAAGAAAAGGAACCACTTCAGACATGCACCAGTGTTACCGATAAGCAATTATTATATAACAACGGCGACAAAGATTAAACAGGTTACCACACAATATATATTAATATATGTTAATTTTAAATGTAATAAACTTGAATGAGATATTCCTATGATAGTAGTAGATAAGCTTACATATGAGTGTATCATAGGTATCGACGTATTAAATAAATTAGGAGCAGTTATTAATTTAGAAAACAATTCAATGACGTGCAAAGTTAAGGGAGGACTCTACGTAATTAAATTTAAAGAAAGTCAAAACAACTTGGAAGAAGAACAGGAACCAATCGTCATCTCCAGACCAGCTGTAAAACACGCTGCAAGTGACATCAATACACAAGAGGACAATCAACATGAAGGAATAGAGTTAATAGAAGACTTGATACAGGAATATCAAGATATATTTAGCGAAGTGCCTACAATTACGAATACTTATGAACACAAGATTCAGGTCACCGATCCTACTAAGTTCGTACGGAGGACATATCCGATCCCCATGAAATATGCGGAACCAGTCGACGAGGAAATCGGAAGAATGTTGGATAACGGCGTAATAGAGCGCTCCAACAGCAGCTTCATCAATCCTCTCGTTGTCGTCAAAAAGAAGACGGACGAAATAAGACTGTGTTTAGACATGCGGAATCTAAATAGTGTCGTCGAAAAGGATTTTGATTGTGCACCGAATATTGAAGAATTATTTAACAAATGTCAAGGAGCAAAATATCTAACCAAGTTAGACTTGACTTCGTCGTTTTGGCAAATTCCCATTCGCAAACAAGATCTCAAATACACCGCATTCCTGTACAAGAAGATAAGCTACCAACATCGAATAGTGCCCTTTGGATTGAGTACAAGCCTCGCAGCAATTGTAAAGTGTTTGGAAAATGCACTAGGACCAGAGGTGGAACCATACACCATGATCTTCATGGACGACATCCTTGTAATCTCGCCAACGTTGGAAGAACACCTTCAGCATCTGAACACTATATTTCAAAAGTTCAAAGACGCTAACCTCTCACTGAAATTAGAGAAGTGCGAATTTATTAAAACTTCAATAAAATTCTTAGGTCACATAATATCTGACAAGGGAATACAAACAGACCCTTGCAAGCTAAAGAGTATAACGGAGTTCCCAAGACCCAAGAACATAAAAGGGTTAAGAGCATTCCTAGGACTCACGGGATACTACCGACGTTTTGCATCATTATATGCGGAGAAAATCCAACCACTTCTAGAACTCACTAGAAAAGAAAGCAAATGGAGATGGGAGCTACATCATGAAGAAGCGTTCCGTGAAGTGAAAAATTTATTTCTACATAACATTAAGCAGCATCACCCACAACGGGAAGGACGATTTATGATCTACGCAGATGCCAGCGACTATGCAGTAGGGAGTGTCCTGTATCAAGAGGATAAACACGGAGAGCTACGAGTCATCGCATACGCCAGTCGAGTCTTCAAAGGATCAGGAAAACACTACTGTACGTCAGAGAAGGAAATCTTAGCGATAGTATACGCCTTGAAGCAGTTTCGTTATTATGTGTATGGAACTTCGAGATACACACGGATCATCAAGCGCTTTCATTTTTGTTAAGTTGTAAAGCAACAAATGCACGCCTAATGTGATGGATACTTGCCATACAAGAGTATTCATTCACAATAAAATATTGTAAAGGCTCGGATAATATAATTGCCGACACCATAAGTAGTTATCCACCGCAAGAGACACAAGAAGCTCATGAAGCTAAGTGGAACGATGTTAGAATATTAAACATAACATATCAAACAGAGGATAAAGTTAAATATTTATTAAAGAATATAGCAAATGAACAAAAAAACAAAGATCTTCAAATAAGTCACATGAAGTTATCATCACTATAAAATAGGTTAATTACCTTCTGTCAACGTTTCTTAGACGTTCTAAGAAACGTTGACAGAAGGTAATTAACCTATTTTATAGTCTTAACCGTTTCTGGAGGCAAGAAAAATGTTTAAAATTATCACCACTACCTAGTAGATATACAATAAAAAATAGTGTATTGTACAAACTCGTCAATTATGATTGGAAAATAGTCCTATCACCAGAGATGCCAAAAACACTAATTATACCATGTCATCAAAGTCGAGCACATACGTTTGCTTTAAAATGTCATTTAGCTTTAAAGGAAGACTTCATTTTGAATAATATGTTTAGAAGAATAAAAGCAATCTTAAAAGGATGCTACGAATGTCAAACAGCCCGGCATCCGAATCTTCACACCTACGTAGATATGCAAAATATCAAGACACAGGAAAAGGGAGAATTAGTAGCAGTAGACTTCCTGGGCCCGTTTCCGAGAGCAATTCACGGGGGTACAAAACACATACTTGTATGTATAGATGTGTTCACCAAGGCAGTTCGACTCTACGCTATTCGAAGACCCACCACTAAAAGTGTACTGAATGTCATACTACGCAAATACGTACGGAAGTATGGTCAAATCAAAAAGATATTGAGTGACCAAGGTAAACAATTCCAAAATAAAGCATGGGCAGAAACGCTAACGCAGCACGGCATACAACCAGTGTTAACGTCAATACGACACCCACAAGGAAACCTTGCTGAAAGGGTAAACAAAGAGTTAGGAAACATTTACGCATCTACTGTAATGAACAACATAACCGATGGGCAGTGTACTTATCATTTTTCGAACAAGCCATGAATGCTACATACATTGAAGCTACGGGATATACACCGGTGGAACTGGAAACGAATAAAAGACCTACTAGATTCTGGTCGAAAAACATTGATAAACCTCCAAACCAAAACCTGCAAATTCCATTGATTCACAAGTACGACAATGCGAAGAAAATGATGGAAAAACTTGGAAAGAAGAGGATGGAGAGGTTCAACAGAACGCACAAACTCATCACATTCCATGAAGGAGAGATAGTGCTACTAAGAAGCAATCCAGTGGGAAAAAGAATCGACAATACAACAAAGAAACTATTTAGACTGTACAAAGGACCCTACTTATTACAAAGAAGGAAAGGACGACACACCTTTATCGTCTACGATCCGACAAAAAGAAAGACTATTGGAAAGTACCATGCATCAGCATTCCGTAAATTCTATGGATAAAGAAAAAAAAACAAAGTCAACTATAAATCCATGGGAGGGACGTAATCCACCCAGGGAAAGATTGAAAAAATTTTAAGAACCCTTATAACCACTAAGTGTGAGTTTTAACACACACAAAAAAATGAATAATTTCTGAGCAAAGAAATAAAATTTTAATAAAATTCAAATTTTATTTTACCCAGCAGGGGAATTTATGCAACAATACGTTTAGCATAAGTCTCTGTATCAACCCCTAACTGCGGTATGAGAACATACGAACGCACGTATGAGTCGTGTGAAAGATGTAAATAATGAAAATAATGTAATAATTAAGGTTAGGTATAAGACATAAATAATAGAAACAAACGTATTAATTAATTTTAAACAAGGAAATAATTGTAAGTGAACATGCATATGGAATTGCCAAGCCTTGTTGGTTTTAAACGCAGCGAAGGAAGACGAAACACGCCTCGACCGGCAGCCGTGACGTCATTGCTGCAGGCAACCGTTTGGTATCAGTTTGTGTGTGTGTGTGTGTGTGTGTGTGTGTGTGTGTGTGTGTGTGTGTGTGTGTGTGTGTGTGTGTGTGTGTGTGTGTGTGTGTGTGTGTGTGTGTGTGTGTGTGTGTGTGTGTGTGTGTGTGTGTGTGTGTGTGTGTGAAGAACAAGTTGAATTATGTATACGATTATGGAAATTTTACACAGTTTTTTAAGTGCTGAACGAAAACCAGAAGTCACACGAATCAGAGACATAATATGTAGAAACACAGCTGGCGCCCGGCGCTATATTTCGTGGGAACCGTTCAGCTACCGTGTGAAATTTTGCCATAACGTCCATAGTTTACACACCTTAATGTTCATAATTTGCATAGGTTAAGTTTATTAATGTACCTAACGATTTGTCAAATAATATTTATAAAAACGTTTGCGCTTCATAGAAAGACGCGTAGGTTGTTATTAGTTAATAAACCGACGCGCTGACTTGTTCAACTCTGTCCGAACAGTTTTCAACAGGAGTTGAACGCCGGCAGGAGTATAAAACCCCAGCGAGCGACACACTCTTGCTCAGATCATCAACAGACAGCACGTGAAGTCCACGCATCTCACCACCGCAAATTTTACAAAGCTTAAGTAATTTTTTAAATCGTATTACGTAAACTAAAGTGCGATGGAACCCGCAGTACGTTGGTGAAAGTAATTAGTGATATACACGAGTGATGTAAAAGACAATAATACCGTAAACTACGAGGAGTTGAAACGTCGTCGATGAACTTCAAGAAGTGTACGTAGAACTTCGAGACATCCACGAGGGAAAAGACGAGGAGAGGAGAGGAAACAGAGCAATATACTAGAGGACGCAGGGACAGCCACACGCAGCTACAGCCAGCCGTACATCATCACGACCAGAGGTCCATGTCAGAACTCAGCATCCATTAGACGGAGAGAGTAATTCCAAACGACGCAGAGACAGAGAAGGTGATACCGGAAGGGGATCCCAAAACTCGAGAGTCCAGGTGACGGTAACAACACAGTTAAATGGTTGCAGAAATATGCAGGTGAAGTCAGACATTTATTCAATCTTATAAATGACCCTGAGGTCTATCAAAAGAAGGCTCTAGATTCCATATCCAAGTTTACATAAATTTTATTATTTTTATTTGCATAATGAATAATTAATAAATGTTCAGAAAATAATAATTTATAACAAAGAACATAAAACTTATTAATCCCATAAATAAATGTTAATTAGAGAAACCATATTTTATTATATTTTTATATTATAATTAAATAATTAAAATCAATTAACTGTAACGTAAAATCAAGTACGAAAGTTTACTTCAATTGTAGATTTTAATTAATTGAGACATTATGAGTATAGTTAAATAAAGTAATAGAATGGTCTCTATTAGAATTTTAATAAATGTTTAATTATTTATTTTTTTAAATTAAGTGGTAGGCCTACATAAAAAAAAAACCACACTTGCTAAGTCAATATTAATATTCAATTTCGTACGTGTTCATCACGCATTGTAACAATATATGTGTTATGTATTATATGTCTGTGTAAATATTCCAGGTCATATATGTCTTATGTTTGTGTATAATGTGTCTTAGACTATAAGAGCTAAGAGTTTGCCACGTTTAATTATACGATATTCGTATAAGTGAATATAAGGGTTTCAATATTAGTTAACCCACCTACTAATTAATAACATGACAATTTGCAGTTTTTAATTAATAAACAAAATGAATATAATTTTATTAACAAAGTCGTACTAATTTCACAACTAGTACTAAATCCTCTGTACTCTTTACTTGTAACGATATTCACGTGCTTATCCACCCTCAATTAACTACCAAAGCCTGCGACCTAGCTGGGAAACATCAAGGTAAATACTGCAGAAGTAGCATACCTTCGAGACGTGGGTAAGTGCGCACAAATGAGTAATAGCATATGTGCAAAAGTGAGTTGTTAAGAGTATCGTTGCAATATATATATATATATATATATATATATATATATATTGGTTATATTTAATTTATTTAACTTGCACTTTTACTGCCCCATCGTTGCGAGCGCCATTTTCTGCAAGGTAACAGGTTCGAGCCCATACCAGACTTGCAGAAAAGAATGCACAATTAGTGAAAATTTAATACATTTATTGTTCTTTCTTGTACACTTAGTATTAAAATGTTCTTTAAACGTTTTATATACAATTAACTTGTTGTTGTTAAAATTTTTACTTGAAATGTCCTTTAACAAATGCTCTCTTGCTTTACACAGTTTTATGAATTTATTTAAATGTTCAAAAGTCTTCTTTTATTAAACAAAATTATTCAAAAATTAATGTTCTTTTACAATTTGATAATGAGTTAATTTTTGCTTCCCTGTTTTGGTCGTCCTCTCTGTCCTCCCGGTCGACGATCTCGATCCGGCCTCCAGCGATCCGTCGTCTCGGTCCACGTTCCAACAGTCGCCTCCAGGTAGTGCCTTGCTCCAGGTCTCCGTATTCCAGCCGCTACGATCAGCAAACGATGCCCAGGAACGGTAGTTGAATATCTCAGACTCCGTGCTAGTTTCCTGCTGACAATCGCCGCTCACTCGACTCTACGGACCCAAGGACGTCTGGAATTAGCGTTGTCTGGAATCGCTTCCCACTGCGACCACCTTCGCTGACGAACTTTCAGAGAGACTGCTTTCAGACAGTTATCAGAGAGAGAGAGAGAGAGAGAGAGAGAGAGAGAGAGAGAGAGAGAGAGAGAGAGAGAGAGAGAGAGAGAGAGAGAGTTCCGAGAATACTGGCTATTCCTTTTATAATGCAGCCGAATGTAAAGCGCTGCGTTGCTGAGTGACGTCACCACCGTTATGCGCGTAGGCGTCGTTTCAATTACTTTAATGCATTTAGTACCGGCCACGTGTTTCCAACTTCCTCTGTCTTGAATGTTCGTGAACACACCTTGTAGCATATGAATATATTTCCCTAACATTCTATTCGTTATTCACATTACACAACACTTCACTCATATGTAAAATTATATTTTCATGGTTATACATTGTCTTATTTCCTAATTTTCTTTTATTAATTCTAATTATTTTATTAATACTATTTATTTTCAAGCATTCATTTATTCATTGGGACACTTATAATAACTGATACTCATTATTCTTTATATTCACCTATATTGAGACCATTTGTCACGTTGCAATATATTCAATATGTGATCTTTCCGGAATTGTATAACAAAGTCACCCTGAAAGAAATGCTCTAAACACTTTAGTCTGAACAAAGTGTTTGGTTGGTTCCTAAAGGGATAAGAATATCAGATGATGATACGCTCAGGCCCACTATAAGTAGCTTTCGTAAATAAGATATTTTGAATACAATCTCAAGTGCTCCACTACCCTATATTTTTAAACGGGTATTCTACAAGTTTCTATTCTAATCTTACAAAGCAACATCAAAATTTGCGTTAATTTATGATTACCACATATTTTTTTACACAATTACTAGATTATAGCCTACTGTTTCTCAATTATTTAAAGATTCCTTCCTCCTACGAATTTTATTAGCTTGTTAATTCCATCATCGTTAATATAATTCATGTTATCGTTAAATCCATATTATCAAACAAAAGCCTTTTCTTATTTGCAAAAGAGTATGTGAAATTCGAGAGTGTTTGTACATCTAACAAACTTTCGTATGTGGATCAACAGGTTACTGAAATATTTGCTTCGGAATCCATGACAGGTAAACGTAAAGATCAAACATTAGAAGACAGAGGCTTGATCCAGAACTAACAAGGGATAGATGTAGAAACGTCGGCAATACTCTTCTTATGCAGATCAACGTTTTCTCGACGTAACGTAGATTATAATTAAAACTTAATAAACTAGAATTAAGGCTTCAGAAATATACTTTAAGGATCCACATTGAAAATCCACATCCAGAATACATTTTTGACAGGTTTTTGGAATTATATCACCTATGAACATTTTTGAGATCACTAGTATACCCTGACGGCAAAATCCAGAGATGGCGAACCAGGATTTTACATTGATCTATACAATCTCCAATCTTAGCTGTGACTGACATCGTGGGTATACGGAATGAGGGAAGTTACTGACTAACGACAGTAATCGAGAAAGATGTTTTTGTTGTTGCTGCTGCTGTATTGTAGTTATGTTGTTATATTTGTTGTTGTTTATAAGCTAAGAAACGGTATGGAAAACCAATGTAGTTTACGAAAAACGAATACTAGAACACGTACATTAGTGTAAAGAAAATATGCTTTGTTTTTATTTATTTTATCATTATAATGTTACATCATCTTTTTCTTTAGCACTACAGCCCAACGTGAGCCCTGGCTTCGAACACCAATCTTCTCCAGTGTCTTCCATCCATTGCCATTTCTGTGTAACCCTTCACATCCCTTCTTCTTAGATCTTCTAGCACATCATCCAACCATCTTATCCTAGATCGACCCATCTTCCTGCTTTTACATACTTGCGCCCTCAGGATTTTCTTTGGCATACGCTGATCATCCAACCGCTCTAGGTGACCTAGCCATTGTATTCCTTGAGCCTTTATGAATCTTACAATGTCCTCATGCTTCATTAGCTCACCTATCTCCTGCTTACTTCTCCATTCGTCATCTTCTTTATCCGGGCCAAAAACACGTCTTACAATCTTTCCCTCGGACCTTCTTAGTGTTTCTTGTTCCTTTTTATAATGTTACATATCGTATGTTATATAACAGTATCTTGATAAAAATATCACAGCAACATAAGTAGTACAATATTTAACAGATAATAAAATATTACTCTAAATAGAATATTTACTAAGTATAATAGCGTAATACCGGTACATGTTAGTATCATATGTTACTATATTGCTGTACATACACAAATTATATAGCGGCCAGTTTGTATAGCAGCAACCATATATAGTTATGAAATAGTTCGATCTTACTTTAACTTTCTTAAATCTTCAGTCTTGGTTGTTATGTCGAACGGAAACGACATACAAATTATCAGGTCTTCCGACGTAGTAAATTCTAATGGTGGACAAACAGTTTACTCAATACGACAGACATGAATATTTCAACAGTATTTTTACGTACGTAATTTAACTGTCTGCTTCAAGACCAAATGCATTACATATGCTAACTACCTAATGAAGTGACGGACATAAATTGTATTTTTGATAAGTCCACTTGTTACATTTATTGTTGATACTAAGTACGTTTCTAACTAGGCTATATCCGATCGACCAGATGTAATTAATCATTCCTTACCAATTCCCATTGAGAACAGCGTCAAGTCTCAGTAATATTCGGATTTTATGTCGGTCTGTGGCCGTTTGAATTGTCAGACAGTGCCAAACTACTGTCGATTACTAGTACTCCGGGTTGTTATTATCAACTCTAAGCAAGTGTTACCTTCAACAAATATGAGTATGTGTACATTCGTTTACATAATATGGTTCATGGTGTAAACCGACTATTTTATTAAACTGTCTTACAGTAAAATATTTTACTTTCCGTTGTGTGCAATGTTGATGTATCATATCGTTCTTTTTACAAAACATTATATACAGAATATTTACATACATTACAAACGTTAATGTTTATTCTTTATTATTATTATTATTATTATTATTTATTATTTTTTTAGGGTTTCTTCGAATAGGCCTATATCAGTTCACAAATAATTATCAAGATATTTTTTAATTTAATTTGTAGACTCCCATCATATGTACCATCTTTGCAACAATCGGAAATTTTATTGACACTGCTCAATGACAAGTTGTACAGTGACACCATCCATACTTATACAGTTTTACCTCACTCAACTGTTATGTGATTTAAAAAAATCTAAATTATATCAAAAATGTTTGGCGCTACACCCGTACAATGGTCAGTACTTCGGCTTAGTCATTCTTAGCAAGCCACTACTACTGTATGACACTCAAAACGCTTCGCTATTGCAACGCCTACAGAATGTTTCACCGAACAAGTTTTATACACATAAATCTGTATTTACAGAAATTACAAGTCACTGTTTCCGTAAAGATCTTATTGAAATAACCACGTACAGAAGATATGAGTAAGATCAATGAAATATACCTCCCACAAAATACATTAATGATTACACTTGGTTTTTAAATGTGTTTGTGTGTGTGTTATCGTAACAGAACAATCTCTTCCCAGATAAAATGATTACAATTCATTTAGACAGTACCAACGTTTCTCACACAACATGCCATAAGCATAGCAAAAACAACGGTATCGACTGTTTTATAACACCCACTCATATCGCTGCCCACACATTATCGACACATCACTCCGAGTTACCCCACTAGTATGTCTGTACAGAGGATTACTATAAGCGACGACAAATAAACCAGAAATTAATTTCAGTTTCTATTTCGTCGCCACCGAATGTATTGAATCGATAATCAAATATACTGTAGCTGCAGTGGCGGCCCATGCTTAGGTTGCACGGTTGCACAACCCCCGATTGAATCCCCAATTGTATTTTAAATTGTAGAATTATGAATAAAACAGTAACTAATAATAGTGTTTTCACGCTAAATAATCGTAATTAATCATTTGGCGATTGAAAAGCGCAGAGCAATACTAAAAACCGTACACGCTCTTGCCGCGGTGTACATGGCAAGTGTGCACCAACAGTGCCGCGCTTTGTACGAGAAAATGGGAAAATACACTGGAGTAGTTCTGTGGCTGGCTAGACTCGGGGGTTCCTATTGCAATGATATAGGCTTGCTTGGTGTGATTAGGGACTGCAAACCCCGCTTGTATGTTACGGCGCCACCAGTCTGTTGGTAAATAACACGTGGTGCGCCAGGTAGTAAGTTTATGTTGTTATGCTACATGAATTAGTTAGTGTCGGTCGAATTTTTTGTGAATTTCGTTGTTAGTGTCAGTTAAGTGTCAGTCCAGTTCATCGTTAAATGTAAATAGTAGTACATATAAAGGATTAAGGTGTCATAGTGTAAGATATTTATTATATTTAACTGGTAGGACGCAGTTAATTCTGTCGTAAACTTAACGAAAACGTTGTTCATATTGAGAAAAAAAATTAAATTACGAGAGTAGGTCGGCTACACCAGATCTTTCAAATTTAATCAAAATGTAAAATCAGGTAACAGAATATTTAATCGTAAATTTAAAAAAGATTTATGCAATAAATATTCATGGTTATGTGGGTGACACTAAAATTGCATAATTTGTTTTCCTTACGTATTGTTTGGAGGGGAGGAGACTTGGACATTTTCTGTTCAGATAATAAAACAATTTAATACCATCCAACCCAACTGCAACCCCCAAATTGTTCAACCACCAGTCGCCACTGTGTAGCTGGTAAAGTAATCTCTGCCGTTTTTATCCTCTAACCACGATACACAAAGTTAACCAAACTTAAGGCAGTAAAGTTTCAGAAAGTTTGTCAAGGATTCACTGCTGGGATCATGGTTAAGGCTTTTACTTGTGAACAAAGAATACGGAGATCGAATCACACGACATAAAACGATAAACTTCTGATCCGCATTTTGCTTTATATCTTTACAGTAGGCCTACAGAGTGTGGCGGGTCTTGCGGAAATACTAACACTCTCCTATTCATCAAAATGGCTTGTACATAGGCCTGCTGGTTTAACGTCTATTCATTATCAAATATCGAGTGCGGATTCCTTTCCTGACACGTCAAAACTGCTGCTCAGGACGTCGAATTCTTCAGTCTGTCTCTTTTTCTTGTATTCAACCCTACCATAAACCATGTCTGTTTACTTTCTATAAACAAAAGATGAGGGAGAACTAAATTTAATTGCATTTTACCTATCTATATTTTTACCTTACTTTTTTATTTCACTTTCTATGTCTGTAACAATTTCATTTTCATATTTTCTTACAATTAAATATACAAGTTACGTTTATAATAATTAGAACAAATATTAATATATTAAGCATATTATATATATTACAACGTTATTTTTAGACACTTACTTTTACACATATGCTCTTACTCATTTGTGCGCACTTACCCACGTCTCGGAGGTATACTCTTCTTCTGCAGTATTTACCTTGATGTTCCCCGGCTGGGTCGCAGGCTTTGGTCGTTGATTGAGTGTGGATAAGCACGTGAATATCGTTATATAAGTTTAATACAAGTAAAGAGTACAGAAGAAGAGTATACCTCCGAGACGTGTGTAAGTGCGCACAAATGAGTAAGAGCATATGTGTAAAAGTAAGTGTCTAAAAATAACGTTGTATAGTAATTGGCGCCCAACGTTGGTAAATTACTATACAACGTTATTTTTAGACACTTACTTTTACACATATGCTCTTACTCATTTGTGCGCACTTACCCACATCTCGGCGGTATACTCTTCTTCTGCAGTATTTACCTTGATGTTCCCCGGCTAGGTCGCAGGCTTTGGTCGTTGATTGAGTGTGGATAAGCACGTGAATATCGTTATATAAGTTTAATACAAGTAAAGAGTACAGATGATTTAGTACTGGTTGTGAAATTAGTACGGCTGTTTTAATAAAATCATATTCATTTGATTTATTCTTTAAAAATTCAAATTATCATATTATTAATTGTTTTGCGTGGGTTAATTATTATTTGAACCCTTATATTCGATCTGAATATAGTGCAATTATAACGTGTTTAAATCTTATTTCTTATATTTCTGAGACATAGTATACACATACATAAATCATATATGACCTGAAATATTACACAGACATATAATACATAACACATATAATTATTATAAAACGTGATTAACACGTATAAACTTTAATATTCATCTTGTCTTTGCAAGTGTGGTTTTTTAATATATACCACTTAATAAAAACTTTTAATTAAGTACACATTTATTAAGCTATTAATAGAGAACATTTGTTACTTTAATTGATTCTATTATTTGTCTCAATTAATTAACAATCTTCTAATTACGTAACTCTCATATTTGAATTTAATTATTTAATCAAATACAAAAATATAATAAAAATATGGTTCTTCCTTGACCATTTATTTATGAGATTACTACAGTTCTATTCTCTATTCTCAATTATACTTTGAACATTTATTTATTCAGTATGCAAATTTAAAAGTATATTACTTTCTTTGTAAACTTGTATATGGAAACTAGAGCTCTTTTCGATAGACCTCAGGGTCATTTATAATATTAAATAAATGTCTGACATCACCTGCATTTTTCTGCAACCATTTAACTTTGTCGTTACCGTCATCTGGGCTCTCGAGTTTGTTTATCCTCTTCGGTATCACCTTCTCTGTCTCTGCGTCGTTGAAATTCCTCGCTCCGTCTCCTGGATGCTGAGTTCTTACGTGGACCTCTGGTCGTGATGATGTACGGCTGAATGTAGCTGCATGTGGCTGTCTCTGCTTCCTCTCCTCTTCTCTAGTTCCTCTCCTCTTCTTATCTTGTCCCTCGTGGATGTCTCGAAGTTCTATGTTACTTCTTGAAGTTCATTGACGATACGAGTTCTCGTATATTACGATTTTATAGTCTTTTAAAATAATCGTGTTCCACTATTACTTGCACCGACGTAATGCCGGTTCCATCGCACTTCACGTTATTGAATACTGTTTAAAAACCTTACATGATTTTGTAAAATTCGCGGTTGCGAGATGCGTGGATCTTACGTGTCTAAGTGAGTTCGTCTGAGAAAGAGTGTGTCGCTCACTGGGGTTTTATACTGCTGCCGTCGTTGAAATTCCTGTTGGAAACTGTTTTGACAACATTGAGCAGGTCGGCGCGTCGATTTAATTGTTACTTTCAACCTACGCGTCTTTCTATGAAGCGCACACTTTTTTATAAATATTATTTTGTGACGTCTCCCTTGTTAAGATATCACAAATGTCGGGAACCAGTTCAATTTGTTACCTGTTAATTGAACTAGCTGCCGTTGTTAGTAAACCTTAATCACTAACAAATTATAACACTTTATTATTCAGGAATTAAGCAAGGATTGTATAAATTTATTCACTCGTTGGGTGTTAGCAAAAACATCTCTTTATTAACATATTTATCTCTCATACTTTACTTTACTTTTAAAACTCAGATTCTAAAATTTCTGCATTAATTATTTTGTAAATTTACTTCTTATTCTTTTTATATCAAAAGCATTCAGCTAGATATTGTTTTCAATACCACGGATCCGGGTTTCAACTTAGTTATGTTTTTATTACAACTTCAACCAAATTATTAGAAGAATAAATTTGGTTGTAAATTTTAAAATTAATTTAAATCTAAACATCGTAATGTCATTACTACTTCATTTCAGTGATTACAAAAATATATATATTAAACTTTAAATTATCAAAAGTTCTTTACTGTTCTTTTGTTACTAGTCTTGTTGTTTTACAATGAACTTGTGTTACAAGTATTATACTTTTAATATCACCTGAATATAACAATGTGTATGCTGTGGGGTCCATGATGGTCATCTTCAGTCCTCTTCTAGGGTGTGATCCACGGTTCCTCTTGATGTTAAATGAGGTTGATTGTTTCTGGTAGTCTCTTCCTAGACGATTAGATTTTCGTTCTAGAAGTTCATCCGGTTGCTGTTTGTGTTATCTTCTTTCGGAGTCGGTAGTTTACATTTTACTTTTGGTTACAGTTCATATTTTATCAGCACTAAAGTCTGGTAATTAACATTTCTCACCATTTACAGTTTGTTAAGAGATGTGTCGGCTAAGTTTCCTTTTTCTTTTTTATTCTTTACATGTTTCTTCACGCACTACATTATAATTTTGTTTTTATTATTATTATTATACTACATAGGTCAAATCAAACTCATTATAACTTGATTAAATATTGTTTAACGGTATGCACCTATGTGTATGTTCACAACACAGCAGCTACATCCTTACATCTCGGTGTCTATCGGGCGAGTGCTAGCAATGTTTAGCGGCAAGGGGTCAGTAGCTGGCGCGGTTTTACGCACTGAGAAAATAGTTCGTTCTTTTAAGTTATATTAATTATTTTCTAATTAAGTCGTAATACATTATTCTACCTTTTGGTTACGAATTAGGAATTTCTTTATCTATTTAGTACGTATTTTCTTTAATTAAAGTAATTATTATTATTAGCTAAATAACCTTGTTCTTAACGTGTTGATACGGGACAATTTGCACGTTGTTGCATGAATCTAGGCATAGGTAAGGGGTGGATAATACTCTTACTTATATTGAAATCAATTTTTTATTTGTGCGATTTAAATATTTTTTTTAAATCGTCACAATTTCACCACTCGTTCGGTATAATATTAAACTTTGTTTATGCAAATTATGCATGTTAAGGTGTGTAAATTATGGCAGTTATGGCAAAATTTCACACGGTGGCTGAACGGTTCCCACGATTAATGACCACTTAACGCCAAAATGAAGCGCCAGGCGTCAGCTATGTTTTTACATACGTCGCTGATTCGTGTGACTTCTGGTTATCGTTCAGTACTTAAAAAACTGTGTAAAATCTTCCACCCTCGTTTACATAATTCAACCTGTCTGTCGTTTACACATGTACACATACACACACACGCAGACTGATACACAAGCGGCGGCAGGTCGCTCTGACGTCACCTCTGCCGGTCAGCGCGTGTAAATTTTCTCCCCTTCGTTGCTGCGTTTAACTAACTAAGCTATTTGATTCCATATGCAGGCTTACTTACAATATTGGATTTATTTAAAATTAAATACTACGTTTATTTCTTATATTATTTCTTATACCTAACGTATATTTATTACATTACTATTATTATTTACATCTTATATATTTCATACCTGCTTTCGTATCCTATCATACCTCAGTCAGGGGTTGATACATATACTTATGCTAAACGTATCGTTGAAATATATATATATATATATATATATATATATATATATATTGGAACGTTACGAGTATGTCATAAATTCACACAAATACAGAACCATGTACTCAACACAACTATTAAGTGTAGTACACCGGCCAGGTCGCAGGATTTTTGTTTCTCGTTGCGTCAAGTATATGTAGTTGCACAATAATTAAATAAATTTTAAAGAGAAGTGAGATGTTGTTGACATGAAATAATTATTTAAAACCATTTAATAATAATCATTCTAAGGTTTATTCATTAATAGAAAAATAAACCAATATTAAAAAATTCAAACATTAGATAGATCAAATATGCACTTTTATAAGTTTTACACATATTATGCTGTTCATAACATCTAAAAACTAAACAATCATATACTCTTATTAACTAAACAGACATGTTAAATAAGTCATCTAACTTCTTTCATTTTTAGTGTGTCTGACTTTGATTCAATCTTCAAATGTTAATAGCAACTCATTTAAAAGGAAACAAAAATAATATTAAACTTAAGCATAAAATTACTAGTTGCTATAGACAAAATAAACTAATTACATTTACTTTCAAACTATTATTTAACTCTATTGACACACCTATATTTTTAACATATAACAAAAGATTTAGTAACTTTCAAATTTCTTATAAAATTAAATTATTGACTTTAACTATTATTTACATTAAACATTTTTAATCTTACTGTTTATGTAAAATTGTCTTTCTGAAAGTTCTTTCCACAACAAAATTATAAATATTTATTCATCACCTGCATACTGCTGCCGTTACCGTTGTGTGTCTGTGTGTGCGTCCTGAATCCTGAGAATTTTATGATGATGATGATGACGATGATAACGACGACGACGACGACGATGTGATGATGATGATGTGTTCTCTGTCTCTATGGGTTGTTGTTGTTGTTGTTGCTCCTGAGTTCCTCCATACGTCTTGTGTGAGTGTGGTAGTGTGTGTGTGTCCATGTCGATCCGCAACGGGCAGCGTAACGTCGTCTGTAGATTTCTTGAGTCTGAGAATGCCACAAAATTGTCGGTCGTATTTATACTGGACTCAATCTGACATGTCCAGGATTGCTCTTGACATGTTAGAAATTGTAACTTTCATGCAAAGGGTCCTTTTAATTACGAATCACTTTTTTGTTCATTTTAGCGATTCGTAAACACACTTGTAGCATGCGCGGCATCATTGTTTGCGTAATTTTTTTCTGTTCACGCAAATATAACACACATGTTAATTACTCTTTAATTACACCCGTAATTAACATTAATTACTAGCGTCTTTAATATCGCAAATTTCTGCAATATTTTATATATCACTGCATTCGTTAAGAATTTTTTAATGCAATGGTGTTTTTATAATTGGCGTAAGTCTTTGCTTACAGGTTTAACACAAGTAATTAGTTTATTATAATCCTGTTAAGACATGATTACAGACAAAACAATAAGTCGTTCGCATCACCCCATATTTTCATGTCGTAGCGTGCTCACACACACAAACACACACACGCTGTAACTTACGCTACCACAGAGGTGTTCCTTCCGACAGGTTAGATATTGTCAATTCCTGCACAAAATTGTGTAAAACTGTTCCTTATTCTATTTATACTAATTACAATATAAAACATACCGCCCTGGGAAAATATACAAATATATGTATTGTTGCATATATTCCCCAGGCGGGTATAAATAAAATTTGACTATTATTGAAATTTTATTTACACAGGTATCTAGTTGTACCTTATAATTACAATTACATCTTATTAACTACATTACAATTGCTTTTTAAAACGCCTTATAAAAGTAAATATTTGCGGTGGGTTAACAAATACTCCCTCGAGGAACTACTGATTGTCTGTAGTAACGACTAGACGTTTCTCCGTTAACCTTGATTTCGAATTCACGTTTGTGTAGGTAAGATTTCAACAGATTTAAATATTAGTTGAGGGAAGGATTCTTCTGATTTTGTATAGTAGCCCTCAGTATCATACTTTGTCAAACCCCTGGCTAATACCGAGAAATGCGGCTGTGCAGTACTGTTTGCTTTATAATGCTTTACTAATTATATTGGTTATACGGTGGCACTGTTGTATTATTGAGTGGGCATGTCGGAATTCGAACGGATGATCAACGATCCAGTCTTGTTCTGTTAGATCCTCAGTAATTCTTCTGCATATATGTTTTTCAAGAACTTTTGCAATTATTGGCAAAAGACTGATTGGACGATAAGATGAAACATCCGTGACTTTTTTCCAGGCTTCCCTATAAGTATAATTTTAGTGATGTAGGCCAATATTGAGACGTAAAATGGCGTTGAATATGTGTATAAGCTTCTTGAGTCCGTTTTTTTGCAATTCTTTCAGCATCCTGGCCGTAATCCTGGTGTCTTTTTCTGGTTTAGTTTATTGATTTCATTACTTCTTTTGCAGTAAATAACATTAGACGGACACGAACTTGAATGGGTATGGAAAGGTCTTGTTCCACTTCGAGGTAGTGAACATTGTGTTGTATGGTCGAGTGTGGAGTAACGACTTCTGAAAGATATTCGGCAAAGAGGTTGGCTTTGTCGCTATCGCTTATGGGCCACGGTCATGTAGGAGTTGAGTACCTACGTATTTGAGGCATTGTATGAAGTGTGCGTAGCGTATTTGTGTAATCACAACGTACAACGAGTTTAACGCACAACATACAAAATACAACAAGGGGTATGTATCGTTCCGTGTGATGTGTTAGTGTTTTACTTCATGGAGCACTAAAAATAAAGACTGTAATTAATAGCATATTATTTACACGGGGTTGAAGATAGGGCTAGAAAAAATCATATCTTGATATGATAATAAACTAGAGAAATCGAGTTGAAGTATAAAGTTTAATTTCAACGTCGAAATGAATTGTACACTGCGTCAAATAATAATAATTTATGCTCGCACACTCTAACATAAACAGTTTGACATCATTGTCAAACGACTAAGTCTACTGACATATTATTGGGACTAGTAAATAAATGAAAACCTACTGGGAAGCATACCAAAGGCAGGTAGTTTTAGCTCGTCATTAAACAGTGGTGCAAACAAAGAAGACAAGAATTAAATGGTTTAATAGAAATATCGACATCGATACATTACTACAGACTATAAAATATGATATAATTCGCGCCTGCCGTGGTGCAAGTGTCCATTATTTCTAATGTGATTCGTGAGAAAAATAAATAATAAAAAAAACAAAAACGAATCAGAACGAATCTATGTTTCTCCGTAAAAAGATAAATACGCTACACTGTGTGTCTGTTAGGGACACTGAACCACGGAACTTTTGTAAACTAGAAAAGTTTTTTGTCTCTCCTAATCAGAAACTCTATAATCCGACCTTATGAGACATCTGAAATCAGTTGCGGAAAGCTGTTTCTGTTAGTCGTTGCGGAAAACGAGCCCTGCGCGAATGCATACTTGTGCATATACTTGTGACTATGAGGTGATGAACAAAAGGAGGACATATGTTTTGTTACTTAATATTTTTTCAATATTAATTTCAGTTGCATTCCCAGGTATTATTAACACGATTTAATCAAATATTTAATAGTAGCTTCCGAAGGCACTGCTCTCAAATTTGTAAAACCTACGTATAAAGAAACGTCACACAGGAAACAATTAATACATGAATAAAATGTATGAATATGAGTAAGTGTAAAACACGCTACAAAAATACACTATTCGATGGAGTAGTGTACAATAAAACATTCTTTAAATTAATTTGCAACACCACAACGCCCAACAGTAATTACCAAACCAAGCACAAATACTTCACGCAAGGAGGGAATTACATGGTTGACGAAGGATGTAAGATTTTATACTTGAAACGTGTGTCATTTAAGTAAATAACTCTAACCTGTGCTTTTAAATAATACTTATAGGCATACATATATCGTAGATATGTAAACATTACTTATATAATAGACCTACTTATATAAGTATAAACACACGCGAATATCCGCGTGTGTGTGTTTATGTTTACTTAAATTACGACAATCTAAAAATAAATGATGTAAGCTTCTGTGAGTTGTTAGGCGTGTTGTCTGGAAATTTTATTAATCTGTTTAAATAATTACAAAATACCTGCCTCTTGATAAATCTTACAATTTTTAATTTGTCTGTTTTGCCTATTATGCAAGTTCTTTTTTTTTTACATAGCATAGTCGTGGTCCGAAATCCCGGGTCACTAGATTCCCTTCACAAATTCCGTAGCCGGTGAGAGTCTCGCGTCGATCTCGTGAAGTCGTGGACCAGTCCGCTCCTCTTCTGTAGAAGATTCCATAGATCCAACTGAGTATCAATACACTGAGCTACTCTGTCCATCCAGATAGTGCTAGCAGTTGACTTCTGAAAGATGACTTAAGAAGTACAGAACCTATGAAAATCTCAACCAAGTGAGACGTACATTTACATCCTATACCGCTCTGAAAATTACTGACGAGTCGTGGGTGGAATCGAAGAGTACTCTTGACTGGTTGGCTTAGTTCTGATGTGAGCTGCCACGGTCCTGGTCTGAATTAAACTTCTTTCCCCCATAACAGTGAGATATATATAGTATATTTAAACACTTTTTGCTACAGTCTATTTCTTGATGCATATATAATTTATTTAAAATTTATAAATTCTTTACCTCAAGATGTTTTATTCCCTTATTTGGTACATGTTTCGGGAAGCGTATTGTTCCCATCCTCAGCCTTCCTGATTTTATATCTTGTGGAGTATTTGTGTTTTGGTTGGTTGTTATGGTTTCCTGTTGGTTTTTGATATTTTATACTGGTGTTATTGTGGTGTATATATTAGCTTTTTGAGTATTTTCGATACTGAATGCTTTGAAAATTGTGTCATGTTTTGTATTGATTTGTATTTGTTCAGGAATTAGTCTGTTTTGTGTTTTGTTTTGTACATTTGTAAATTTTCCCATATGTTCATTATGGTGTCTTTGTATGGTATGTGTTTTATTAGTGTCATTTTGATTATTTCTGAAAATTCATCTCCTGTGTTTAACGAAATTAGATGTGTGTCATGTGTGGCAAAATTAGATTTATATATTTCTGGTTTTTTGTAGGCGTTTAGATGTTCAAAATAACAAACAAAAAACAACTAAAAAATTTTCTATGAGTTCTTTTCTCTTTCTAGTTTATAAGTTTTCTTTAAAGTTTATAACAAAAATAAATCACTTCCCTTTATGATGATTGTAGCACGAGATATCAATGATCCAGTCTGGAAGACAGGTGTAAGTCGTTCACTCAGGATACAGGTTCAGGATACCGCTGCGATCTCCTCCTGTTATCCGGCGTTCAGGGTCCTTATCGAGACGACAAATTCTATGAATTGTAGTTAATTACTTTTTTCTGTTATTTATTCTGTGTGTTGAATTTACACAATGATCCAGCAAACTTCAAGCGTCTTTTTAATCCCTATGGGTACAACTTGCTCTTTACCGGATTAGCACTATGTAAACGACTCGCGAACTTTCGGACTTGTGTTTGTGCGCTTTCGTAGACCAAGCGTCTACATTCGAGCAGCACGTCCACGCGTTTTTAAGTTCAGAGAGAAACTGTCTGACTGATCCGGAATAAGAAATCAACTGAAATTTTGGCCAATTTCTCGAGCGTTCATTGGCTGCTGTACCCCCTTTTCCCTGCGTTTTAAGTTAAGATAACTTTATTCGTGTACAGTATTGTCTGAGAGCAAATTGGAGCTTGCAAAAAAACTAGTTTAATTTTATTACTTTTCTACAGGGTCATAAAACTTTCTTAATTAAAAAAAAAAACTCAAATATTACATTCTTTAATCTACAAACAAATATTTCCACTCAATAGGTCTATTTATTTTACGTATTCTGATGCAAGTCTCATGTCAGAAATTTTATTTTCACGAAAGTTATTTAATTTAATATGTTTTTTTATTATTATCCCGTAACTTAGTTACACATTCTCGCACGCGCGCACTCACCACATGCCTACGCATATTTTCGCACCACTTCACAACACTAATTTTTTTTTTACTGTCTAGAAATTACTTAAAACTAACAAACTGAACATGTCTCTTATTGTCTATTACACAATTTCCAAACCTGCAGGCTTTAATTATACTACAAATTTTCATTGCAACGTGCTATAATATGCTCAGAGCTGAATTACTAATTCATAAGCATATTCTACCCATTGCAATATATATAGGGAGGAGAGGCCAATGGGGGGGGGAGAGAGAGAGAGAGAGAGAGAGAGAGAGAGAGAGAGAGAGAGAGAGAGAGAGTGAGTGAGAGAGAGAGAGAGAGAGAGAGAGAGAGAGAGAGAGAGAGAGAGAGAGAGAGAGAGAGAGAGAGAGAGAGAGAGACTTCGATTATATTATCCAAGCTTTTGGACGTTTCTGGATCACATAACACACTAAACTGAAATTATCGCATTAACCTTAAAGTAAACGGTGAAGTCTACATCAGGCCGAATGCAGTACCCGTAGATGATCTGAATTACTGCTGTACGAAGGTCTCAGTGTCATGACATTCTCGTCACTTACAGCATCTAGAATCCACACCTCTTCAGCTTGCAGCATAAATTCGACTAGAACCCCTATATTCATTGCTTAATTATACTTCATTCTATAACCACCTGATACACTTAATCGAGTTACATCTTCGCTCTTTGGCTCTACAACCACCCAATATCATTTTTCTGTCTGCAATTCTGACAAACAATTCTTATGCTTTTAATGTTATTTTTTTCTGGCACCAGCTACTCTCATCACCAATACAAGTGTATTTCCTTCAGTTGAGAGCTGTCTCCTTATTCTCCCTTTCGATGCGAAATGTACATCTCATTCATTTGTTCTTTTAATATTCAAGATTTCAAAAGCATGGTAAATTTTCTCCAGTCGACAAATTGTCACATTTTGGCACATTGTCTCTATTTCATTGCTTTCTTGTACGGCATTACTCTTCTTCTTTCTGTGCATTCTCCACGTTATTTTATATATATTCTGCGACCTTTGGTTTTTTTACCGTACTTATCATTGACTTGAAAGTTTAAGGTACATGTATCATGTTTTCTTCTTTATTTCTCTCTTGTTTCGGTAGTCGAACGTACTTCAAGTGTACATCAAAAACATTCTATCACAGTAGGCCTGTATTGTACTTTTAAAATGATTTACAATTTTACAATCCACTTTTATTAACACCCTATTTTATCAAGCCATAAACACTATGTGTAACAAACAAACGATTTCTTTATTAAAAGATACTCCTCGAATTCATTTCACTCAACATAAAAAGCATTGTACAAGATAGTATAGCCGAGCGGCAAAAACTTTGTTCTCTGCGTTCTTTTCACTTCCAAAATCTTTTTACTTAATTATACGACGTCTCTGATTTTTAACATAACACTTCAGTTAAATGTATAGCCTACTTATAATTTTCGTTGTAAACTACTAATGCTCAAGATGCATTGTTACTTGATGGGTGCACTAAAATTACGCAAACGCTGTGTTATAGATAATCAAAACAACTTACTTATTGACAAAAATGCAATTAAGGAATTAAGGCTGCTTCCTTGCTGTAAGTACAACTTGGTAACCTTATCTTTTAAGCCACTTTGATGGTAGAGAAGGAAGTCACTATTTTACTTCTTTAAGTCAATTATTGTTGAAATTTGATAGACCTATAGTAGTTTTTGTATTAAAATTAAATGTTAAATGAATGGAGAATCATGTAGAATAGCATAGCGGTAAACAGAAAAGTTTCAAGTACAGAAACCAATTTTAGACATCACGGAAGCCATCGGCTAAAACTTAAACATGTAATGAGATGTTTTTTGTAAGTACCGGTAGCACGTTAAAAAAATAAACATGATACTATACATAATACATACAAAAACATAAACTCTTAATATAGGAAGAAAGGTGAAGTAGTATTAAAAGCTAAAGGCGTGTACGCATTAAAACGTTTACGCATGGACAAGTCTACTATCAATTTCTGAGCAACAAAGAATCAGCAACTTGTGTCAAACAAGTTTTTAATCAGTGATTGCTTCGCCGACGTGCTTAATAGCACTCGGCTGAAACAGGAACACCGAACACAAGAATTTGAAAGCACAGCTGAACATGGTAATGACTGTTCGAGGCAAGACAAGAAAGATTAATGAAGCTCAACTAGGAAAATGTAAAGGTTGTTCTGTAAATAAGTTTGTTTAAGGTTTTGTATTTGTATGTGTATAGAGGATAAAGAGAAATAAAGTAATGCATGCAAGCGAGGAAGACGATATGTGTACTGAAAAGAGATTAGAGTGAGTGAGTGAGTGAGTGAGTGAGTGAGAGAGAGAGAGAGAGAGAGAGAGAGAGAGAGAGAGAGAGAGAGAGAGAGAGAGAGAGAGAGGACAGATAGACCGACAAAGAGCTTGATCGTAAATACATTTAGTCCTATCCATGGAGATTTACATAATCCTGTTAACCATTGTACAGAGTAACGATCCTGTTAGAATAGAGTGAATACACAAAGTAAAGTATACGCAGCATAAGTGTAACAAGTGTGTGTGGTGGGAGGGGGCGGGCGCGCGTGCGTGCCCTAACACGTCCAACCATGCGAAAGTAAAATTATTCGTATTACAGTATTTGTCAATACGACAGGCGCTCTCAGTGTGCTGGATTTGAAAAGATTAACGAAACGGTTCGAGAGCTTATAGCTGATTGTAGTTTATATACTGGTCACGTAATGCGTGAGGATTAACATTATAAATTTGTATAGGCTCTGTGTGTGTGTGTGTGTGTGTGTTTGCGCGCGCGCGTGATTGCCTCATTTAGAGCAATATCTTACAATCACACCAGAAATCCCAATAAGACAATACTGAAATTCTATCCAGTAAAACATACAAATCGAGTCTCATTTTCCATATTTCCTTCTTGTAGAAGAATACGTTCAAACATAACTCAATAAATATCGATTGTTGGAGTTACATCATTATGGGAAATTCGACTTACACGGCCAATTCGTATGTGAATGTTAGCAAGTCAAACATTCACAGTGCTATTTTAAAAAATCCATATAAAACAACCGATAAAAAACAGAAACAAGAAACAAATGTATTTAAACCTAGAAACAATAATTATATAACTGTGCAATCGGATATATAAAGTTGTAATATGCCGTAATGAAGCTACTAATACATGTGGTATTAGGCGTATCGGCGTCTTTACAACAAGTATTAATAAAGAAGCCATCGATCGTTCTTTCTTCTTCTTCTTCTTCTTCTTCTTCCTCTTCCTCTCTATCATATGGTTACGCCTATTATGAAAGCCTATGTATACATGAAGATAAAGACAATTTTTTTTACCACGTTAACAGCTACTTATTCAATTCCTAGCATACTTCAATATAACTGGAGAAATAGAGAATCATTAAGACAGAAAAAATCGAGTGAAAGTCCAGTAAGTCAAGGAGAATGATTAGGTCGCAAAAAATCCACTGAAAGTTTAAGTAGTCAAGTAATGGCGTTTAAAAATGAAAATAACAAATGTAAAACCTCACTTTAAATGATAGATAAGTTGCAGTACTGCGAGGAAAACGGTGAGTTTAAACAATTTTACGGGTTATTCTGTCGGTTCATTCCTTCTTCTCTACAAGTTATGTTGGACTTATTCTTTTTTTAATAAATTTTTAACACTATAAACTTCATTCCTTTAATCTTTATTGTAATTCTAAACTGATTTTTGTGAAAAATTTGACAAAAATAAATTGAAAATATAGAGACGGGTGTAGAAAATGTACGAGTTATTTGACATTTCCGTATGTCATTCTATGCCAAATTAGTATTGTAGTTAATCCTGTTATTTAAATAATTGGTCATGTAATTGTTAACTTTTTTGTTTATTAAGCTCCTTGTTCACGAATACTTTTTGCTTTGGAGCTTTAACGTGGTTGTTATTAACAAACATCATTTCATTCCATATAATCTGTTGTGTCTTTTCCATTCACGTAGGCTACATCTGCCATACATTTCTATACAATATAAAGTCTTTTTTGACTCTGGCCCCTTCGTAATCTAATTAAACATTTTCACAACACATTTTATCTTAACGTTTCTATTAGCTTCGTATAAGTTTATATGTCCTACACAAGTTATTTTTCAGGCTCTGTAATTCTACTTGTGAAACTTGACGTACCGGGACACAGTTAGAAATTAAAAAATATAAACAATGGCTTTCACACACACTGCAGGGTTTAGAAACTAAAGCACTTGGTAACAGACATTACTTACACTGTATTATACCGTCACCTTCAAGAGTACCATTCAGATTTACTGATAATGTATTCTCTGTAGTGTACTGTCTGTGATGTCTGTTCTGTATGTTTTTGTATTCGTGTCATTAATAAGTGTTAATGTCAACCTGTATATGTGCCTTATGGGCCCAGTGTTTAACATTTGAACTTACTGTATCATGCCAGCAGGAATTGGAAGTGATTTTTGTTCATTTGTTTACATGTTTTATCATTTAGTTTTGTATTTTGTGTACCTCTTTAATCTATTATCAAAAACAAGAAGAGCTGTCAATGGTCAGCTCTTCATAACCCTGTATGTGTGTTGTCAGCCAATTTGTTAAATGTTCGCTTAGTCGAACAGATTATAGATCTCCAATAAAAAAAAACCTTCAAGAGATCGCCAAGGCGTTTCTACAGGCACACTATTCACTTAAAGGGAGACACGTCAGCACATAAGCACATAGGGGGACACGTAACAAGGTCCAGTTAACATTACATAAGGTTTACTCAGTTTATTAGTTTTTCTTCATTCAATTATTATTATTAATAATCATTCATCAGTACAAATAATTGGTACCGACAACTACTGTGTCCGATATACATGGTGGACTAATAACCATACTTAGAGTATCGTTATCACAATTACCAGTATCGACAGTTCATTACAGGAATCGACCTTACTGCACGTGTGTAAAACTCCGGCTGCCTACCAGTGCGCTGATACATTTCCATCCCATTATACAAACGACGTACAAATTTCATAACAAAGCGTTTGGTTAGTTGGTTCCACTTAACCACATCACTATTAAGCTATGACATAAGTGTTAAACACTCACATCCATTGAAAACAACACCTAAGAATACGGACGTTTTTTTTTTTTAATCAGAAGCTAAAATGGCGAAATACATTTGTACCTCCCAATTCTATATTTCTAATAAAAAACTTAAACATTTATTTAATATTTTTGTGAAATGAATCATAATTCTTATAATGAATACAGTAATATTATAGGAATACTTATAATGTTAACTATATTATTTTCATAACGTTTCCTACTACCGAAAGAAAATTTAATGCTTATTTCTATGGGTAATATTTATACGATAGTTTTTTAATTCGTGTTTCACTAGTGTGTGAAACAATATTCCGGAAAATATGTACACAAAAAACATACTATATGTATATATATATATATATATTATACTGGTTTATTTTTTTATTACAGGTATTGTAATAAAGATCTGTACCTACTGTTATTATATTTTTTTTATTTACCAGTACATGTAAAGAAACTCTTTTTCTCAGGGTTAATGATTATTAAGTTATTTTATCGTATTTACGATTATATCTATTAATTTCTTTTCTTTAAACCAACCCAGATTCAGTTAGATTCAGTTAATGGGTAGTACTTTGGTAATTAACCATGTAAAAAATAACTAACGTATTAGTGTAACTTAACCGTCTCTGAATTCTTCCAGCTGCCACGGGTTCACTTCTGGTTGTTGTTTACCTTTCTTCAACAGCAATATTCAGCTTGGCAATCTGTTTCTTCACACGAATCTCTTATTGCTCTTACCGCTGGATACCGCTCTCCAAGATTACTGCAACACCGATGTCTCCTTTGAACACTTAATTATTCGTTAGGGCCACTGAAACTCTTCTCCAGTCCAAGATTTTCCTCTTCTGTCGTCGTTCTATTCAGGATATTGTTATATTTTTTGTATTATTATTTATTTATTCGATATTATAATCAAACTCTGGAACCACTATTCAAAATCCTTTGCTTTATTTTCTTTTCCAAGTTACATTACTTTTATGATGTACAACAGTTATTATAATTTAATATTCTTAATGTGACTCTGATTGAATTAAAAATTAGACTCTATTTACATAATTCCTCTGTTTCGTCTTTATAGTATTCAATATAAAATTAGACTACTCATGTTACTTTCCTTAGATATAAATTTAGACTCATTTTACATAATTCCTCTCTTTCATCTTTATAGTATTTGGTATTAAATTAGACTCATACATTTTTTCTTCATCACTCACTCAAAACAATCTCTAACAATTTACAAATTTGCCACATTGATAATTCCCTACCTTCGTTACATCTTTTTATCATATACCTCTTAAAAACTTATATAACTTTTCTACTTCTTATTAAACATATTTATTTTATTTCTAATATTCTTAATTCTAGTTTGTATTTATAATATGATAATTTTCTTACTATTTCCTCTTATTATAATATTCATTTCAAATTTCATATATTCTTTTCATAACATATATCTTTATACTGTTTTATCTCATATAGGCATCTACCTCTATGTTGATGGGTGAGTCGATACAATGTTTTTGTTTACATTTTCAAACATATGTTCTAATTCTAATAAATTTATATATTTTTTCTTTTAAAATTTATTATGATGTGTTGCATTATGTACTGTGTTGCATTTTAACAGCAGTACATAATACCTTCCCTTATTTCATAATCTCAGATACAACTTGATATGAGATTTTGAAATAATTAATTTCTTATCACAAACATGGTCGAACATTAATATTGAAAACATATGATTAATTCGCTAATTGTATATCACAAAATTCATTTCATCAATTGGTTTTTTCTTTTATTAACATAACAAGTATGGTTCATCACTATCAAGAATCACCATACCTTACACACTCATTTATGGCTTAAAATAACATTAATCAAACCAACTGGTTTTACATCAAAAATAATAAGTATAAAATAACAATTGTGCCTAGTTTCATGGCTAAAAAACTCCAAAACATGACTAAACATTCTCTCTCTTTCGGACCTCACCTTTCCCAATCCGGGGCATACATTTCATTTGTTCTTTGTTGCAGAATTCATTTATTTCTTATCTGACTTATAAGGGCGAAGTTGATTAATATTGTAGGCTCCTTTAATTTTTCCATCGTGGTATTTTATTACTACCGTATTGTTATCATTCACGGTATTAATTATGAATGGGCCTACATAACATAAAAATAATTTTTTCATCAACTTCTCCTTACTGCTGGGAAGTTGTCTGTTACGAACCAGTACTAAATCTCCTATGTGATAGTCTATTTGCTTATATCTCTTCTTGTATTGTCGTCTAGCTCTTTCCTCTACCTTCACTTTAATCCGACTCTCCATAATAACTTGTATGTCCTTCTGTGGTTGAGTGAACCATGTAAAATCAACTAAACTTTCGATAATTCTGGGTGGGCGTTTCTTATACATTGCCTCATACGGTGACACACCAGTACTATCATGATTGGCTAAAATTATAAACTCCTCTGCTTTCCTAACATATTCGCTCCATCTATTATGTTGATCATGGCAATATGTGCGGAATAAACGACCCACTTCTTTGAGCATTCTTTCAGCCGGGTTACTATTGGGATGGTAAACCGATGTTTTGTACGTACGAATTTTTATGGCTCTCATAGCATTATGCCACTTGACACCTTTAAATTGTGTTCCATGATCAGATATAATACTATTAGGCAATCCTATCTCCTTTATAAACTTTTCTTTAATTATTTTAACTATAGTGTAAGTATTGGCCTTCGTGATGGGATATAATTTTGTAAATCTAGTAAAACTGTCCATAATAATCAATACGTACTTGCTACGTCTCCTACCACTAGTTGGGAATGGTCCACAAATGTCAATAAAAACTTGTTCTAGCGATTTCAATGCTTGATTATTTATCCACCTTCCCTCATATCTAACATTAGCTAACTTGACTTTTTGACAAATATCACATGTTTCTATGGATCGAATTACTTTCTTTTCTAATTTATTTATGTAAAAGTGTTCCTTAAGTGCTGACACTACTTTCTTCTAGCCTTGGTGTCCATATCTCTCATGATAATCAACAATTAATTTATTACATACCTCTTCTGGCACTAAAATTTTCCAATCATTATTTTTTTTATCGGTGTTCCTAAACATCATTCCTTTGTGACGATTTCATTAATAAAAATATGTTAATTAATTAAATTGTTAATGTATAAGCTGAGAAATTTTAAAATTTTAATAAAATCTCACATTTTAAACTAAATCTTATTGCTATCATTAAATGATAATAATATTTAATAAAAAGTCTAATAATAAAATAAAAGGGAATACAATTGTACAGAAAGGGTAAGGCTTGTTAATTAATCCTGCATATACAGGCACTGACCAGAATTAACTTGTTTTCTGACCCCTAAACAAACTAAATATAATTGTAAATTTTGTTATTATTTAAATAATTAAATAAGACCACTGTAAGGTACATTGATAACGTCTGTCACTAAGAATATCTCTATTTAATTATTTAATACAACTTTAGTCCTTTAATTAAATTAGAAACATGGAACTACTTTTATGCTGACTAGTAATTGTCGCGAGATTACTACTCTCCCCCTAACTATTTTTGCCCACTTGCAATGGAGCGCTCACGCCGTAAGCTGCGTACAGCGTTGTTTCGCGACGCGTGTATAATTATGTGAATGGTTGGTTCAATGAATATTTAAATAACTAAATTTGTGCGGCGATGACATCTCTCTCTCAATGAATAAATAACAAACTATGTAATTCATACATTACTACAAACATGAAGGTGATATTCAACTAATAAATAATCATGTGAAGTGTATTACTGTGAAACAAACTTTCTATTTATTTATTATAACTACAAGAATTACAACAGTCGTCTAAGATGAGAGTATCCTACAAGAATTACTACAGTCGCCTAAGATGAGAGTACTTCACCCCGAATGATATAACAGACTTCAGGAACTTCACCGTCACCGGATACTAAGGCAACGACAGACCTTCAGGAAACGCACGAGGACCAAAAAACCAATTCTGCAGCAAATACTGTAAACCAGGTGACATGGAGTCTTGTCTTCCATGGTTATGAGTTACTAAAATTATTACCCACAAAAGTCAATTTAACTCACTACTTTTAAGACTTTAAAAGACAGACAGTATATGTAACATGTAGTTTGTAATCTAATAACACTGGTTATAGCAAAAGAGTAAATGTTTAAACTAAAAGTTTTCTTGTTTCGAAAGATTAATAAAGTCCATTCTTCAAATGGCTCAATTTTCAATATTGTATATGGCAAGGTGACAATTATTAACTTAATATATATTCAATCCCGGATCCGTGGAATAAATTAAATAGATGTACATCATATTTTGAGGGCCCTTATGAAAGAGTAATATATATATAATTATACTGTAAACTATATATGTTGAGAACTTTAAATAGAGAACTTTATCTCATAATGTAATAAAGAGATGTCATCTGAGTACCGAGTAAACTGAGTGCATAAATCAACAGTCTCCCCTTCCCAATATCCTGATATAAGAATTGTTTTATTTGTTGTGATTAATTTTCAGCTCGTCACAACGAAAGGCAGCCTGTATAATTGGCATTACCAATTAACGCGGGTTCCCTACGTTATAACACAAGTTAAGATGTTATAAATTGCGCCACTCTGCTAATTAATCTGCTATTAATCTGCTAATTAATTTGCTAATTTGCTTAAGAGAAAAGAAAGAAGTAATTGTGTCCCGATATCCCACACACATAAGCTGTTGATCTATTCACTCATGTATTTTAATATGTGTCAGAATTTTAAATAAGATAAAAATAATGATTGTTATTATAGTAAAATAGTATAGGTAACTTTATTGGTAAATATAATATGTGTAAAGTAATATTAACATATTGTCCCATGTAAACAAAACCATGTAGGTGCTTGTCTAAAAGTTTCATTCTTCAACGTGTCAATTTGACGACAAACTCGGACATGTAAATTTCCTGTTGCCGATTGTTTAAAACTGTCATAGTTGCTCTCCCTCAAGTTAAGTTAGACAATACGCCACCCTCTTTGTTTGGTCTATTGTTAATAGAAGCGTGTCTGTTTCTGTGTTTAGTAACCGAAGATTCCCCCTTTTGTCGTACGCATATTCAAGCCTGTGTGAAATTTCTCTCTCTCTCTCTCAATGTAACATGATAAAGGTTGTCATAACATTTTAAGTGTTTATTTGTAAAAAAAAAAGTGTAAGAATACGATTGATTTATATTTTTATATTTTTTGTGTAAAAAAAAAAGGAAGCGTTGTATAGCATTTAATGCAAATAGTAGAATAATTAGTTATAGCCACTCACGTTACGAAAATGGCTGAATTTAATCCTGATCTATTATTAAAAGATGAGCTATGCTACGAAGCACTTTTACGAGGTCTAAAACACGTGAATGTAACCGTGTCGGAATTACGAAAATCATTACGCCAAACCGGATCAGATATACCCTCGCAGTTAGATAGATTGCGTGAACTCGATTATGACGGCGAACGAGAAACCTGTTATGCGAAATATAGGGAACTGATGGTATTATCTCAGAACCTTCAGGACAAAAAATCACCTACTGAAATTTTGCGCGTTACGCAACGTATAGAACATTTAACCCGCCGGTTGAATAATTTATTAAGCTGGCCCGACGTCACCGTAATCCCCGCCGATGTGCAGAAATTTGCGGATGAGGCATTAAGCCAATTACCCATAATTATCAACGACTTACGACGAAAGTCTGACTCATCGAGAATGGAGGAAATTGAGCACTACTTACAAAAATTATATATTTCCCCAGTTCAATCCCCTACTTTAGAACACCCTCATGAACTCATTGTTCACTCATGAACAAATACCTAGTAGAGAATTAAATACCCTAACTATGTCAGAACCCCCACCGCCTAATGTTCAGCATACTCGCACTAGTAAATATGCTATTACAAATCCTAATGCAACCACCAATCCTTCGAAAAGTATACCAAACGTATATTTTAATGTAGACCTCTACGGAAAGATTTCCCACCCAGTAGAGAAAATAATTAATGAAATTCCTTACACCGATGGCTTAAGTATCACGATTCTATTGACTTTTATCAGATACCTACTGCAAATAAAAGATCTACAACAATTGAGTGATTGGCAAATACTGCAGGTTATCCTACCCAAATGTAAACCACCTTTACGAGATCGTGTGCTAGAATCATTAAACTCGACTCTTCCAGTAGAAGAACTTCATACTACTATAATCAAATATTTTATCCCCACGGGAATTTATGAGGAGATCAAAAGAAATACCGTACTTCGAGTACAAGGAGCCCATGAAAGACTGGCCCACTATATTGCAGACATCCGAGAATCAGCACGTCTACTGCAAGTCGACTGGACTGAAAAACAATTGGTCGATACTATCTTGGTAGGCTTGTCTCCTGAAAAACGCTCCCGTTTAGCACTAATAAGTAGACCCCTCACTTTTGCTGACCTTGAACAATGTAGTGTTCACTCGTCAAATGTGTGGTACGCAGATCAGCACAGACATGCACCGGTATCCACAACACCACATAGAAAGGAAACGCAAGCCCTAGTCTCAGATGCAAGAAGTCTACGAGAACGACGACCATTTCGGCGACCAACCTATGTTCATGGCCATGGTAAGTCCAAGGAGCCTCCACCTCGACACGAAACCAGTGAGACCCCGCGTAAAGAATGTATATGCTATAACTGCGGAAAACCTGGACACCTCAGTAGAAACTGTAAACGGAAACAGTACAATCAGAAAACTCATTATCCAAAAAACATGTAAGGCAGGGAGATCCGAAACCCTGTGTCTTCCGCAGCATCGTGAAAACAGGTAAACCCCTGAGAGACCACCAATTAAAACAAAATACTAATACAAATAACAAAAGAAAATTAGACCCCTATATTAGAAAATTTATCGATAAATGTAACTCTATTAGTAAATGTGATTTCAATAAGTGTGAATTACCGTATATACAAGTTGACCTTGGTGTTACATCCACCCTCGGATTAATTGATTCCGGATCAACGCGAAGTTTAATTAGTCAAGAGCTAGCCAATAAATTATTTAAACACAATTTAGTTAAACGCAGTCAATCAGTAAATATTAGATGCGCTACAGCTAATAAGCAAAACTTAATGATAAAACTTATCATCACGTTTAAAGTAAAAATAAAAAATCTAACGTGGTATTTTCCAATGTTGGTATGCGACGAATTAGGACCCGAGTTAATATTGGGAGCTGATTTTATCAGTAAAACAGGAATAATTCTAGACATTCACGATAAGATGTTTTACTTTGGATTCGATCGTTCACGGAAATATAACTTGCATAATAATGCAAATAACAGCGAAAGTACTAGCACCACTTCTACACATATAAAGCATCACGAATCTGAATTAGGTCATCTGGAAAGTAAAGATAGACGGAACATACAGACTTTAATAAAACAATTCTCCAACGTCCTCACCCCAAAGTTAGGACTGACGGACCTGATAGAGTACAAAATAAATTTGAGCGACAATAAAGTAATACGTTTAGCCCCATACAAATTATCACCTCCAAAAATGGAAGTAATGAGGAACCAAATTAATAAGTTGTTAGAACAAGGAGTCATCGAACCCTCTACGTCATCTTATTCTTCACCCGCGTTTTTAGTACCCAAAAGTAACGACAAACATAGATTAGTTGTGGACTACAGGCAACTAAATAAACGGATAGAATTTGAATCTATACCACTTCCCGACATCCACAGTGCTTTTCATTATTTTACGAAAGCAAAAATTTTTACCATTATGGATTTAAATCAGGCATTTCACCAGATACCCCTCTCACAAGAATCAAAACGTCTTACCGCATTTGCCGTCCCTTTCAACCTGTACCAATTTACGAGGGTACCCTTTGGTATATCCCAAGGTAGTTCTGTATGTAGCAGATTATTAGAAAAATTATTTCATGACATAAAATTTAAATATGTGTATCACTACTTAGATGACATTGTTATCTACAGCGAGTCAATTGAGCAACATCTTAATCATCTACGTGAAGTACTAACCCGATTGGAGAAAGCTGGATTAACCGTAAACCCCAGTAAAGTAAATTTTGCTGTGACACAATTCTCATTTTTAGGTCACATCGTAAAAGCCAACGGAAAGGTAAGCATAGACCCAGAGCGAACCCGTGCCATCAGAGAATTTTTACCACCGCGGGATGCGAAAGGAATAGCCCGATTTTTAGGAATGATAAATTATTTCCATAAGTATATCCCACATCTAGCCGAAATTGCAGCACCGCTAAATACCTTAAGAAAGAAGGGAATTAAATTTGAATGGAATGAGCAACACCAAACCGCATTCGAGAAATTAAAAGAAAGCATCATATCACCCTCCGTACTACAATTAGCCGATTTTACAAAACCATTTGTAGTGCAGACAGACAGTTCTAGTGTCGCCCTAGGTGCAGTAATATATCAGAAAGTAGATAACTCAAGGTTACCTATTAGTTACGCTTCTCGCACCCTGACAGATCAAGAAAAGAAATACTCCGCATACGAATTAGAATGTTTAGCTATAGTTTTCGCTTTTGAGAAGTTCAAACCATTTTTAGAACATAAAGAGTTTTTGTTAGAAACAGATAATCAAGCGTTATCTTGGCTACTAAATCACCCAAAACAGTTAGGTCGTATCGGAAGATAGGTATTAAGATTAAATTGTTTTAAATTCAAAGTACAACATATTAGAGGCACCCAAAACGTAGTTGCCGATATACTGTCACGTATGTTCCAGCCTAGTAGAAATACTTACGATAACAAGAGTAGAGAAACGCCGATTATTAATACTTTAATTACCGAATTTCCTCTTGCATTTACGGATTTAGCCCAGTATCAACAACAAGACCCACGTTTGAGTCCAATTATTGAACAACTTGAAAAAGGAAATAAGTCAGAGAAATACATATTAAGTAGGAGAGTATTATGTTGTAGAATAGCGAACGGAAAATATTTACGAATAATCGCCCCTGATATTATTAAACCTATGCTGATGGAATATTATCACTCTTCCACCATTTGAGCTCATATGGGAATAAATAAAACCATACATCGAATTCGTAAAGAATATCACTGGGAGAATATGAACAGTGAGATCGCCAATTTTGTGAAAAGGTGTAAGTTGTGTGCACTCAGCAAACCAGCGAGAAACAGTCAAATAAGTCAATTAATCTCAGAGATTCCTGCTACCCCGTTCTCCAAAATTTATTTAGACTTTTCGGGACCCTACCCGCGTTCTAAATCAGGAAATACAATGTTACTAATTTGTGTAGACTCTTTTAGCAAATTCGTCTGGATGTACCCCATGCGGCGAGCCTTAGCTACAACCACAGTAAGTATTTTACAGCATAGATTATTTAAAGAATTCGGTATTCCTGTCCATCTAGTGTCGGATAACGCACCACAGTTTAAGTCCAAGGAATTCAGGAACATGTGTTTCAAACTAGGAATAGACCACATTACCACCACAGAGTATCGTCCGCAAGGTAATATAGCTGAGAGGTATTTGCGAAACCTAAAATCTGCTTTAATAGCCTACCATGCTAACGATCATACTTCTTGGGACCAGAACCTATCCTGGATACAGTTCGCCTTTAATTCAGCATATCATGAAGGACATAAGTCTACCCCATTCGAATTATTGTTCAAGTATAAACCTAACCACCCATTGTCCACTAAGTGGAAAATACATGAATTGTTACCCCTTGAAATTAGGGATAAAAATATTAGGAAAATATGGAATGAAGCGCGCGCTAATTTACGAACAAACTTAGCGAAATCAAGGAAATATCACGAGCGAAATAATAATAATAATGAAGTAAAGTACCAAATCGGTGACTTAGTTATGTGTAAAACCACACACACCCCCTGGGCTGTTCGTAGGTGTTGCCTACGAGTAGTGCAATCGATAAGACAACTTCCAAGCTATCATACCGATGGTGCGGTCCTTATCATATTCACAAATATTTAACTCCAGTAACCGTAGCCCTGTACGAACCCTCTACTCAAAAATATGTACGAAGGACACATATTTCGCAGATAAAACGTTATCACGAAGAAGGAAATGGTAGAGTGCAAGTTAAATAAATGTAAAAAAAAAGGCATATGTTTTGTACTCAACTGCAAAGGAGTACTTGAGTAACATTTAGCTAGCTAATCGTATAAATAGGTACGAGGCCTGATCAACCTTGAATCCTATTCATCGAAAGTAGAGCAAAGTAAGAAGTCAGCTGACATCAAATATGAGGAATAATTAAGTAACCAATTACTTAATGAGAAATTCTATAACTAGAATAACTCGCATCTAAAGAAAAACCAGGTAGTAGTCATAAGTAGTAGAGTTAAGAAAATTTAGAATGTTTACAATATGTTTTATAATGTGTGAATTTTATGTAGTATTAGAATTAGTCTGTAAAGTATGATATGTAGATAGTAAGAATAAGCAAGTCGAGACTGACTTGTGCAACTCGTAATTACATACAGAGAAAAACGGGTGAGAGAAATTTCACACGGAAATCCCCAAACATACTCCCGGTACTTTCCTAACAAAAAAGCCGGAGGCTGTGTCTTAAGCGGCGGAGTATGTGACGATTTCATTAATAAAAATATGTTAATTAATTAAATTGTTAATGTATAAGCTGAGAAATTTTAAAATTTTAATAAAATCTCACATTTTAAACTAAATCTTATTGCTATCATTAAATGATAATAATATTTAATAAAAAGTCTAATAATAAAATAAAAGGGAATACAATTGTACAGAAAGGGTAAGGCTTGTTAATTAATCCTGCATATACAGGCACTGACCAGAATTAACTTGTTTTCTGACCCCTAAACAAACTAAATATAATTGTAAATTTTGTTATTATTTAAATAATTAAATAAGACCACTGTAAGGTACTTTGATAACGTCTGTCACTAAGAATATCTCTATTTAATTATTTAATACAACTTTAGTCCTTTAATTAAATTAGAAACATGGAACTACTTTTATGCTGACTAGTAATTGTCGCGAGATTACTACTCTCCCCCTAACTATTTTTGCCCACTTGCAATGGAGCGCTCACGCCGTAAGCTGCGTACAGCGTTGTTTCGCGACGCGTGTATAATTATGTGAATGGTTGGTTCAATGAATATTTAAATAACTAAATTTGTGCGGCGATGACATCTCTCTCTCAATGAATAAATAACAAACTATGTAATTCATACATTACTACAAACATGAAGGTGATATTCAACTAATAAATAATCATGTGAAGTGTATTACTGTGAAACAAACTTTCTATTTATTTATTATAACTACAAGAATTACAACAGTCGTCTAAGATGAGAGTATCCTACAAGAATTACTACAGTCGCCTAAGATGAGAGTACTTCACCCCGAATGATATAACAGACTTCAGGAACTTCACCGTCACCGGATACTAAGGCAACGACAGACCTTCAGGAAACGCACGAGGACCAAAAAACCAATTCTGCAGCAAATACTGTAAACCAGGTGACATGGAGTCTTGTCTTCCATGGTTATGAGTTACTAAAATTATTACCCACAAAAGACAATTTAACTCACTACTTTTAAGACTTTAAAAGACAGACAGTATATGTAACATGTAGTTTGTAATCTAATAACACTGGTTATAGCAAAAGAGTAAATGTTTAAACTAAAAGTTTTCTTGTTTCGAAAGATTAATAAAGTCCATTCTTCAAATGGCTCAATTTTCAATATTGTATATGGCAAGGTGACCATTATTAACTTAATATATATTCAATCCCTGATCCGTGGAATAAATTAAATAGATGTACATCATATTTTGAGGGCCCTTATGAAAGAGTAATATATATATATAATTATACTGTAAACTATATATGTTGAGAACTTTAAATAGAGAACTTTATCTCATAATGTAATAAAGAGATGTCATCTGAGTACCGAGTAAACTGAGTGCATAAATCAACAGTCTCCCCTTCCCAATATCCTGATATAAGAATTGTTTTATTTGTTGTGATTAATTTTCAGCTCGTCACAACGAAAGGCAGCCTGTATAATTGGCATTACCAATTAACGCGGGTTCCCTACGTTATAACACAAGTTAAGATGTTATACCTTCATGAATCATATAATGTGATGTAGTGTTGGAAGTGCTTTCCATCCTTTTCCTCAACTTTTGTATTCTAATATCGGTTGGCTGTAATTTCTTTATTTCTTCCACGATGAGTTTTAATTCTCTTTTATTCCTAAAGCATGCCAAAACTTTACGTGCTTCTTTGGCCATTATTTCTTCTTGATCACCTACTCTGGATAATATATCCGCTACTATATTTTTATTGCCTGGTAAGTACTCCCATTTTATATGATACTCTTTTAACTGGAGCATCCATCTGGTAAGCCTTCCATGTGACATCTTACAATTTTTAAAAAAGGTTATTGCTTGATGATCTGTTCGTACTACTACCTCACTATTTAATAAGTATGTTCTGAATTTAGTTATTGCAAATACAACACTCAATGTCTCTTTTCCAGTTATTGTATAATTAAATTCTGCTTTAGTTAG
The DNA here is from genome assembly GCA_034769895.1 of Magicicada septendecula. NCBI lineage: Eukaryota > Metazoa > Arthropoda > Insecta > Hemiptera > Cicadidae > Magicicada > Magicicada septendecula. The sequence continues at coordinate 519,848,037 of CM068368.1, read as the reverse complement.
TGTACGGCTTGCAAAAGCTATTACCTTTGGTTCTCCCTTGTCATTTTCTTGATATAACACCGATCCTAAACTTACTCCACTGGCATCACAATTTAAATAAAAAACTTTACTAAAATCTGGGTGACTTAACATGGCGCACTGTAAAAATCTGTTTCACTCCTTGAATACTTCCTCATCCTTTTCGGTCCACTTCCACTTATTCTTCTTACAAATTAAATGTTGATAATGATGTGTTAAGTCGGAGTAATTACTTTGGAAACTTCTGTAATAATTACAAAGACCTAAGAAACTTTGTAATTGTTTTACATTTTTTGGACATGGGAAATTCTGTATTGATTGTATTTTATCAGGATCCGCCGATATGCCGGTATCCGAAACTATAAACCCTAAAAACTTAATCTTGCTGGCAATGAATGTTGACTTGTCTAATTTTAGCGTAATTCCATGTTCTCCCAATCTGGTAAGTACCTTATCAATTCGATGACAGTGTTCTTCCCAACTGCTTGATGCAATTACCAAATCATCGACATATACTGTCGTAAATTCCAAAATCTCCTTACCCAATACCTCATCAAGACATTTTATAAATATAGCCACACTATTTTCCAGACCAAAAGGTAATCTTTTAAATTGATAATTCCTACCGTTTACTATGAAACTCACATATTTTCTGCTTTCTGGTTGCAATTCTACTTGCCAATATCCAGATACAGCATCCCAACTACTAAAAAAATTGTACGTTATTAAAACGTTTTAAAATTTCTCCTATGTTCTCAGGCGACGTCTTATCAGCAATTATCATCTGATTAATTTGACGTGCATCTAAACACAATCTTAAGGACTTATCTTTTTTGGGAATTACTTCTAATGGGCTAGTGTGTTCTGACTGACTTAGTTCAATGATGTCTTCACGAAGCATTTTGTCGATTTCTTCCTGTAGTTGCTCTCTTAATTTGTAGGGTATGGGATATGATCTTTTGTTAAATGTCACATTTTCTCTTAGTGGTAACTTACATTGCACTCCTACTATTTTGCCAGGTTTATTTGAAAATACTTTATAATGTTTCCAATAGATTTCCGTTAACTGATCTACAGTATTTGCTCTTTGTTTAGTTGATTATTATGATTACAGAATTGTCTGATTTCTTTCATTTTCTCCTCCCACATTGGATTATTTAGTGTTAACTGCTGTAGTGACTTTCTATTGATTGGTCTATCCTTATATGAGTATTCAAATTTATCACTTAATTTGGTTGAATTGACCATTTTCCTTACCTCTTCATTTCTATTTAAAATTTTTATAGGTATTTTTTGTTTATCGTATGTAAATACCACCCGATTAGTTTCTAAATCAATAATAGTTTCATACTTCCGCAAGTTATCACATCCGACTAATATTTCTGTTTCTATATTTTGATATACTACAAATGTTAATGGTATCACCCTTCCATTGAATTGTACATTCATCATTATTTGCGAGCAGTTCGATTGGTTCGTCCTGTTACACCCACTATAGTAATTTTGCTCACAGGTAATTCATAAATTCTGTTGGCCTTTCCTTCGGATGACGTGATTCCCTTTTCCATTTCTTTTAATTCATGGTATTTAGTCATACTCATCAATGATATTTCGGCACCAGTATCAATAATAAAATTTTGATTGGTTTTCCCATATTGACCGGTAATAGACACGACATCACTTTCAATTATATTTCTACTGATTTTCTCGTTGTCCATAAAATCCTGACCTAAACTGGTTATCCAAGACAGTGATCGGCTATTTGACTGTGGTTGACCACTGCACTCACTCACAGTCTTCTCTAGTTTTCCTGATTTTCATTTATGGTTACTCTCTCCTCTCTCCTTCCTTCCTGTTGACTATTTTCTGATTGGGACAGGGAACTATGTTGCTCTCTATTTCTTAACTGTTCATAGTTGTTGTTCACCTCACTCTGTCTCTCCTCATTGCGAGAATATTCATTTCGATCAGTCTCCCTCGAGTAACGACTATTGTAAATTCGGGAATCATAGTTTCGGCGTATAAAATTTGCTCGATAGTTATTTGAAGCGTGGTTGCCCCTATAATTATTATTGTAATTATTACCATCATATCTCCGGTCATTCCGGTTATCGTTTCTGTAGTAATTTCTTCCACCTTCCCTATCTTGGTATCTTGGAGCATTTCTTTGGTCGTTCCTTTCTACTATTTGATTCCTATCACGGTTTTGTTCTTCCGGATATCTATTAGGGTAGCTGTCTCTTCTCATATTCCCTTGTTTAGCGCGATTGTCATAATTCAATTTCCTCTCATAATCAGTGAGTAGTAATGTCATTGCTTCTATAGTATTGGCTTGACTGGCAAATTGTGCTAAGCTTACCGTTTCAGGAAAATGATGACTCAAAGCTTCCACCACATATCTGTCATCCATGGGTGGGTCTAAATATCTTGCCCTGCAAACATGCGACAAAAAATACGAGGTTGGTGTTTGTCCTATACTTGGATTGTACCTACCATATACTATGGCCTTCCGCACCCTTGTCTGTATGGATCGCGTCCAATATTTATTTTTATAGCTGTCCACAAATTCCTGGTAGCTATTCAAGGTGTTTCTAACAGCATCCCACCAATAATCATTCATTTCATGGAACCCTTGATCTAACATTAGCTTAATACTCTCCCTTCTATTTTCCTTGGTACTATTCAAATATTCCTTCATTCTATTTAAATACTCCATAGGATTTTTTATATATCCTTTCATATGTGGCACCTCATGACTAATATTCTTGTCTTCTCGTATAACACACGTTCGATTACCATTTTGCTCTATTTCATTGACCCTTACTACTAATTGTCCTATGGTATCCTCTATTTTGGTATTATTGCTGTCCAACTGTTGTCCCATGAATTGAATATTGCTCGTTACTTCCTGTTTGTGTTTTACCAATTCTCTCGTCATCTGTTCTATGACTTCTTGTTTATTTTCTCCTAATTTCTCTTCCACTTGTTCCTTCAGTGACTGTTGTTTCGTTTCTATACTGTCTAACCTATTTTCCATTGTTTCCATATTCAATTTCACCTCTGCAAATTGTCTAACATTCCCTTCCTCATAATTTTTCAATATTAACTCAACTTCAGCCTTTTGCTGGTCTAATTTATTATTCACCCCATTGATTTGTTGTTGAATGGTCTCCTTTAATTCCTCATTATTTTGTTTTAATAAATTTTCATTATCTAGTCTCATTTGTTTAAAATTTTCGTTGGTTTTGTTATTCCCTTCAATTATAATTCTCATCATCTCCTGGAAATTTGCATCCATTGGTTGGTTTGGTTTCTTTGGTTGGTCCCCTTGGGCATCCTCTACTATTATTTCCATTTCAGTTTCTTGCTCTTCAACACTATTACTCCTTAATTCATATCGTTGCTCTAGTTTGTTAGCCATTTTACAATATTGAACTTAATTTAATTACAAGGAGATTTTTATACTAATTAAATTTAACAAAATTGTGTTATTTGGTGCTGGTTTAAAGAAAATCTTTGCCCCACGTTGGGCGCCATTTTATACTGATTTATTTTTTTATTACAGGTATTGTAATAAAGATCTGTACCTACTGTTATTATATTTTTTTATTTACCAGTACATGTAAAGAAACTCTTTTTCTCAGGGTTAATGATTATTAAGTTATTTTATCGTATTTACGATTATATCTATTAATTTCTTTTCTTTAAACCAACCCAGATTCAGTTAATGGGTAGTACTTTGGTAATTAACCATGTAAAAAATAACTAACGTATTAGTGTAACTTAACCGTCTCTGAATTCTTCCAGCTGCCACGGGTTCACTTCTGGTTGTTGTTTACCTTTCTTCAACAGCAATATTCAGCTTGGCAATCTGTTTCTTCACACGAATCTCTTATTGCTCTTACCGCTCTCCAAGATTACTGCAACACCGATGTCTCCTTTGAACACTTAATTATTCGTTAGGGCCACTGAAACTCTTCTCCAGTCCAAGATTTTCCTCTTCTGTCGTCGTTCTATTCAGGATATTGTTATATTTTTTGTATTATTATTTATTTATTCGATATTATAATCAAACTCTGGAACCACTATTCAAAATCCTTTGCTTTATTTTCTTTTCCAAGTTACATTACTTTTATGATGTACAACAGTTATTATAATTTAATATTCTTAATGTGACTCTGATTGAATTAAAAATTAGACTCTATTTACATAATTTCGTCTTTATAGTATTCAATATAAAATTAGACTACTCATGTTACTTTCCTTAGATATAAATTTAGACTCATTTTACATAATTCCTCTCTTTCATCTTTATAGTATTTGGTATTAAATTAGACTCATACATTTTTTCTTCATCACTCACTCAAAACAATCTCTAACAATTTACAAATTTGCCACATTGATAATTCCCTACCTTCGTTACATCTTTTTATCATATACCTCTTAAAAACTTATATAACTTTTCTACTTCTTATTAAACATATTTATTTTATTTCTAATATTCTTAATTCTAGTTTGTATTTATAATATGATAATTTTCTTACTATTTCCTCTTATTATAATATTCATTTCAAATTTCATATATTCTTTTCATAACATATATCTTTATACTGTTTTATCTCATATAGGCATCTACCTCTATGTTGATGGGTGAGTCGATACAATGTTTTTGTTTACATTTTCAAACATATGGTCCAATTCTAATAAATTTATATATTTTTTCTTTTAAAATTTATTATGATGTGTTGCATTATGTACTGTGTTGCATTTTAACAGCAGTACAATATACATAAAGTATATGTAAACAAACGTTATATAGAAATATGCATTCACTAGATATAAAGAAACGCTTTATCTTTTTGTTCACCTTTTCGAGATCTCAGAGAAACCTTAATTAGAATAATAAATAATATAACATTTTTAATAAATGTAACAAATTATTTAAAAAAATGTTACAGTAAGAAACATAACACGAGAATTTAATACTTCTTATGTCACCAATGTGACAACGATTATTATTTATACCTTAAATATTTTGGGCGATTGTAAATTTTTGGTCAAAATGTTAACATTACGATTTTAAATAACTATTTTAGATAACTATTGTAGCCCAGTTTCTTACTTGCAGAAATTAGTTATTAATTTTTCCTTTATTTTTATATGTATTAAGTTAAAAAAAATTACTACCATATTCCGTGCCTACCAGACACCATATTAGCCAACCCAGCCTAGCAGCAATACCTCAGAGCAAAAAATCCACGTTGCAATACGGTTCAGCCCCCAAGTTCCGACAATGTGATGATGGCTCACAGAACTTCCACGTTCAGTATATATACATATATTAGGATCTCTGTAAAAGGAAATATATATACTGTCCCGCAGAGCCGGTTCTAGCCTATCCAGCGCCCGGGTGCGAGGACTACCGTGGCGCCCCCAGCCTCCACCCAGCCCCTACAATCAAAATCTATCAGCCTATCACCAACACCTTCCCCCATCATATGACCTTATAATTACCTGTCTGCAGTAACCGAACTCGGGACCGTCGGAACAGCAGTCTAATACGTAACATAGTATACTGAACCGGTTTATTCCCATTGATCGCCGCCAAAGTCGCCACGCCACTGGTGGTGGATGGGAAACTAGTAAACTGCTATTGAGGATTTCTGGCCTTACATAGAAACTAACTTTTGTTATTTATGTTAAACGGTTTATTGCATCATTTATATAGTATATATTTTGTAACACAAAAATAAAAATTGAATTAGTAAGTAATGTCTGTTTATGATAAATAACTAAAATAACTTACACAATTACAAAAAATTAACTTTTCGTGCCTTTGCATTCGCAAAATCTCTAACAATGTTACTAATTTCAATATGAGTTTCGTGTTCAATACTAATTACAGATGAATTGGTTAGTCTGCTTTGCAACATTGCTAACCTGAGATAATTTTTAATTAATTTTAATTTGGAAAACGATCTTTCACTGTGAGCCACTGTGGCTGGTAATGTTAAATAAATTCTTAACACGGTTGACAAATTCGGAAATACTGAAATTATACTGTTTGACAACAATTACTTCAAAATATCTTACGAGAGGTTGTACAATCATCAACGAACATTGGTAAAAGTTCGATTTCATTGAATAAATCGTCTCCGTTCATGTCCGATTCTGAGCCACTACTCAATTTCTGCTGTAAATTTAAACAGAACGTTCTTTTTTTATCAGAATTAAAATTTTTCCATTTGTTAATGTTTTGTAAAAAGGAAAAAGAGATATTGTTTTCATCTAAAAGTTTTAATTGTTCGTCTAATTTTGTTATGGAGGTGTCTAGCAAATAATAGTAGAAATTTATTTTAAAATTTCTTTCTGTATCCGTAATGGGTTCATCCAGAGCCTCATAATTAAAAAATCTTTTTCTGGGACTGGGACGGATAGGTACGGGAAATTATGTTTCGGCATCAACTTCTTCGGCAACAGTTTTTGCGGACTCAATACGAATTTCGATTAAATCGTGTTTTACTTGAGGTATTATTTTGACTGGCTCTGAAAGAGCAACGTCAGATTTTTGTAAAGCTTTGCTGACAATATTAATTTTGGACATTAATTTTTTAATGTTTCGCCATCTGATGGAATGTCTCTCGCCCCTGATGAAAGTAAATTACTCAGGCTTAAGGGGCATATATTGAAATAGTTCAACGTATTCTTGGTAATCAATTACTGTATAAGAAAACAAATCACCACCCTGTCTGTAAACGTAAGACATCTGGTACTCTAATACTTGACCTAGAGTCCTTGGCCTAGAATTAATTTTGGAGATACCGAAAATACTAAGTTTAGTACATCTGACGATTTAGGGACGTTAGATAATTAAATGAACATTTAAATCCTCTTTTCGCATCTTGAGAAAAGCAGCAATAAAAACGTCTTTACAAATAGTCATAGAAATGAATCACTTTTGACCACTGTGGATCATTGTGTGCATCTAATCGTAAGAGCTAGACAAAGGTAAGTAAAAACCTTCCATTTGTTACCATTTGCCGCTTACGCGCACACACGCGCGTGAGTCACCTCTCTCTCTCTCTCTCTCTCTCACACTCTCGTTCTCCCTCTATCTCTTTGATATACCTAAATAGTAATGCCCGATTTGTAATAGTATCAGCCGTTCATCGGAATTTATACTTTCCTGATGTAAAAGTTTTTTTATTTTTTTTTATATACACAAACACATTAATTAGGCCTACAGTTTGTCAAATTGGCCTCCCTCTTTTACGTGGCCCGGTACTATACATTTCACAGAGAGTTAACTGCATTAAATTATTTTAGTTTAACTACTGCCACGATTTATATTAATACCATTATATTATATTTGAAATAAATTAAAAATTAAAGATCCTCAACGAATAAGGGCCCCACATAAACCATATTATATAATATTGAATGTTATTACATTAGGTTTCTGTCAAATGTAGTGGTGAATTTGTTGTGAGATAATTTCCGGTACACAAATACTATTTTAATAAGAAACTTTGTTCCCAGTTACATAACAGTGAATTAATACATCAAAATAAAACACACTGTAAATACAATTAACTGAGACAGGTTAATTATCTTTTGGTTGATTAATTGGTATTAGAAAACTACTGGTGTTTCAAAGTCATTACTAAAAATAAAAGGGGTTCTTAACGGAAATGTATCCTTATTAAGACAAGAAATTAAAAAATTAACTCAGTCTCCAATTTTAAAAATAAAAATTGAAATTAACAAACGCTAATAAATAAACTTCTATTATCAGCATAATCAGCCAAGAAAAAGGCTTGCCTATAACATAATCCGTGTACTGTAAAGAATGCCGAATGTATTTTTATTGAGCACATTTTTCACCAAAAAGAATAATACGAAGTAGAAGAATATTGTGAAGGTGAATGAAATTAAAGAAAAAGAAGGAAAAAAGAAGAAGACATATGATGATAACTCAAAGACTGTTTGATAAAGCTGTAAAACAGATGTTAGTGCTAAACGTAACTTAATGCTGTAGCACTGACGACGTTGGTTTTAGATTTTATTCAGTTAATGTCTGTTTCAATTCACTGCTTTCTGTCTCCATTTTTCCACGATATGTAAGCACATAAGAAAAGACGAAGAGACCCTTAACAGTTCCACAAAAACGATGTGAAACTGAAACATTACAGTGCACTTTTACACAGAGCTGAGTAAAATTGAAGTATCACTAAATTAAACGTACAGTACGATCGAAAAATTACTGTTCGAATACCTCCAAACAGCCTGACCCGACACCTTGCATATAAACTGTCTGCCTGCCTTTTAATATTACTATGCATCGTAATTCTACATAATATAGGCTACGTGTATAAACACACTTTACTGAAGGCAACAGCGGACTCTGCCTGAATCATTCAAGCACTGCTCTGAGGAAAGCACCGAATTAATTAATCACATATGATCTGGTACAGAGGAAGCTGAAATAACTGCTTAGCTGCTCTGTAGTTTACATACTCATTTTAATTAACAATGCGGAGAAACGTTTATTAATAACAACAAAAGTGTGTGTGTGTGTGTGTGTGTGTGTGTGTGTGTGTGTGTGTGTGTGTGTGTGTGTGTGTGTGTGTGTGTGTGTGTGTGTGTGTGTGTGTGTGTGTGTGTGTGTGTGTGTGTGTGTGTGTGTGTGTGTGTGTGTGTGTGTGTGTGTGTGTGTGTGTGTGTGTGTGTGTGTGTGTGTGTGTGTGTGTGTGTGTGTGTGTGTGTGTGTGTGTGTGTGTGTGTGTGTGTGTGTGTGTGTGTGTGTGTGTGTGTGTGTGTGTGTGTGTGTGTGTGTGTGATCGTAGAAGACAGGGTTACTTGGTTTATTTTAATGCTTCAGTCGCGCCTTACGAACGCTCGATTCTGAGAATTATTTCAGCTCTGGTAATTACATTTATTTTTAAAATGTTAAATAATTTGTCTAAAATTGTTTTAGACAATTTAAAAAATGTTGGCTAAAAATTCATAATTTCATATTTCGTTTTTTAAAATATCCTTAAAATAAATTTTTATATTTTATATTTAACTTCTAATTTAAAAATAATTACAAAATTATATTATAATTAATTTACGCAAATTGTATTTACAAATTAATTGATTAAGTATATTTGTAACTAGTATTCTGCAGTTACGCTAATGAAGATTGTCCGTAGTAGATTATTTACGCGAATGAAGATTGTACGTAATGGTTTACGTTCTTTTGATTAATTATGGTATGGTATGCTTGTGACTTGAGTGTTTATGGCACTCGATTTAAAAAATATATTTCGTACGTTTCTATAATTTAGAAATTTGTTTACAACTAGAGCAGCGAAACTACAGATTTCAAGGATTACGTTTATGCCTAAGACTAGATCTTCTATGAAAAAAAAAAACAAAAATTACTAACAGAAATTGGCATTTGCGTTTGTTTAATTTCTGATTGCAGTCAATTTGCAGATTTTGTACTATACACGGCCAGAAAGAATCGGAATAGTTCACTAGTTACATTTGTGAATTTGGAGTGCAGTAACAAATTTTTATGACAGTTAAAAATATAAATATACCTGTGGCATAAACGTACATTCTGTAGCTCTACTGTATTATCTAATAATTTTGAAATGAAATACTTTGGAAAAATCCTTTGCATCAGCAATGGAAGGAAGAGGCATTGAAGTTTACCCCCCACGCGATGAATAAGTAAATCATCAGGATAGGTTTTCGTACGTATTCACAAATGGCTTAGGATTGAAATACATGGACCACAGAGAACCTAATTTAAGCACACGCTAACAGAGATTAACGGAACAGGTGGCTACAAAACATAATGACAAAACGGCGAAATTTCGTCCTACCGTAACAACGACGCACACACTTAGGTAATTCAAGAATTTTTATAATTTTTTATTTAATTTTTGATTGGTTAGATGTAGGTTTTATGTAACTAAGGCCAATACAGATTATGTAATGTAGGTTACGTACGTAGGTAACTTGAACAGTTTATGTAGGTTATATGTAACTGGGGCGGTCAGATTACTGTCTTAAAACCTCGCTTCATAGACTTATCAGTGAATGATTTTCATCATTTTATCTTCGAGCTGATCATAACGGAATTTTATTCAAGCTTGTCTCATTGCATTTTTATTAATTTAAATAATTAATACTACGCAGAATCTGGTGTAATTTGTTAAATTTGTTTAGATTAATTTTCTAAACGATAATCGATCTAATATAATTTAGATAAATTACGTTTGAACCCAAAACGAAAATCTAAGACGATTCAACTTCAAATAATGTAATTTGTACCTTTTGTAGCTACAATATCTTTATAAAGTATGCACAGGTCGTTCCTAGTTTGCGTTCGCCCACAAGAATTGCAGCCCTGTGAATCCACATTATATTGACGTTTGCAGTCTATGAAGTTTGTGTATGCAATTACATTTTTAAAGAAAATGTCAACCATGTTCTATAAATCTCAATGGTTTCTAAACAATGTGTACTTGTTTTTTAGTTATTATTGTCATCGTTGTTGTTCTTATCGCTGTTTTCGTAGTTGTTGATATTCCTGTTCTTATTGTTCTTACAAAAAAATTTTCTTTCTTATTTCCTCACCCATTAGGCCCATGGCCTGCTGGGCTTTCTAACCACGAAACACACCACATCACCACCAAGATTTTATGAATTATAAAATAATTCATAATAATATTTTAAAGTAACAATTATTACTATTAATATTATTAATACTAATAGAACAGAAAGTTAGTGAACGTAGCATGTTGTGTAGTATCAAAAACACAGACACACAGGTAAGCACTGACACTTCTGGGTCACCGCCAGTTGACGAAGCAAACATAATTCCACGAGTTCGGTAAACAAGCATTGAAACAATTCCGTCATCCACAGAGTTGCTTTGCGGGGGTACAGGAGTCAGCTTTAGAGTTAGATGTACGGTGTTTGAACTCTACTGAGGAAATAATAAGCTAACGATGAACTAAAGGATTTTTTTTCAAATACACAATAATTCTGTTGTCACAGAGGTCTGTTCACTCAAGTGAGAGTTCCACACCTAAATAGGAATTGCTTTTCGTAGCATATGTTAGATTCACCAGTAGCTTTAAAATTTTGTAACAATTTCATAAGGCATATGTTTCCCACAACATTAACTAGGTAAAGAGAAACTATTATTTTATAATGTGTTTTTTATAATAAAGAAACAAATGTCTTTAATCCTTATAAAAGTCACTAATTATTGGACGTTAAATACAGATTAATAATTATCTAGTAGAAAAAAGCACAAGTGTATTGGGAGTGTAAAGTATAAAGCCGTTATTGAATATTTCTGAGAGTACGAAACACAACCTACAATAGCCTACAATAACCTACTAATTGTTAACAGAAACGCTTTAAAAAAAACCAATTGCAAACATATAAACACTATATTGTAGAATTGTCAGTTAAAAGCAACCCTTAAAAAATAACCTGACCTGAGACATATATCACCTTTTATGAACGGTTATAGACCTTTTTTAGAAATGCATTGTAAAACAGTTAACAGTAGTTTCCTAAAAGTAATGTTTTGTGCCCGTACAAAGTGCAACAAATGTGTACTCAAAAAGGTTCTATTACGTAGTTTACTTTGTTAGAATGTTAGTGCACACGAAACATTCTTTTGTTATAAGACTGGTAGACTGGTTATTCTTTTGTTTTGTAGACAATACTGGTGACTGGCATCTTATAAATTATGGCAACGTATAGAAAACGCGTATTAACAAAATTTTTTTTTGACAGATTGTCAAATTTTCGACAGTTATAATGAAACATATGACTAATGAAAAGTTATGAAGGCTTGTTTAGGGAAGTACAGATCAATTCCTAAGTCTAGACGAGAATACTCAGAATTGAGGAAAGAAATAGGTAGTTAGGCCAATCCCAGAAGATGTTAAGAACAGAAGGAATGACACGAGTCGAAGTGGAGGAAATAGGAAATTGAACAGGCCAATGATAAGATAGGTTAGTAAATTATAGGGATGTGGGAGAAATTTGTAACCAATTAAGAAGAAGGTTAGATCCATATAGGAAATGAAAAGGAGGAGCCTTTCTATGAGAAGGCCTATTGATGGATGACGTGCAGGGTTGGAACTATTTAATAGAGTGCTGTGAAGCAATTCAGGACTTCGAAAGTCCAGTCATTGTTAAAAAGTCACAGTTTACACTTAAAGTCATACTTAAAAAGTCACAATTTATACTTAAAATCACACCTAAAGTCACATAGTTTATTACAGGTTTAATTAGTTACTTCAAGTCTCGCTGACTTACTTAATTACTTAACTTAATTACTTATTTATACCGCGAGTGAATAGTGTTGAGCTTGAATGAAATTATAAAGTGATATTTAGAAATCATTGCCAGGATTCATTACCTCACTAGAATCAGGACTAACGAAGAGGAGGAAACACTAATATCAAGTATTAATGGTATTATAAACTATTTATTGTTATAATCTTCATTGCTTGAAAATAACTGCCCTATTTGAAAAAGCCCACGGTATGAGAAATCTCAGATCTACTTGCAAGATGTCAGTCCTTCACTAATTACATCCAATAAGATTATAATTTAAATAAATCGTTGTAGTTATTTAATCGAAGTTATTATAAGCACAAGAAATACATTGCTATATAGAAATATAAATGTAAAATTTTTTATTGAGATTTAAATAACTGGTAGTACTAAGGTCTACATGTATCTAAACTTTCAAATAATTAAATATTAACTTTCAGTAAATACTTGCATTTTATTAGATCCTTACTGTCAATATAACTTTGTGTGTATCAAGAATAAAATTTCTTGATAGGCACTTATAAACATTGTAATTGTTTGATCAACACGCCACAAGTAAATTAATATTGTAGAGGAACAAATATAGAGACTTTTTGATCCACACACACACACACGAACACACAGAAAGTATTATATACTAGCAGTAATAAAAATTATTACAAGGCAGGCACTTATAAACATTGTAATTGTTTGATCAACACGCCACAAGTAAATTAATATTGTAGAGGAACAAATATAGAGACTTTTTGATCCACACACACACACACGAACACACAGAAAGTATTATATACTAGCAGTAATAAAAATTATTACAAGGCATTCAAAACATGATTAACCCAAATCGTCACGACGTTTTCTGTACAAACATACGACGATTTTTAAAACTTTCTGATCTCAACAGAATATCTATAGCCTACCTCTGCTCAAAGAGCTAAGTTCCCCCCTCCCCAAGTAATTTCTCAATAAATAATTAATGCTATATTTCATGTTTATATTTAAAGTTATATTTTAAGATAACAATGATAACAAAAAAGCATGATTAGACTGATGAATAGTTGAAAAAAAAAACATGAAATACTGATGACAGGCAGTGATAACTGAGAATATTCATTACACATTTAACAAAAATAATTATTGCCAGTCCTTTCATTCAACCATAAATTGCCATCACTCGTTTTATATACACAGCATTTTAATATTTGATGGCCTAGGTTAATATTATTTTTGTAGTTACTGGTAGTGTTTATTTTACAAAGCGTATACGATACGGTATACGGACAGTTATGTCATTCTTATTTTCTTTTTCATATTTTTCATCACTTCACCATCTCTTCTTCTTCCACTCTTCCTTTCTTTTTCTCTTATTCTTATTCGTAAATTTCTTCTTCTTTTTCCTTTTACTACTGCTAGTATATTTACTTGTGCCCTATAACCATCGTAATTATGACGTGGTTTGGACTGTTTCTTATCTTGATAATCTGTGATGTTTAAGGTGGCCTTTTACGACAAGTCTATCGTTTAAAAATATTTATAATATTTTACCTCAAAATTTCATAACATGATAAGTCACATTACCTGTTAAGCTTTAATTTGATTTCAGTTTCCCATGTAAATTCCCAATGTCTGATAGAAATACAAAGTTAAAGTGACTGACATTATCATAAATTTAGCAGAAGGTTCGTTTCTTGTCATGTTCATCGAAGGAAGCTATTTTTGTTATCACAGATCATAAATAGTCATAAATACGTAATATACGTAAATAAATTGATCGTAAATTTTAGACGCTAACGAGTGATTTGGCTAAACAATAAAATAGAACCCTTAGTCTGAAAATTACTTTCGAGGAGAAACGAACCAGATATTCTGCCATACACGCCCCGATATAATCACACTTACTAGTATACTTATTACATATTACTTACAGTCTACAAACATTTATAAAACTTATATCCTTGGTAGTCCTGCGAGTATAAACAAAACATTTGGCAACTTTCGATTTTATAACCTCCCCTCCGTACAAGTAATTATATTTAAACTTGTATAAGTTATTATACAGTTACAAGTATGATCGTATACTCTGTTGTCTGTACTCTACACGCGTGCGCGCGCGCATGTGTGTGTCTGCCTGTCTGTGTCTGCGTGTACAAAATATTAAAATTATTTTATTTGAATTTTTATAGCTCAACAAAAATTTACTACGTATTTTGTTAGCGTGTGTTAGCCTACTTGTGTATGTGTGAGTGCGTATACGGTTCTGAATATATAGAAGCCATAATTGCATACTAAAAAAAGTATCAGATGGGAATTTTTTAAATAAAAATTCCAATCTCGTAATCTGAAATGTTACAATATTTTCCCCTGGTGAGAGCGGGTTAACGCGCATCACGTACTAAAAGGGCAGAACGCAGACAAGATATACTGAGAGGGTGACACTCCTGAGACTGCTGTACGTAGGCCAACTGCTTTGTTTCACGGCCTGTTAAATATTATTGCCTCGTACACTACCGATACGCGTAACTTGGGCATCCGTACCTTTTTCCGTTACAAAATTATGTATCGTTTAACGTAAAAACTAAAGCTCAGACACCTGGTTAATAAAAATACAAAACTATTATTATACGAATTGCTAAACAGAATATGTAAATAGAATTTACTAGAATCCATTTTAATTTGTTAACAACACATTATACAGCTAATATCAATTTTTAATTTGTGAAATATACTTTCTTTTTGCACTTTTATAAGGGTTTAAAAAACCCATTTTCTTAAAAATGCAAAAGATTTTTAAGAAAATCTTTTCTGTTCACGTTTAATAACTTCCTGATTATATATATTTTGGGCCTCTCAGTTATTTACCATCAACTCTTACATATTAGTCTGGTTAATTAGACAAGCCAATATATACGAACACTCACATTTTATTTTCAAATAAGCACATGCACACAATGGCGCACGCACACACATTTAGAATAAAAACGTATATTTTTATATTTGTGTGTTCAATTTTGCGTAAGATTCCGATCCATCGTAATTATATTGACTCTATGGATACATCATAAATTGGCACTGTCAGGAAGTAGATTGATGGTTATATCCAGATCAGACACTACAGTCGCGTGTAAACAGTGTGTTCACAATGGTTACAATTATCTCCATCCTCGTCACCACTGTAATAACAGATGGCATAATTCTTTGTAAAAGTGTAAGAATTGTAATAGAATATAATAATGTAATGTAAGAATTTTATCGTTGTCTTAAATATAAATATTTTATCAAATAAAGTGAAAATATATGTGTGGAATTACTGTAAACACTCTAAAAAGAAACAACAGGAAGGAAATAAATTACAAAATTTAACATATTTATACTGTGGTTATGAAGCCTGGACGACGAGGAAGACGTATTAGATCAAGTTTCAAGAAGCTGAAATAAAGTATTGAATGGCTACAGGGATGTGCAAGAGCGGGTCATGTATCAAATGAGGGTGTCAGAAAGGAACTGAATACAGTGCGAATGTAACATTATACAAATAGAAACGGCACTTACATAGGATGGATAGAACCTGGCTAATATATGGTCACTATCTCGCTAGAAGATAGGCAATGGACCGCCAGTAGTCACATGGACGAGCATGAGATTAGAACATGAAGATGCTCTCTAATCCTTGAAGCATCATAAGCATCATCTCTAATCCTTGATGATGATCATCATGATCATGATCATGATAATTATGATGATAGTGATGGTGGTGGTGGTGGTGGTGGTGGTGGTGATGATGGTGAATATAACGCTAAAACCTTTATTAAAGCGAGCATTAACCATTCGAAAAGACCTCTGCAGAATAGACGGCCAATCACAGGACGACGTCTTTGGGAAACTGGAAGAAGTAATAGATATCAGATACCCTATTTGGTATTAGGCGCGTATTGGTAACAATAATGTCATTTTAGTAGCTCTTCCACGTAATTCTCATAGTCGTAATTTTCTTTTTCTATACTGTGGTGTACAAAAAATCATTCCAAAACTTAAATGTTCATAGTGTTAAATATGTAACTAAGTTAAATATTTCTATTACTTACATATCAAAAAGTTAAACAAACATAGAAGAAGAACGATTTTTAAAGTTTACATGAAATAAAGATACCCTATATATATATATATATATATATATATATATATATATATATATATATATATATATATAATACCGTTAATCTGTGAAAACAACCATTTTTAAGCTTCGTATGTCCATTCAGTGTTAGATGAAAATATCCGTAGAAAAATATTTAAATATTACTGAAATCAGTGTTTCATATTTGCTAAAATGATTACTAACTTCCTGTAGCAAATACTGCATATTTTTATGTACAATAATTTTTCCAGTACAAAAAATCATCACGATTCCGACATATTTTTCCTAGAATAAAGTGTAATAAGGAATCGTTATGTACTCTATACACATTGAAGTGTTCAACTGATAAATCTCATTACACGTCTTCTCTATAGTCTGGTTTGTTTTTTTGTTTGAATACAAGCGGGTAGTAAACGGATGGCATAATTAAACTTCTGACAACATAAACCTGGAAAAGAACTGTACCATAAACCTATATCATAAATATATGAAAAATATATTATACTAACCGTCTGTGACTTCTCGTATTTGATGTCTCTTCTTATTACGACATGTTTCAAGACTCTTGTCCCATTGTCAAGCATAAAATTTATAGCACATATCAGATATGTTTGTCAAACGTTAAAAACCATGTCATGATGACCACAAATAACGGATTATTAAAAAACGAACTATATTAATTTGTAACTTGAATACGCGCATCGGGCGAACAGTGTACACTGCACAGCGACTCACCGCGCATTAACCCTTTATTCCTACTTAAATACCTATATCATATTTTAAGTAGTAAAGTTTGTTCGATGGGTTATGAATTAGTGAAATTACTAAAACGACCAATGAATAATTCCATTGAAACCATAACATATAGCGCTTATTTAAGCGGTAACAAAAATGTTTAATATTATTTTTCACTTCATTTTCAGATTCTGGTGGTTGACAATTATTATTTATAGATAAAATGTGTGTGTGTGTGCGCGCGCGCGTGTGTGTGATGATAGAGAGAGAGAAAGAGAGAGAGGTTTTTTTTAACTTTTTAACTTGTAACGTTTTTGTTAATATTTGCTAGTATTTGCTAATAATAATTTTTTAAAGTAAAAAATTGATTAATATTTCTTTGAAGTTTTTATTCAGCAGTGCTTTTTGATATTAACAAACACTTCAGTATTTGTTTCGAGTTTTCATTAAGGAGTACAACGTTTTACACACCACCGCTATATAGTATTCATGTTTATATGACAATTCTAAGAAACCATCACCTTGTCCACTGCTCCTAAAAACCCGTTAATATTTGCATTACAGCTCTGATATCTCCTACACCTACAATATGGATATCATTGTTTGTTAATTTCCTTTTATAAGAAGTGTAGCTTTATAAGCATGCTTTTAATTTTACCTTTTATCTCACAAAACCCATAATGAGTGAGTGCTTGGATCGCCGCAGCTGGCAAGGAATGTAGAACCCTCATATAAATAAGTTAATCTCTCTCCTTCACACATTAAATCATCCTAGATTATAAAATTAATAGTTATTTTTCTGCGTTTTGTTATATTTGTGCGTTTGAAGGACACATTTTAACAAACTACATGTCGTCTTTAGTCAGTCGTGACACAGAACTATCACAGCTGACCTCTAACTGACATGAGGCTAATTGCAAACAAATAGGCCTGTATTTACCAGTCACAGATCCGAACGGGTCACAAAGAGAAACTATTAAGTTGATCAGTGCAAAATCAACAGCAGGAGTCTCGAATAACAGTATTGCGGAAGTAGTCGACTTTACTGCACAAGCGTTCGCTTTTGTGTGTGTGTGAGTGATGTGGTGTGTGTGTGTGTGTGTGTGTGTGTGTCTAATATATTGATTAGATACTTTTTTAATACCTAACGATGACAGTAAAACTGTCGAAATACTGTATTATAATATAATTACAATCTACACATATAATTCCGTAAGGAAGACAACATTTCTGGAGTTCGGTACGTCGCATGGGATTGGGATACGGCTCACTCCTCAGGTCACAATTCCAGGACCTCGGGAAGAATAAAATGTTTCCTCTAAATATCATGTTTAATTAAATAAATAAATAGGTATTAGACTTCACAATACGCGGGCTCGATACCCTGTGAAGTTTTGAACGTATCGTTATGGTAAATGTAAAGACCCAGATTTATAGTTTTAAATTTAATAATAAATAATATTTTATGTTTTGAACAAGAAAATATTTTTATTATTTATTACACTGTTCCGACAGTTTTATTATACATTACTGCCATCTGCAGAAATAGAATGTAAAAGATACAGTACCGTTTACCAAATGGTAAAAGCTTAAGAGCATGATAATGTCTTTCAGCCGCCAGCTAAACGCAACATTATTATGGTTACTAACTGACTGATTGTTTCTTTTGCGCAAATGTTACGTTTAGTTGCCATCTCAATTTTCTTATTCAATCTACAACGTTTTACTCGTTCGTTGGTTTTCCTTCGCGTCTCGTCCAGTTTCATGTTGTAGAATGCATCGATTTTCTCCTGCTCAGTCATCGTCGACGCGAACGGTGTATTTATTAAGTACTCGTTCAATTCTTCGCGCATCAAGTCATCTTCCTTTCGTTTTTGTTGCGATGGGGCCGCTGGTACCAAAGCTTCACCGCCGACAGCAGCCGCTCGTTGCTGTTCCTTCTCGAGCTTCTTTCGTTCCCGACACTTTCTTACCCGCTCGGCATTTTGTCGTTTCTTGATCTGAGCCTTCTCGTCTCTGCTATCCATTGTCGAACGCTGTTTTAGTCAGTCGCCACGTTTGGTTACTATATATCAGTAGGAGTGTATTTCACCACAACACAAAACAAACCTTTATTTACATATTGCGACGTTATCAAAACAAACCTTTATTTACAACAATCTCAATGACGTCATGCAATATGTAACCTATCTACAGCTATGCAGTGTTGTTTGCTTGTTAGGTCTTTAATCTGCGACGACGTTAGCATGTTAGCGGTCGCGGTTTTAGTTAACGATTCCCGGCTGGTAAATTGTGCTAACACTTGATTTTAAACTTTCAGGACGCTTTATAAATCTGGTTTAATTGTTTGCAGTGATATTATTTTTAACACATTATATATATTGCGACGTATCAAAACAAACGTTTATTTACAACAATCCCAATGACGTCACGCAGGAATGACGTCATGCAGCGTGATGCGTTACAGTTTACAGCGTTACAGAAATTTTCAAATGATGGCCAGCCAAAAGACATTATCATGTTAAAATAAATAGTTATATAAATTTTAAATCTATTGTTTATAACAGCAGTTTTTATATTTAGTCTATATTTTACTGACGTGTTATAAATATATAAATGGTAGGCCTGTACATATGAGTTGGTATTTATAGTAGAATTATTTTTTATTTTATTACATTAAGAATTTTAAAAATGTTATCATTTAGTATATTAATTTGGGTTTGTTCGTCTATTACCTTATTATTTGTTTTGTGTTTATATATTTGGAGATTTTCCCAAAGGTTCATGTTGGTACCTTTAGATATATGTTTTAAGGTTCATTTTGTGACCTTTGGATTATGTCGTAATAATGTTAACATAGTTTTTATATCAGTTTAAATAGTTATTAACTTTAACTTTTAATTTTAAAAATAGTTTTACATTTATAATGTTTTATGTTTCAAATTTTTTTAAACTCAAGTACTGGGTTGTTAAAGCATCTCCTAATTTTGAATTCAACGTCTGGACGGAGGTCTTAAGACGTTAGAGCGGGAGAGAGAATCAAATGGTCGCCTGTTTGTTGGCAGGTTCGAATTACCTTGACCGTTGGCCACTCAGTCCAATTGGATCTTCCAGCGTTGGCTTGTGTCTACAGTATCAGTGATGAGTACGATTATGCAAGGAAGGCCAGCAAAACGTAGCAGTGTTTTACGTAATAAATCTGAAGTAGGAATTTTATACACACACGTGTTGAAAATTGTCACAGGAAAGGTACAACATATGCCGATCTGTCTTTCAGAAATTCTTTATTGGAAAAATCTACCATATATGAGCACTGTTTGGGTATAATGAATATCCACTGCCATGCTTTGCATTTCGCTAAAGAGTCAGTTAATGGTCATTTCAATTCCTGTTGTCATAACGGCCTTATTTCCCTTCCGAAACTGCAGGTAAATACGCAGCTGAAAGATCTACTTCTTAACAGTACTGATTTTGTTCAAAACATAGGGAAATACAATAGTGCTATGGTATTTGCTTCCCTCTCGGCCACGAAAAAGGATATCCCTAGTATTACCGCTTTAAAATTCTGGAGCAGATTGATAGGTATCCCACTCTGATTTGTTACTACTTACTGGAGATAAATCTTCATACGGTCAACTGTATGTCAAACATTCTCTGGCAGCATCTGATATACGTATTGGTCGCAATGGAAACAAAGTATTGCAGCTCACTCACGATCTGGCAGATATTCAGACTCACATACTTACGCACTAGGTTACAAGACTGCAACCGAGATTAGCAAACACGAAGGAGCAGGACACTGTAGACCTGAGTTTTATTAATAATATTGCTATAGACGAACGTCAATTTAACAAACTCATCTCAAATGTAATTTACAAGAGTGTTTAATTGAGTAGAAGGTGAACTACCTTCTCATTGTCATGTTGTCTTTCACTATTGACAAAGCAGTCTAAAGTTAATGTCTGCTTTGAGCCCCCCACTTCGACCCTATGTTATACCCTTTTCTTTACCCATATGCTGATCCGATATGGAGCCCTCAAGTGACTCGTAATGATCCACGAAAACGAAGAAATCGTGAACCATGATTCAATTTGCATGCTACCGACTTGCAGTTTGTGGAACGTTTTCACACACCCATCAATCGAAGAAGCTACTTCAACAATATATCGTTGATCTGTTTGTTAGAGTCAAAGGTGAAAGATTTAATTATGGGGAACAGCACTTGTCTGACTTTTGCGTTGCAGGATTTTGTCTCACAACGTGGCCTCTTAGAAAGCCTTACTGCTGGAAAGATTGTTGTTTTGCCTTCTTCATTTGAGGGTAGTCCGCGTAACATGACTCTTCGGTACCAGGATACGATGGCGATCGTACGCAAATTCGGAAACCCAGACATGTTCTTAACGGTGACTTGCAATCCGAAATGGACAGATATGACTTCTCAACTTGGTGAAAATGAAAAACCTGCTGATCGTCCTGGTATTATTTCTCGGGTGATCGTTGCAAGCTCAGCGGGTTAAAAATGACTTACTAAATAAATCACGTATTGAAATTAGTTATTGCCTGTAAATATGTTATTGAATTCCAGAAACGTGAACTACCTCACTCCCACATGCTTCTCATACTCGACGACAACTGTAAGTTTCGAAAGCCAACTGACATTGAATTGTGTGTATGGGGGAGGGTGCTCGCGCGCGCATAAATACCAGACCCGGTCAGTTTTTCAAGGCTTCATAAAACTGTTGTCTCGACTATGATTCATGGACCTTGTGGAGTTCGTAATCCCAACGCGCCTTGCATGGTGATGAAAAATGCACAAAACAATACCCGAGAGGCTTTTTACAGGAAACTTGAAAATAACAATAGTTATCTAAAGCAACGCAGACGAGATGGCGAAATTGTTGCACTAAAAGAATTACATCAATTCGATAACCGTGATGTCGATAACCCTACAATCGCTTCCTACTTCTGAAGTACTAAACTCACAAACTCACATCATTGTGGAAATTTGGTCTGCTGTGCGTCAGGTGAAATACCTATTCAAATACAGGATTAAAGGATATGACTCATGACGTATTATGCAATTCGTCAATGACCATCATCAACGTTAATATGATGAAATTATAACATACGCTAATAAGCGATAGGTTAGCTCTCATGAGAGCATTTGGCGCCTTCATTCAAACAACATTCATGATCAGTCACATACAATGTTTAGCTGAGCATGAAGATGGATGTCATAGTGTATACTTACGGGCAAGTAAAAAGAAGAATGCAATCAAAGCATCTCTCCATCAAAATGCACAATATTGACAGCATGGTTTGATTTGAATCAACGCGATCCCTGTCCTTGCCAATACCTACATACTGACATTCTAGGACTTTACCGATTTACTGACAGTAACTGGGGTCCACGAAAAAGAGACGGTGGTAAATTAATAGATAGGGTGTATGCTATCTGTCTCACCAAACGATCCCAGATTAGATTTTACATACGTATGTTATTACTTCATATTAAAGAAGCAACATCATTGCCAGATCTATGCAGCTCTGGCAACATGCAAGATGTTTGTAACTTATCAGTCATACAAAGAAGCACTTGCACGTGGGTTGCTTGAAGACGACACATAGTGGCACACATGTTTGAAGGACATGCAGAGGACACGGATGCTGAGTAAACTTCGAGAGTTTTCACATTAATTTGCTGCTTCTACAAACCAACCTCGCCGTTTCGATTGTGGACGATTTTCAATCATGGTGCTAATATGTATAGTAAATTAAATGAAAAACAGAAATTAGTTGTAAATAGAATTATGTGCGCCATATCGGGCGAGACATATGAGAAGCTGTTCTTCTTAGAAGCTTCAGGAGGATATAGCAAGACCTTCGTATATGCACCCATTCTGAATATTGTTAGGGGACAAGGTATATCGCATTAGCAGCAGCATGGACTGGCATAGCTGCACTACTCTTGGAAAAAGGAACCACACTCCATCAGTTATTCGGTCCTCCTGCTCCTGTGTGGCCTTCCTCACTTTCTCCGATCAAAGCTACTCCAGAAACACGGTTTTACGTGAAGCGCCAGTTATTCTAATTTACGAGGCGTCAATGATACAAGCAGCAGCAGCAGCAGTAGATAGTACAGATTGTTTACTTCGAAACCCAATGAAATATAAAGATTCTTTCCTATGTACATTTCCAAAGGATGGGAAAGTGATACTTCAGACACTTCAGAAATGGGTGTAGATTTCACGCACATCTACAGGTAGTCCCAATGTCGCGTAAAATCCACACAACTAAAATTTTTACATTTATAACCACACTTCATTTGACCCAAAATATCCGTGCCAATGCCAATGAACGAGGATTTCCCGAATGGATACTCGATTGGGAAGAGCCTCCAGGTGGTCTAGTGGCTAACGCGGGCAATTGATGCGCTCGTGGTCCCGGGTTCAATTCCCGGCGGAGGTTCCGTACGGCGTGCACTCAGCGTCGTGAGGCAAACTGAGTAGGCGCTGAGATAACAGCGCCGCCTCCTGGCTGTGAATACCGCAACTAGCGGCTGGTGGCGCGTAGTACTAGCCATACACCGTCACACTAACACAAAAGCCGTGCGGTACGCCTTGGTCCTTAACGGACTGTTGAGCGGAGGTTTATTTATTTATTATACTCGATTGGGAAATGAAACTTTTTCTATCAAGCGTGGTGAAAATACTATTAATATCCCAGCAGATTCATATACAAGGAAAATACAATTGTTAATTATATCTTTGGTAATTTATAGGGTTGAAATAATGTAGATGAATATTTAGACAGAACTATCGTGTGCCCGTTGAACGACAACTGCAACCTGATAAACCAGGAGGTGCTGTGTTTACTTTCAGGGAATTTGAAAGAATACTGCAGTGTAAACTCGGTCATCACAAATGATCAGCGGAAAAAATGAATATTCCATTAGAGTATCCGAATTACATTACACTCCCCCCCCCCCCGTGCCACATCATAAATTCATCCTCAAAGTTGGCGCTATTGTAGTGCTCATCAGAAATATTAACTTGGATTCAGGTTTAGTTGAATGTGCCCGCACGATGGTACATGGTATACTGGAAACCAGTAAACCTGGAAGTTCTTACTGGGCTTGGAAAAGGCAATAGCGTTTTCATGCCAAGAGTAAAGCTTATATCAACCTACCCAAACATGTCATTCTGTATGTCAAGATTGCAGTTTCCTGTAAGACTGACAGTTGATATGACTATAAATAAATCCCAAGGCCAGACTTTTAGGAAAATTGGAATCTATCTGCCTAAGCCCGTTTTTACTCGTGGGCAGCTGATGTAGCGTTCAGTCGGGTGAAGGCTCCAACTTGTTTACACGTAGTCATTAATGAACGAGTGGGCAAGGCCATGATAGCGATACTGCCTCTACAAAGAACGTCGTATATACAGAAATACTGTTACAGAACGATGCAACCACCTAGGCTGCTTTTACGATAGAATACTAACAGCACAAAACTGGTATAACTTGTTTCTGAGTTTACTGAAATATTAAATAAAAACAGTTCTTAATAAATTTGAAATATTCATTAATAAATTTTCATTGAAATATTCTTAAATATTCTAAATAAGTCGGGGTTATTGGTTCAACAAGCCTCTAGTAAAAATATATTCTTGGTTTTAAAAAAGTTTAATTTCCTATTGGATAATATCGATAATTACAAGAAGAAAGTAAGACAGAATTCATGAAAATACGCGTGCGCACACACACAAATTTATATACACGGACTTTTCTGCTGATAACATCTTTAGCACAAGAGCTCGGTGGCTCGGTACCCGGTGGTAGTAATCTGACACTGTGGATATTATTTTCTATTTCGCTACCATGTTCTTTTTTTAAATTCTTCTTCTTCTTCTTCTTCTTCTTCTTCTTCTTCTTCTTCTTCTTCTTCTTCTTCTTCTTCTTCTTCTTCTTCTTCTTCTTTTTCCACGTCTTCTTTATCTTCTATTTCTTATTCTTCTCATTTCCAGGGTTCCAGGTATCTTCTCATTTCCTTGAAACCACATTTTCCACTCGGTTCATGATTTAATGCTGTTTACCTTAACGTATCTTGTGATACTCTATTATCATATTCATACTATTGCTACGGATGAAGATAACTATGTTACGTTTCACACGCGTTGATTACGCAGCACTCGAGTTTGTTCCATATACGCGTTCCAGACATTTGTCGATTTATCTCTCGATCCTCAACAACTGGGTACACATAAGCATCCAGAGGCCGGCAAAGTTCAGATTTTGGCCTTGTGGTATTACTAACAATGCGGTTCGGAGTGATTGTTGTTGTGACTTGAGGAAAGTGATTACTATGGGTTATTTAGTGCAACACTGTCATAAGGTGACATTTCTTATTGTGTTGATAATGTTTAACTTGAAAAATTGTATACGAGTTTATTTGTCTATTTATAACTGTAATTAAAGTTGTAATTATACTAAAATTTTTACAGGAGAGGGACTGACGTTTGCAATGATGTCATCGCCATGTTGCCACTTCGTAACCACGTGTTTCTGTTGAATGTCACGCAAGCGTAACTTTCGTTACTGCATTCACTCAAAACATACTTCACGCAGACAAAACAAATCCAGTACACGCAGAATAAATATGTATTCCCTTACATAAAAACTAATCTTCGATTTCGTTGTCCATGACGTGTCCGTTAATTAACTAAATATAATTATTACACTACAACTTGGAACACAAAACGTTTTGTAGGTAAAAACGAAAAAGTTTTACCTTACAACCTGAACCGGCTTTCGCCTTTTAAAGGCTTCTTCAGAAGTCTCGCCTTTTAAAGTTTTGTGTTCCGAGTCGTAGTGTAATAATTATATTTAGTTAAAAACTAATATTTATTCAGTTGTAACTACAGAAAATTCATAAACTAAAAATGTGAATTCTTACGAGAATAATAAACGAGAACTTAATTAACTTCAGTGTTTTTTTTTTAAATTAACTTCAAATGTTCAGAATCTTTAATTTATTGATTTAACGATAAATGTGACAATGTGTAAATTTGCAATAATCAACTTAGTGTATAAATCAAGTAAAAATTAACAATAATAAAAAATATAAGACAGCAAAATAAGAGTAAATGTTTTGTTTTTATTACTTTCACCATAAAAACAAAACTGAAAATGAAATTATTATTACCTGTCTGTAGTTTTCTGCCTGTGCCGTTAATCTAAAGGTGTTACACCACTTATGTCGCTACCAGAGTCACTCGAGTCACTGGATTCTGTCCCCAAATTTATTACCAGTTGTTCCACGGCGTCTTCTAATATGCCGTCGTTGCTCCATGCTTCGTCAATTACTTTCTTTGTATGCATCACTGCTTTTCTCGATTCGTCTGCAGTAACATTCGTAATGCCCTCGCATATAAATTTTTCTACTTCAGTTCCTGTAAAAGTCTTATTATTTCTTGCTACATATCCCTTTACTTGTGCCCAAATTAACTCAATGGAGTTAAAATGACAATGATACGGTGGTAATCTTACTACCTTATGGCCATGTTCTTGCGCTACTTTGTCAATTACGTATTCCGGAAAGCGGGGTTACAACCTGACACCAGCTCCAATAGCTCTGCTTTTTTCATGCTAACAGTCGTAGAAATGTTATGTTCATGAAGCCAGTGAATAATTTCTTCTTTACGTGTAGCTAATGTTGGCGCTTTGTCGTATATAACCGAGTGATAATGGGCGTTATCCATTACAACAGTTGACGGCACTGTGAGGATTTTTAATAACGAGTCTGTGAACCTCTTGGTAAAGTTTTCATAGTTCATTTCTTCGTGGAAGTCACTCGTTTTCTTTGACTTAAAGGCATAAAAACAGTTAGATATGAAACCTTTTGATGTCCCAGCGTGTAGAATAATATATCTACCCCCTCGTCCTAAAGGTATTTTCATTGTTCCTTCCACAGTATCATCTGTCCAGCCTTTTCGTAAACTGTGACCTATGTTTACCCATGTTTCGTCTAACCAGACTATGTCTTCAATAGATTTAGTTTGAATTTCTCGTAGAAATCTACAACGTAAAACAACTACACTTTCACTTTCCATAAGAACTTTTCTCCCCGAAATGTTTGTAAACTTAAAACCGATATTTTGCAATACTTTCCTAACAGATGATTTACTACCGGCAAAAAGATCAGCTGCTGCTAACGACTTATGAAGTTTATTTATTGTTGGGTGCTTTTTCTACAATAGTAGCTATAAATATGCTGTCGAATTGCATTTTCTTGGAAAGAATCTAACTTCGTAACTTTTTTGTCTATATTTCTTTTTTTATTAGGTGTATGAAACTTGGGCTCTGTATCACTAAAATCAGTAAGAAGATCGTCTTTCTCTTTTCTTATACGTACTATAAGATTCTTCCCTACTTCGCATGCGGCAGCTGTACGCTCTAAAACTTTATTAAAGGAAATTAACGGCCCCCCGTTTGCTTTTTCTTTTTCAAAATATTCACGTACTGAACAGATAAGTTGTCTTGCCTGTCCATTAAATACTTTCCTTTTTCTTGACTTGCGTATAGCTGAAGCACTCGTACTGGCGTCGGACATAGCTGAATGGATAATATTTACAATCACTATCACTTAGTCCACTAAATACTTAAATTTTACCACAAAATCACTTCTGAATATTAGACTAATAATCACTAAATTTAAAAAATATCACTCAATCATGCAAATGCACTAAAATATGATAATATTGTAAATTTTAAAACTGTTAAATTTCACTCACATCAAACCGTAGTAAACGCACTAGGCCTGCTGTTCAATTTACTACGCGCACGTGGTAACGCACAAACAGCGGAACAACAAGTACGAGTTGACAACGCTGTGCTGTATAGTTTCGGCCAATCAGACCGCTCTAAACACCACTTCCCCCTCACTTGCAGACAAACGTCAATCGCTCTCCTGTAAAAATTGTAGTATAGTAGCTTCATCTTGTGTCAGTTATTCTGTTACCACTGTACAACTTGACGATCCGTGAGACAGTCATAACACTGTTATATGTTTATATGTTATTATTTAGAGCCGGATATAAATTTTTATATTATAATTTTTACATTTCCATTTTTATCACGCAAGCAGTAACCTTAAAAGTTTTTTAAATTATTTTTTTCACCAGTATTGATTCTACAACTCTTGTTATCGCATTCTTATAAGTGACATAAATAGTCAATAAAAGGAAGAAATAAATAGATTAATTAATATAACTTTCACTGTTTAACTTTTGTGATGAATTTTAGTTTTAGTAGTTTTTATTTTACAGTGACATGATCGTCCAAAAATGGAGACACGATTCTTCGTTCAAGAGTGCAGAACAAAGAGTTCAGTTCGAAGGAGGCTAAAGAGTATCACGGTCAAGTGACAAGGACCAAATTTATATGCGTTTAAAGTTAAATAAAATGGGGGATAGGATTTCACGGGAAAATGTATTCATATTAACAGCAGCTCAGATGTACATCTTATAAAGTGCTGCACATACAGCAGAATGCGTGTGTGCATATGTCACAGCTGGAAAACAAACCTCGGTGATATTATAAAAAACAACGGAGTAAACTGAACAGTAGATTAGATTTTCCTTAGTTGTATTACATTTCTTTAAAGTATAATGACTCTGTCGAATTTATGTTTTCTTTGAACACGTGACAAAGTTATTACTCTAAAGCTCCTCGTTAAAAAGTTACTGCCAAAGTTAAAACGAAATCTAACTAAATGTGTCTCCGTTCTAGTGAAATGTTCCAAGTTAAGTGTAACCTCTCAAGCATCCTTACGTGTAAATTTTATATTTTGAAACGTACTTTTTCTTTCCTCCTATTTGTAAATTAAATCAGTTAATCTGATGTAAAGTAATTTTTTGTATGTATCATTTAAAAAAAGATTTTCACCGTGTTTTGTTATAATTAAACGTGCACTAAAATAAAAACGAAAAATCTTTTAGTTTTATTTCTTTTTCTTTTTTGTAAATAAACCTCGGATATAGATACCTGAATCACTCTCAACAGGAAACTTGCCGAGCGCGAGAGTCACGAACACAAGTCCCGAACATGAACAACACCAAAACACTTGTACTTGTTATCTGAGGCAAAGAGACCATTATATAAGCGACGAGTGATCGTGGAGCAGAGAACTATAGGAATCATAGGTGCACCAGTGAACTAGTTTCTCTTTCTAAGTTACTTAGAAACAGAAGGTTGGCTACCTGAGTTGGAGGAATAATTTAGAGAATAGACTGTAACATAACATATTGAGGATTGACTACAGTTTCGGAGAGGGTGAGATGGGAAAGTGAAGCCAAGAAGCCAGTGCACAACTAGGAACTATTAAAATAAGACCTACATTAAAGGACAGGACAACATTGGATAATATCAGAAAGAAATGTATCAATGTAAAAACTGTACAAAGTAAATAAAAGGATACAAGTGAGAGTCCACCAAGATTATTATTCTACAATAGGTGGTAAAGATAAGGAAGAAGAAACGGTATACATAGCTTACTTAGACTGAAAAACAAGAATTTAGGAACTCAGACAAAAGTCATGGGGAACTTTAATGCAAAAGTATAAGCGCCAGGAACAATTAAGTACGGATAACGGTTTGGAGAGAGAAATTAAAACCACAGATTTTGTGTCTTGCAAGCATTATATATCTGCAGTACTCACTCCGAGACATAAGATCGCACACAATATTAACTTAGAAGCTCAAATAGTATTGTAAAAATGAAACAAACCTTATTATACCTAGGAAATGTAATTTTATCATAATGAATAAAAGAAAAGTGAAAGGAATTAATGGTGTATGAATTATCATTTTTAATAATTAACATTTTATTTGCAATTTATGAACATTAGTGTTTATATCAACTCCAGAAGAATAAGTTGGTAGTACCTATTTTGGAACAACACGTGCTTTTTAAATGATTTAACTAGGTAAATGAACTCTAATAAGGTAAGGAGAATAAATAAAATAAAATTTAAAAATCACAATTAATCCAACCTTTTAGTATCTCAATTAATAATAAATCATAGAAGAAAATTAGAACAATCTAGTCTCATACCAGCGAGCACAAGGGAATAATTCCACTATAGTTACAAACCTAAAAAACCTATTTAATTCATAATTTAATCTTAGTGAATCGTTTTATCCAACCTGAGAAGAAATAACTAAACAAAATCATCCAACCTGTTATCAAACAAACTATCAATAAATTAAAAATTACTGCAGCAGAAATAAATAGTAAGTAAAATACAATTATAGATTACAGATAATAAATGAGTTAGGCCTATACATGATTGGCACCAACAACGTGGGGCTACCGAATATAAATACTACCTACAGAAATCTTATAAAAACATAACAACAGAACACTAATACGAGATACAATAAGTAATGAGCTTAACAATATTAAACTGGTATTATATATAATTTAAGTGAAATCCGTCTAATTGTCAGTGTAAACTACCATTGTTAATAGATCGTTATCTAGATCACACTAATTCAGGGTTTTGGATAATCCAGCTAACTTTCAAAAAATCGGCGGGGGCTGTGTCGAAGCCACGGCCGCAAATCTTCAGAGCGTAGAATACGTCTGTGTGCTTTAGGGTTGCTAATGTGTTATGAATAAAATGAACAAACACATATTTAGTTTTACAAAGTACAAAATTTTATTTGCAAAATCATCACACAAGTTAATTAGTTGGTTCAAGCAAGACTTTATTTATAATGGGCCTATGATAGGAGAAGTAGCTGATGTAAGGTAAGATATCAACGCTGATGTTTCTGGTGAAAGTCAAATCGATGGTGGTGTTGCCCAGCGTAGTCGGTGGCATCATCAGAAATACGTATACACATACATTTTATAATCGCTTAAGACAATTACAAAATATATAGACGTATCTGTATAAAAAATTACAAAATATATTAATACAATCGCATAGTAAAAACATTAAAAACTGCAGGAACGGATAAAGGTATAGTTCCTATGCCGCTAAATATCATTTGTTTATTTACTTGTTACTATGGTAATTGTGGTCTCCATGGTGTTGACTCGACTTCAGTATTTATTTCCTTGCCTTTAAACGTTGTCGGTAAATCCTCTGACGTTCGGCATTGGTCATTTTGGGTTTTTTGAATTCCCCATGATTTTCTCTGCTCTCCTGTATGCATTTACGATACTTTTGAGCACGTTTAGCATCCATATACCGCGACAATTTGTCCGAACACACGATTTTTACAACTTGAATTACGATTATTCAAACCTTTAATAATATATAATATCACCGCTATTACGGTACACTATGTAGATAGTAGGCCTACTCTATGAGACAATTTTAACGACACCTCACTCAACGTTCTATCGCATCGGAAACCGGAGAAATGCTAATTTTAGTGCGCGCCGAGCGGCGGAAAACATTTCTATTTCTCCCCCCGCTCAA
Source organism: Magicicada septendecula (assembly GCA_034769895.1). Classification (NCBI taxonomy): domain Eukaryota; kingdom Metazoa; phylum Arthropoda; class Insecta; order Hemiptera; family Cicadidae; genus Magicicada; species Magicicada septendecula. The sequence continues at coordinate 519,816,309 of CM068368.1, read as the reverse complement.
ACCCGCGCTGGATGATGCAATAGCCCGCTTATATTGTGCTATTTATTATCTTTGTTCCTTTATCTGTCGAATGGTACCTCATATAAGCGTGAATCTTTTGTCGTTTAGATAATATTTCAATTTCAAACGTGACGTGAAAACGTAACGCTCGATTTTCTGGTTGGGGGTGCCTATTGCTGGCCTGAAAGGTAAGACGTATTCTACGTCAAAATGTCAAGTTTAACAAAGATATTTATCAAAAACGTCTAAGAGCAAACACATGAATAAATATCGAGGCAAGAGGTATAAAATGATTACGAAGGTAGAAAAATCTAACAAAATGTTGATACCTATAAACAGGAAACAATTACACAGACAAAATTGAAAACGGGTACTAATCTGTTCAACAGGAAGAACTGGACATAAGCGACTTCAAAAACGAAAGAAATAGTATCAGTAGAAAACAATAAATTCATTAGGAATAAATTCATTCCTAATGACCATGAAATAAAAGTATCTGGAGAAATTGCACTAAGTATTGAAGAAGTTCAAGAGGCAATAAAAGGTACAAAATTGAGGAAATCCCCAGGTCCGGGAGGAATAAACCCAGAATTAGTTAGATATGGGCCCCCAAGCTGTTTGAAATGCTCAGAAAATTATTCGAAAGATGCCTAAATGGAGAAGAAGTGCCAGTGGAGTGGCGAACATCGTATATCTCACCAGTCTATAAGAAGGGTTCAAAGTTGGACCCTAGAAATTACAGAGGAATTGCTGTGATCCCGACCATCGGGAGAATATATTCAAGGATTTTGAAAAACTTAATTGAAGAAGACATCAAGACCAAGCAGCCCGAAGAACAATCAGGTTTTAGAGCGGGGCGATCCACGGTAGATAACATCTTTACAATCAAAATAGCAGTTGAAAAGAGAGTACAGCATAATAGAGAAACGCACATAGCTTTAATAGATTTAGAAAAGGCATGCGATAGGGTCCCAATCTCACAGTTATGGAAGGAGATGGAGCATTTTACATAAATGCAAATTTGATTGCAGCCACCAGAAGATACTATCAACAAAATATAACCAGGGTCAAGCTGGGAAACAAACTCACTCTCCCATTCGAAACTACAAAAGGCGTAAGACAGGTTGCTGCTTGTCCCCTACCCTCTTTAAAATACACTTACACAGATCTCTAGTAAGATGGACAAAGAAGTGTAAAAGCATGGGGCTGAGAGTAGGAGATGACAATCTGTTCACTCTATATTTTGCCGATGACCAGATTGTGGTAGCAGAGGATGACGAAGACCTCGAGTATATGGTCAGAAAATTAAAAGAGGAATATGACGCAGCTGGTTTGACGATGAGCATGGCAAAATGTGAGTACCTGATAGTGGGCAATGAAGAAGTTAAGGACTTAAAATTGGATGTGGAGAGGATAAGAGGTGTTGAAAAAAGTGAATACTTAGGTGTTATTTTCAACAAACAGGGAAGCAGCAAAGATGAAATTGAAGAACGTGTTAACAAGGGGCGAACCGTTATAAGAACGCTGAATTCGCTTCTATGGGAAAGAAGTATAACCAGAAATACAAAGAAACATATATATAATAGTATGGTGCGAAGTGTAAGCCTTTATGGAGCAGAAGTTTGGAACGTTTCAAACGTAAATAAGAAAAAACTGATGGCAGTGGAAATGGACTTCTTCAGGAGGAGTTGTAGAAGATCAAAATTAGACAGGGTTAGAAATGAGACTATTAGAGCCGAGATGAATATTGACAGGACAATAATAGACGAAATAGAAAGGAGACAATTGACTTGGTTTGGGCATGTGAAGAGATTGGAAGATGACAGATGGCCCCGCAAAATATTGGAATGGATACCACCGGTGAGGAGAAAAAGAGGACGTCCACGGAGGAGTTGGCGAGATGACGTAGCGGAAGCAATGGTTGCAAGAAATTTAGAAGAACTTACATGCTACGATAGGTTACAATGGAAGTTGGGGACGGAGAAACGGCGATAGCTGTAAAGATCCGTTATATATATTGTAACGGGTAGACTTGGTCGTCAATCTTGAATGTGTAGACGTGTATATGGTGTTAGTGCGTTCGTCTCGCACTGGGGTCGTTACATCTATTTTGCGCTAACGATGTCCGTAGCGATGCTGCAATTACCAGTATAACAAAGCAGTAACCTTACCTGTTCTTAAATAGGGGTGTGTTAATCCCGGGTGGCGCCAAATTGTTTATTAAAACAATTAAATTTATTAATTAATATCTTAATAGGGTGTTCTCAGCTATGACGGTCGGGGCGTTCAAATAATTCCCGCTCGTTCAGCCTCCTGTATTGAGTAGGTAGTTGTTCGAATTGCAACTTGAGCGCTGGTCGTCAAATCTAGCTTTCGTAAACAAACACAAGTAATACAATATACTCCCTATGAAATAATAACAACGGTTACTCCCTGTACTAGTTGTTTTAATGGTTGATAAGTAAAATTTTCAATTTGACAATTAAATTATATTGGTTGATTAACAAATCTGCACCGACTTTTTACATGAAACAATATTTCTCAGGATGACGAATCGATTATGGTAACGATGTGTTCACATCAGCATGGCTGCTGAACGGTTTAGTTGTTATAATTACTTTCGTTCCAAAATTGGGGATTCTTTTGATTACAAGACAAAGAATTCCTATGATTACAATAAAAATACTTTACCTTACTCTATGTGTACATAAATAATAAGGTGTGTGGTTACAATCTGTTCTGTAGTGTCGTTAAATGTGTTTCTAATGTTCGTATTCGAACAACAGGTTAGATTTTATGTTAACAAATTTTCAGTGTGTTTATTTTTCTTAATTAATCTTTGAAAGAGGATATTCGGATTATAGTGAGAGATCAAATTACTTTTAATAAAATTTAAAGTGATTTTATTTTTGGAAATAAGGTAATTCAAGGGTACTTAACACATCAGATGACTTGGTGTTATCATTCATTGAGTCGGAAGAGGATTGGGCTGCAACAGTTTCTATTTTCATTAATCTTTGGACTTAAGTAGGTCTGGCGTCCTTTTCATATTAGATATGGTCATATTTTTCTTTTATTTTCCTGATAATATGGTCCTTGCCTTTTAGTTAACTGCTCCAGTGGTTCGTCTGCTTCTCATTCGATCATGGTTTTGAATTTTGTTCACTGTTTTTACATTTTTTGAGTAAAAATTAGTCTTCCAAAATTCGGCTTCTGTTCTGTTAGAGTGACGCTCTACGAGTAACGATATTCAACGGTAATTTTCGCCACCAACGTTCGTTTCTATGGTTACCAATTAAATCTGATTGGCTTAGATTTACATAAATCCATTGTTATCAAAATATGAATTCTTTTCAAAATCCTTGGATATATTCTGATTGCTTTTATTCCTCTATCTTCCTTCGTAAGTATCAAATATTGTCACTATAGTATTTATTTCCTTTCAAAGATTATTTTGATATCCCTCAAGGTAGGATTATTTTATGTTTTATGATTTTACAATTATTTTCATATTTGCTAATTACATTTCTCTTCTAATTTAAATCCTTATTCTAATATTTTGCTATTATTAGGATTTACACATTATCCTTGGTTTTTTGTTCACCTTGGATTAGCTAGTTTCTTTGTTAATTTGTTACAATTTGTAGTTGTTTGTTTTTGACAGTTAGGCATTTTCATAGGCCTAAGTAGCCATGATGGTATTTTACTTATTTCATTCAAATTACATCTCATTTTAGCCTGATGGGCTTTATTTTGTTATTATAATTGGTTGTGTTATTTATTGTTGTGTTTTGGGTCTGTTTATGTGTTATTATTATGTCACTATTATTTTATACATTATGAATTGCTAATTGTTTACCATCTGGTTTCCTCGTTTTCTAAGTCATACATTTCTTAACTTTCTTACTTATTTAGTTTGCCAATAATAACAATGTGGCTATTATTTACTATTTTTTGATCACATTAAATACAACATCTAGGCTTATGGTCTGTATAATTCTTCCAGCCATATCCTATTCATAAACTTGCTTAAATAATTATTTAACAATTATTTGATAATATTTGTTTACAGTTCATCTCATTTTATATCATTTTTTGGGTGATAAACAACATCACTTTTTATGAACTTACTTTAATAATGATCCCTTATAACATGGGTGTTTATTGATTTGTTTTAACTCCTTAATTTTTAAACAATCTTTACTTCCACTCCATGGTAACACTATCTATTTTCTCTTTCATGGTATACTCCCTTTTAATTATAATTGTATTCAATTAAACTTAACAATAATATTCGTTCTTAACTAATACTGTCTTCATCACTTTTCAGCGTTCATTATACCTTAATTAACTGTTTACACTTACTACTATTCTTAATTTACTAATATTCTTCACTGTTAATCATTTAGTGTTTCCTTTTGATTTATTAAGTGTTTATGCTTTTATCCTTCACTATTTTTCACTATATTAACATTCTTTATATTACATTATTCTTATTTTATCATCACCTTCACTTTTAAATTATTTATTGTTTATTATAATTTATTTAGTGTTTTTTCTTTATCACTATACTTTGGGGTTTTTACACTTTCATTTTGCACTTCACAAATGTTTTTGTTTTTAAGTGTTTCTAAATGGGTAATCCCTCTAATTACTATCTCACTACCGTACTATCTCTTTCATTACAAATATCATTAATAGTATTAACAATTTTATGTCTCTATATTTTATCATTACATCTAACTCTAATTTGTGGGTTAGTTTGCTTTTTTACATTTAACATTGTTTAATTGGGTTTCTTTCAATTGTCATTTACTTTTTTATCCATTAATTGGTAATAATATTTACTTTTTTACATAGGTTAATTATTGGTCTCTTTTCCAATATTACATTTGAGTGTATCATTTCTCCTGCTCATATTCTTTATTACTTGTTTGTGTCTTATCATTTGTTTTCATTTTTATTTATTTCCCTTTATCTTGGGTTTGTTTCTTTTTCATTTCCCTCCTTCTTCATTTTCATTGTATTTGGTTAATACCTTGGTTTTCCACCTTCTCCTTTGGGTTCATTTTAATATGTTGCATTGAGTCATTCAATTCCTTTAATTTGTTTCATTTTTGTTTGGTTTCGGTTTTTTCCCTTCTTCATTTGGTTTGGTTCAATCACTTTCTTCTTCTCATTTGGTTTTATTCTCGTTTGTTTTTTGTGGTTCCCTTCTTCTTTTGTTTCCTTTTGTTGGGTCAATCACTTGGGTTAGGTCGTTTGTCGTGTCATTGTCTTTTTATTTTCTTTATATTAAACATTTCATTTTATATGAAGTATTATTTTATATTCAGAATCATCTTTTTTATCCCTGGTATTGGGGTGGCTTATTTTTGTTGTAACAATATATATAGAAAACAATAAAAATGAACACTGTCACAAACAAACATTCTAACAAACGAAGGAAGAGAAATCAAAACACAGTGGAGCAAGATGTAAAAATGCCAAAAACAGTTTAAAACCTGAAATAGAATTTAAAACTGTAGAACAAGGAAGGTGCAAAATACTATCGAAAATGGTAAGAGTAAAAAAACAGCATGGAAAGATATGTTGCGTAGATTATGTTCAAAAATTATTGTAGGCTGATTATTGTAGGAATACAGACATTCATACGTAAATAGGCTACATAAAACTGATTCTATTATAAGAGCCAACAGAATTTTTATAGAACAATAGACGATTCAGACATTTTCATGGTATGTCCAAATGAAGTATATAACGTAAAAATTGCACTCTCAACAATTTTACGGGGACAAAGTTATGTTGTACCCAGAGAGAAATATAAATTCGTAGAGAGCGGGGAGAAAGTAAAACTAAAAACTACCGATTAGAGCGGTGGTACTTCAAAGTAATAAGTATTAAAATGTTGTAGTAAGGGCGGTAGTTGTTCATACAGACGACCTTGAGTTGACGCCTGTAAGACGGCTAAAATATGAAAAAGTAACATAGCGGACGAACCGCCATAAAATTGTATTACTTTCAAGGGTGTCAGAAGGCTGCCCTAAGATTGTAAAAAGTTAAGTGCATCAAACAAAGAAACCGTTAGATCAGACAGAGAGAGATGAGAGCGAGCTGGAGACAGACGCTAAGTTTTCCCACTACGTTTACACGCGCAAATAGTTGACGAATAACGGAAAGCGTCATTTTTCACGCGGGACGTTTGAACTAGACAGAATGGGTAAATTTGAAATTAGCGGTATGTCAGACTAATCGGCGTGTATTTTGTAGATATTTGGTGAGGGTAGTTCGAAGCAATGTACAAAAAACGAAGTGGTAGGAAGTTAAGTTAGTCTACGGAGAGATTAGACTTAAAAGACTCGTATCTAGTGTGTTAAGAAATTTGTCGGTAATTTAAATAAATATACTTCAATCGCAACGAAAAGTCAGTTACGCTAACGCGATATTGAGCATTGTGGATGCTACATTTTATAGACACTTAATAATCGGTTACAAGAATAATGTTCAGAGAAATTAGAGAAGATATATTAAAATCGAGTAACATATCCAAGTTTTACTTAATACAGCATCAATCGTTGAATGTCGAAATACATCGCGAAATTTAATGTGTTAAACATCACAGTACGGTACAGTCGGTCGATATTTGTTATCAATCCGGTGTTGGACGCACTTAGCTTTAATAAGAATATCATTCAACAAGTGTATTAGTATACGGCACCTGTGTAATTACCACTAAGTTATCTAAGTGAATGTTGTAATACCTGTGAAACCAGTGTATAAAGCAGTGCAAACTAACAAGGATAACTGCTCAACGATCAACGTTGGACGATCAGCCTGGAACCTGCAGAATTGATGACATCGCGTCGCAGAATGAGATCAACATACAAGTAACTAATAAAATTAACACTCATTTTACTACTGCATAGTAAATTTAAATGTATGTAAATCATATTTGGTGACTCAATAAGTCAAAGAATCCATAGCCAAGAAATAAGCACAAACAAATTTTATAACCAAATTATTAAAAGCAGGATCTACAAATTTTGTAATATGTAAATACAAAGTAGTTATTAAAAACTTAATTAATAACAGTCAACTGTGTTTATTTATTACTGGCGCCCTGGGATAATTATTAAGAGTCGGTACACTAAAGTAAGTGTGACATTCTGTTGCTGATAATTAGTATGTTATAAATATTAATATTGTCATTGAGTAAATTAGCTTGATAAACTCTTACTTTGCACATGCTCGTAGGCCAAGTGTAGTATGTATAATAGTAACGTGAAATTTTATTAAGGCTTATTTAAAGTGTATTACAAGTAATAAAGATAAACGACATTCCAGATATTTTACTGATGTGCTGAAAAATATGTAGGTTCTACACACATGCGCGCTCACACAAACAAAAGTCACCAGATAATAAAGTGTAACAACATAAATGCTATTACACTATTATATAAAAGAATTTTATTGTGGAAAAAACTTATAAAACTACTTTTAAATTCACTAATTAAAGGGCTCTGTAATAACTGTAGATAATTCCAGTGTTATCATCTACACGTACAAAGTCCGTATTCATCGGAACTAACAGCCTTAATAGACTGACAGTCAGCAATTATCTTCTGAAGCAGGAGTCAGAAGTCACCGCAATGCAATACGTCAAACCAAACAGTAAACTAAAATTGTTGTTTCAGTCTGCACAAAGATATAGTAATGGCGTTAAAATCGGGAAAGGTATTTATAAATTTAGTATTGCATACATTATAACTAAAAGTAAAATCGGATACAACGGTATCAAAGTATTCGTTGGGAAAATTTACTACGGCAGGAAACAGACTATCACCAAAGCTATTCTCATCATTAGGAAATATGTTCAAGGGCTAGACTGTGTAAACATAAAGCTTACATATTTGAAATTTGAGCTTTAGCTGTAGTATTGTTTAGCGAAAATACAATCGAGATGGAGAAGGTAATTCAAGTCAAATAGGAAAGTGTATATTCCAGTCTGGGAATGCATATGGGAAAGACAAATAAGGCTGATAAGATTGCATCAACTGAGGAGATAAATCTGCGGATACAGTAATGACTGAAGTAATTCATGAATAGTGAATTAAACGACACAGATCATCACAAATTTGCTGATTAATAAGGTGAAGATAAGACTTTGGGATGCCCTGGTTGCGAACAGACAGCAATAGCCCCGGTACAGTGAACCAAAGATTTTCTCTGGAAAAATAGTCACCGGAGAATGACTGAGGAAGCAATGAGCAGAACTTTTAGATTAGCACTTTCGTAAAAATATTTGTCTGTTTGATTGTTACCTTCATCTTTAAGACTGTTTGTGTATTTGTATGCGCGGGTGTTTGTTTTCGTGTACTTGTGGTTGTGGGGTCGCGGGTTTACACACGCGGGCTTGTGCGTATTATTAATATTTCTAGAATATGGCGATAAGGCTGACGCATAAAAATTTATTGGTAGGAATTTTTAAAATAAAATTTCTAAACTCGTAAGAAACGTTACAGTATAGATTGAAGATGAGGACGGACAGCACACATCACATAGTAAAGGACAGGACGAGATATCAAACAAGATTTGCTGATAAGTGACGTGCAGAATCCATTACAAAGTACAGAATGGCCCATAAGTCAGTTGGCAAAATTCAAATAGCACTTTTATTGTAGAGGTGCAGCAGGGATACAGATACAGATAACGCATACAGATAGTTAATAGCATAGTTCTCATGACCTACAAGAAATGCTCAAAGTGGCCTCCATCCTTTTCTATGCAAATTTGACATCTTCGAAGCACTGTAGCACAAATTATGTCCGAAATATTCAGGGACTGTAGGTGTTCAAATTCAGATTGAATGCGTTCCTTCAATTGTTCCACATCACGAATCTTCACGGAGTACACTACATTTTTTAGTATACCCCAGACCGAGAAGTCCATCGGGGTAAGATCAGGAGAACGTGGAGCCCATTCAACACGACCCCGTCTGCCAATCCATTCATCGAACGTTGCATTCAAAAAGTCTCTCACAATCAGTCCATAGTGAGGGGGTGCCCCATCTTGTTGCCATATTAACTTTTCTCGAATTGGCTGCAGGTGTTCAAAAAGTGGACTGCTTCTAGTTCCATCAACACTTCGTGAAGCATTTGTAGGTAACTTTCAGCATTCACTGTGCCATTAAAAAAGTAGGGTCCGATGATCCCATCGGGAAAGATCCCTGCCCAAACAGTAACCCCCGGAGCGTTTAACTCTGTCTCTATCACCACATGTGGATTCGCAGTATCCCAGTAAACACAGTTGTGCCTATTCACTGTACCATTCAGCTTAAAAGTAGCCTCGTCACTCCAAAGAATGGTTTTGTAAAATTGTGGATTGGCTTCTTGTCGTATTGCGTACCATTCGCAGAATTCTGTACGCCTATCAGGATCATTTTCATTTAGGCCTTGGAGTAAAGTGGGCTTATATGGTCTCAACTTCAACGTTTTCTGCATCCTTTGCAGGCTTGTTCGAGGTATTCCATACTCATTGGACGCTTTTCGTGTTGATTTCTTTGGTGACTGCACAAAACATTGCGCAACGATATTTAAATTCTCTTCTGTTGTAACTGTTTTTGGACTACCTGATCGGGGAAGTTCCGCTACCATTCCAGTCTGTTCAAATCTCTTATTCAGTTTATGAATACCTTCTCTAAATGGAGGTGCGATGTTTGGAAAACGTTCCGCAAATAACTCAACAACATCACTGTAATTATGGTCCTGTTTCCACCACATCTGCAGTACAAAAACACGCTGCTCTGTAGATAGTTTTCTATTCATTGTTTCGCAAACAACACGAACAACAAACAACAAACAAGCGCTAACAACAGCATACACATCAACATCAACCTAACCTCATAACCTCAAATCTCAATTGAATTATGGGAACTACTGCTCTAGTCAAGTCAAGTAACTACTATGCTAGTCAATCGAGCGTCTACATACTGCTAGTGCCAACTGACTTATGGGCCACCCGGTACATAATCACAATCACTAACTTATTAAATATTATTATAAAGACTCACAATACAGTTATCGTTGTTTAAGCTCTTGCATTTTTCCACTCTGTAGACATTCTCTGATTATACGTTGTACACTTCCCTAATGGAATGTAAATAAACAATTTTTTTTGTTATGCATGTTATAATGATAATATATTTTAATTTTTAAGGCATTCTTCCTTTTACCTTAAAAGAAGGTTAAAGTTACATTCTAGTCAAAAAAGTTTTGTACACAACGTCTGAAAATATCTTTCAGACTTTCAGACTTTTTGTTGTGAATAACAAACTTCCTTTCTGGCCTCCTAGCTTACGTCTTCACCTCCAATGCGAGAGAGTCCCGGTAATTAATCGTATGGAATCCAATCAACATCGTGAAACGTCTCTCAAAAAAAATATATATATACAGGACAAGCCTTAGTCCATATCAAAGCATTTCGTTAGACACGCTTTTTTTACTTTGCTTACCTGAAATCTCAACACAGTACGAACAAACAAGTACATGACACGCACACAGCAAATGTGTATTTTCTTGTGTGAAATTTTGCGTATTCAATCGATACATCAGTCAACATTACTTTTAATCTTATCATAAAGCATGAGGAAAGCATGGGGAATTATTCATCAATAAATTGATGTATTGACAAAACATATTTAGTAGGGAAGGCAGCTTACGAGAACTAATATAATTTAGACATAATCGTAAAATACTTAAGAATAATCTATGAAAGACACGTATTTGTAACGTAGTGCACGTGTGTAGTGCGTCGTTTCTACCGCCACGAACAGTAATGATGTGGATTAAACTGAAATGGATACTCAAACTTTAAAAAATTTTCACTAATATTTTCTTTGCGACAGGAAACAAAACAAAGGAGGGAATAAGGAATCTGTGATAAGAGGACTAATGAATGTTGAGAAGGACATAGTAAGAATTGTGGAAAGAAAAAAATTACGATGATACAGTTGGGTGAGGAGAATGAGGACTGGAAGTCTACCAAAGGTAGGTGATGCTCTGATAACCAGAAGGAGGAGATGAAGACCGCCTGACAAGTGAATGGTTGGAACTGAGAGGACTACATGACGAAGATGTAATGGACAGGCAAAGGAGAAGGAAATAATTAGAGGAAATTTAAATGTGTAGTAAAACTGTTTTGTTATAATTTTGTGAATTATGTATTGTTTCTTTGAGATAAACTACAGCAGTCTGGAAACACTTAACTAAAATAAATTAATATATTGAAAGAAACAAATCTGTTTTATATGTATTCATCCCTGCTCGTTAACTAATAACTGAACGAGCGAAGCCAGTTGTCAGTTTTGATTGGACCATTTGGCATTTGTCTATCTGTCTATTTGCCTATGTCTCACTATAACTTCTGAACGCCAACCGATTTTCGTAAAATTTTTCACGCATGTCCGTACTTTTACCCTACAGACGCCTGTTGATTTTTAGGTCGATCCCCCACAAATAGAGAGACGGGGGGCAAAAATGTGAGAGCTCCAAATTTTGCAAAAATTTGTAAAGGTCCATGTGGGGAATCAAATTAAAGGAAATTTTAACTAAAATATGAATTAAGTGCCCATTTTTTAAATTTAAAATTTTGTGACACCGGGGGCCAAAAAGTAGGTAAAAAGTTGTATAAAATTGCAAAACTTAATGTGGTATATCAAATTAAAAGGAATTTGAACGTAGTGTTAAGTTTGGAAATTTCAACATTTTGGGGCTCCAGGGTCCTAAAAGTGGGACAAAAGTTTGATAAAATTTAAAATTCAACGTGGGACATCAAATTAAAGAGAATTTTAACAGAAATCTGAAAATAGTTTTCAGTTTTGGAAATTTCAGAATTCTTTGACCGCAAGGCCCAAAAATGGGATCAAAAATTTGAAAAACGAATATGTGCACAAAAAATTATTCAAATAAATTAAAATTATAAACGATAAACTTACTGAAGACGGGTGTCAGAGCAGTAATCATGAATCATGACAGAGTTAGAAGCTAATACGAGAGCAACACTTACGGTACCGGTACTCAAAAGCCGGCAACACTTCAGGAACACAAAATCGCTATAGTCACCGAAAAATGGAAAGGGTGGCAACCAGTATCTCAATAAACATCACCTTTGTGAACTTTTCCATATGTCTTTTGTTTTTTGGGGCACGTAAATTTTATGTGTATTTGCGTTTAATTGTTTTCCTTTTATTTTAAATTCCTTTTTCCATGCTCTCTGTTCAGTACGGAGTTTTTTGTCACTCTCATGTTTACTGCATCACCGCAACACACACACGCATGTTTTTCTGAACAGTAAACAAGCACATTTTGAAAGCACCTTAAAATTTTTAAACAGAGTAGTTAAATATTTATTATACTCTTGCTCACCTTTTCAAAAGGTCACTCACTACCATGGTCTTATTTGTTTGATAATTTCTCGGATCTCCACTGTTTATTATTTTACCCAAATATTTTTTCACATTTTTGAAAGCCCATAATGAGTCTTAACTTCAACTTTAACTTCAAGCATAGTGCAGCTCATTAAACATCAACTTTGTGAACTTTTCTGTATATCTATTGTTCGGTATTTCGGAGCGCGTAAGTTTTATTTTACATAATCGAACTCGACTATCGCGTATATAGATCGACTCGCGCGCCCTCTGGACTGCTTCGCAATGTGCTCTTTGCATGTTTTCGTCGTGCCGTGCACCCTCCTATCTGCCTCGTCAGCATACAGTGGGTTGGCACTCTCTCGTCAACACATGGCCAGCATACAAGCATACAAGTTAAGAGACCAGGCTTCACACATTCGACCCCCGAACCGTCAACAAATATTTTCTGTTCTATGATGCATGTAATTCTTGTTTTTCCTTTTTTCCTAAAGGGACTTGCTTGCCCCTTTAGATTTTCTTCAAAGCTTGGGGGATTCTCGAAAAGGTAAGCCTGAATTTGTGTATTATATTTTTAACTTTTAGGCAGCTTACCATGCGTTCGAATCCCATCCGAGAATCAAATAAATTTCACATTTAAAATTTTGCATTGTGCGGGGTTAACGGCAAATGAACGTAAGATTCACGCAATTTTTCTCGTAACCTGATAGCCCACATCTATATCTATATTTTCATTTATGTTTATACTGACATAAAATTATCAGTATGGGCTTCGTCGAAATACGTTTCGTCACATTTCCCAGAATCCCATGGTAATCCCGGAGTCACAGTAATATAACACACTAAGGTGTAATACTAAAGTTGCATAGATATTATTGTTTAATTTCAAATATTAGATCTAACATTATATTTAATATTAGATTAGATTTATAAACACCTCAAACGTTTTATATTGTTTGAAACAGGTTTCATTGGACATTATAAGATTTATGGACATTCTATGAAAGTATAGCCTACACGTTCCTATCTCGTAACACTAAATAACACAATCGATGAAATCGTAAAACAGATATTTTCGGCCGTTTTATACTTTTTTCACTCAAATCTTTGCAGATATTCTTATTTTAGAATTATAGCGTAAGCTTTTAAAGGAATACTGTTTGAGACATAGATTCTGCTATGCACTTTTTATTTAGTTAATACTTATTTAATATTAATTTACTTAAATGTCAAGCAATATATATGCAGCAATGGAATTATACTAGTGAAAGCAATAGTGACCACAAGTGATCAGGCTATTATAACATAACTTTATAAGTATTGTTTCCTTATGCTTGATATACACCCACGACCGTTTTGTGCTAATACTAAAACATCTCTCAGTGAACAAAGATGTAAATTTTATTTTTCATTTGTCTGAATACAGTCCCTCGTTAGATAGATACCCAGAGCGCAGGCTTTACGATTACTTGGTAATAGCTATTATGAAACCTCGCAGCGCTTCAGATAGTATCGCGAATGACAACTTCTATTCAGCCATCATAGAGATGATCAAGCGGCCAACCCATAGGTTCGTTTGCCATCTGGATGTTGGTAACTTAGAAACAGCAATATCCACATCCTTACATGAGAGGTGAATATGCGCTGCGTCATGTGAATGTGCGCTGCGTCTGAAAGTTTCCCTGGGAAGCTACAAGTGGATCTAGAACTATAAATAAAATTCACGTTAAAACATCATGCACTGTCTGTTACACATATTTTGTTGACAATGGCAAACAAACAAGACATAAGGTCACAAAGGCAAATAGTGTGGTTGTAACTGATAGTCGCCCGAATTCGTGTACGTAAACCTGACGTACGACAGATTATGATCGAATCGTTTAAACAACCTGAAACACCTCAAGACCCTGCAGACGTGGAGACATGGAAATTAAAATCACGATAAGCACATACGGAGCCTAACACAAGATAGACGGAGCATTACATACACGTGTAAGCCTAACATAAAAACTTTGATAAATACACACGCTTCAAATTCCTCTTCTGTGAATAAGGTTAGTAAACCGTTTTGAACAAATTTAATACTCACTCATTAAAAAGCCAGTGTGCTGGTGTTGTAAATAAAGAATAAGTATATGAATTATACGTCTGAAAAACGCTGTTAGCCTTCAGACGTGTCAGTGGCTTAAAATTAAAACAAGATAACATGTGAATTCTAATTAATTTCGTCATGTATTATGTGTTTTAAAGGGGAAGTATTATTTGCTTTACAATTTCTCTTTCCAAACTAATCCGAAAAAAACGTTTATTACAGTAATAACTGCATAACTGTAAAAACATAACTTTGCTTACCTCAAGGCCAACAAAGAACCAATAAACATACCTTCACATAACTTATGCTTTTTAAGACAGTTTAATTCTTTAAAGTAAGTTACATAATACTTCACATAAACAAAAATTAGATTATCTTTTTGTACATCCCTGTAACAATCGTGAAAACTTTAAAGCCAAATGAGAATCTCCTCAACTATTTTCTTTGTATGAAAGAAATGTTTTCATGTATGAAAAGACTTGATTTCATAAACTTGCAGTACTCCATTGTCGAATTATATTTTTATACAAAGTTTCTTCTCCAAGCTGTAATGATAAAGATGTAGGCCTACACAACCTTACGATCTGAAAATTATAAAGGAAACTATCATTCTATTACTACTCTTGTATATATGTTTGTTGTGTGACTTATGTAATCTTGCCATTATCAGATCAGTTATAATGAGGTCTTGTCGTAGTTGATTGTTTAGCCTTGTATGTACGACACAGTAGTATTATAGGTGTAGCCTACTTCAAATGTGTATTTAGATTGCCTACCAGCGCGCGTTCGATATGTCTCATAAAGTCGTTTAAAAGAAATACTTTCAAAATATCGTATCTATGAAGCCGATGTAAAAACTCAATGAAGTAGCCAAAAATTCTAATGTCATATATAATCTTTATATCGTCCACTATGACCCATACAAAATAATTCTCAGCAATTTTGTGCGGAAGTCGGTACGTACAAGAGTGTTTCCAAATGAAGGTGCCAAAATTCGGTAAGTGATTCTACTCGTCAAACTGAAGGAAAAATGTCCAGTAAATATGTGCCGCAAAATGCGTCTTTTCCCGTCTGTATGTCTCTACGTATTAAACACAAACACACAATTAATTGCTACCGAGAGTTGAAATTTGGTGTACACAGTAAGTTCGCAAGTTTTTTATAATATATTAACATTATATTATATATTAGTTCTTATATTAAGTAGTTTCTAGTAACTACAAAAAACAAAATAAGATGTGGAGGAAAATTTGGTACACACGTTGTAGTTCACTATGTCTTATAAGTACAAAGAAAACAAAGTTTTATCTTAGACATTTTCAAAAAAACGGTTTATTAAAATTTCTTATTCTAAATTAATAAAAACAAAAATATCTTATTACATAAAACATCTGCCCTTTTATTCCTACACAATTGAATTTCTTTTATGGAATTCGGATAAGGAATAACGGATTATTATATTTCTTTCACAGCAAAACATTTGACCTATTTTCCTCATAAAAACCCGTATTTGCATCTATACAGTATTATTTTCCATGATTAAAATTACATTAGTAGTTGAGTGAAGTTGCTTTGTTCATTTTTATATCAACTGTAATTGTAGAAAGAACGAAATCACAAAACGAAAACATAATCTCGGCATGCAAAAATTTGTTTTAATCATTCTACAACCAAAGCCAACATTAACATTCGCAACAACAGATTAATACTCATAACACTGATTAAAAGAATAAAAACGCTCAAGACAAAATTAGTGTTACACAACAGTTACGAGTACCTGATTGTTTTCGAAATGCCTGGCGGTCAGCTGATGATGTCTATGAGGAACCGGAAGCGTGGAATTCGGATTAGAATTGAACCATCCAAAAACGCTGCCAATAATCACAGTTATAATCAAGACAAACATAGTAAACAATACACCAGCCACCACTTTCGAACGTGGTGATATCACTATAGCCATGGTTTTACGTGCACTAAGTTGTCTTTTTCTTTATAAATGCATAAAAAACACTTCACTGGCAACTTTATATTAAATAATTGTGAAACAAAATGCTTAAAAAGCCAAGGAAAGGTATTCCTCAGGACTTCTATGTTTATATTTCCATCCAATTATCACATCACTGGCCTCAAAACGTTAACCTATTTTGATTCAAAACTCTTTGCCGGCTCGGTTAACAGGCCAAAACTATAGGCGTAGTTCACGGGAAACAACCCAAAATTACGAAGAAGCATATAAAAATTATAAATATCTTATGAATTTATTCAATTAAAAATTAGTTATCAACTTAATATAACGTATGTGACACAACAACACAATTAATTTTTCTACCAATGTAATCTGTAAACATCTCTAACCATTTTTGTAACCATTTCTAATTTCTAACCTGTAACCATCTCCAGACCTCCAGTAAAATATGCGAATGATGGACGTTGTAATGAAGAAACTAACGGTAAACACCCACGGGTAGAACACACAGACACCTTGATTCAGGTATATTCGCAATCCAGGCGAATTGCCTACACAAACAAATGTATATGAACATTGCATCCAGGTCACAGATCCGTTACAATTCGTAAGGAGAACGTAGCCAATTCCCATGAAATATAAGGAACAAGTCGAGAAAGAAATAAAATGAATGCTGGACAATGATGTCATAGAGCGTTCATTGACGATAATATATCATTGAACGATAGAGCGATGAAATATTAACTTCTTAAACCCATTAGTTGTGGTGAAAAAGAAGAATGATGAAATTCGATCGTGTTTGGACATGAGAAACTTGAATAGCGTCATATACAAGGTTTTCGACTGTGCCTCAACTGCAGATGAGCTGTTTACAAAATGCGAGGGAGCTAAGTATTTAACCAAGCTTGACTTAACCTCCAGTTTTTGGCAGATTCCAATTCGAGAGGAAGACAGAAAATACACTGCATTTCTATATAAAAATAAATTCTACCAGCATAAGGTAGTACCTTTTGGTTTAAGCACAAGGTCAGCAGTCATCGTAAAATGTTTGGAAATTGCGTTAGGTCCGGAAGACGAACCTTATACAATGATTTTCGTTGACGATATATTGGCCATATCCAGAACATTAAAAGAGCACATAACCAATTTACGAACCATTTTTGAGAAATTTAAGCAATCTTGAATCTCGTTCAATTTAGATAAGTAAGTTTATGCGATCGTCTATAAAATTTTTAGGACATATTGTGTCAGGAAGGTATACGACCAGACGCAAGAAAAATAAGCAGTGTCACAGAATTCCCAAAACCTACAAATGTGAAAAGGTTGAGAGCATTTATAGGGTTAACGAGATACTATACATGTTTTTCACCATTATATAGCCTACTAAAAAGATCAAACCACTGGTAGAGCTTACAAGGAAGAAGGTGAAGTGGATGTGGGAACAGCGTCACACGGATGCATTCAATGAAATCAAGACACTGTTTGTGGAAAACATAATGCTACATCATCCACAACGTGAAGGAAACTACGAGTACATCATATACTCGGACGCCAGCGACTATGCAATATTAATAATAAATAATGTTTTATATTTTGAACAAGAATATATTTTTTATTATACATTATGTTGTTTCGACAATTTAATATATACATTACTGTCGTCTTCAGAAATATAAAATATTTTCAAAATATAAAATATTATTTATATACGCGTGCGCGCGCGCAAACACACACATAGGGTGTAACTATAAGGTGTCCTCACTATACGTATTCGGATTCTATGCATGGATATAAGAAAAACGTTCCTATAAACATAGATACAGAAACGTCTCGTTTTCCGTCTGGCCGCTATTTTGTGTGTGTGTATTTTTTTTTTAAGGAAAACTTTATATCTCAACAAGAAATTGAGATATCTTGATGAAATTTAGTATGCATGTTAATGCTCTTTAATTAATAAAAAAATCATAATTGTTTTGTGATCTAAAGTTTTAAATAGCGGTCACTTTAATCATTTGATCGATCACTAATACATTTGCACTTCTTAATTTTATCAAATTGCAGTTTATTACGTAAAATATTAGCACTTCATTTTGGATACAATGACAGCTTGTTTGTTCAAATCCGATAACACATGGCCGAATAATGGTGGCAAACTTTACTTAAAGTTGTTACTACTTCTTTCAAATTAACTCAATAAGAGTAATGTATGACAAGAGCATCGATTTTCAATTATATTAATAACCTTTACAAATTTAACTACAACTATTTACACATCATAATTTGAGGGACATAATTGATCGTTGAAAGATTTCATTGATGCACTAGTAGAAAAGAGGGAACTGACTGACACCATTAATGTTATGACTCAGTTTTAAGTTATGACTATATAGTTGTAAGTTATGACTGTCACAATAATGTTAATTTTATAAGAAACTCTTAGCATTAACGTTTGTTCTATTATTATCTTCCTCCTTTGTCTAGCTTGCCTTTTCTAACTTCCTGATAGCTTGTCTAAATCGTTAGACAAAATTGACGACCAAAACGGATTAATTCGAATTCCAGAATCTATGCTGGAGTCAAGATGTCAATATGATTCAACAAATGATACAAATTGAAGCAAAGCGGAAAATCTTCGAAAGATTCTCGACGACCATCATCAGAACAAAAGAAAAAAGAAGACAAGGTCTGGTAGCATAGTGAATAAATTCGAACATGACCCGAGCAACGTTTATTAAGAAGACAGAGTTTTAGTGGGATTCCTGTAAAAAACAGTATACCCACACACTGGGAGGCACTACCTTCTGAAGGCCAATAACGGGTCCTTCACGTCGTAATAAAATACATGTATAAAGAAGGAGGGTATTTTATATACACATATAAACGCAAATATATAAATGTAAACTTGCGCGCGTGTGAGCTGCGCACAATAACAGTGTCACGGAATCTGACAGCCATAAGGGCCAGTCAATCGTTTTCCTAACATGAGTCTGTGACGTTTGTGGACTCGGTGTATCACTCTGCTTTCTGCGTCGTGAGCTCTCATTCTACCCGAACCCTGTATTTTGTGCTCCCGAGTATAGTGCATTAACGATTTACTGCTGTTTCACATAAAATGTTGTTTACATAATTATTTATGGCTGGCGTGTCCTCCAGCATTAAAGCTCAGAGCAGCTTGTATGTGACAGAGCATTATGTTTCTTCTAAGTCCATTAAACGGCATCATAAAATAAAAAACTTTTTTTATACAAAAATCTGTATTTATAAAAAAATATAATTAAAATAATAACACGATAATGATATAAAGTATAACAGATAAATGTCTAAAATGAATTAACCAGAATAAGCCAAAGAAGATTAATAAGAAAAAATGTGAGCTGATTGAACAAGATTACTACTTCAGTTAACTCTGAACTTAGTTAATGCAGTCGGCTACTAACATTTTAATTGTTGCTAAAGTTTGATGACACATTTCCATACAGGTAACTGCATAGAGACAATGGCGTCACGGGAGCGAGTTCACTAATTGATCACTAAATTTATTGAAACAGGTCTCGTTGATTATTCGATAACGACTGCCGAACGCCCATGCTTCATGTTAGTACCTTATTAGTGAACTTTATAAGTTGTTAGTTTACAAAAACTTTCCAAAAAAATGCGAGATATATTAATGTTTCATTGTTTGAATTAGATTAACTCGTAATAGTAACTCAGAGTTGGAACTTTGTTTTGTGTTTATTGTTTAGAAAATCAATATGATTTTATCGTATCTACGAATGTATTCGCTATTATAAAAGCAATGCTAAAAATATTAAGGTTTTGTATTAATAACACAAATTACAATTTTTGGGAATCTTTTCTTCAAGTAATATAAGTATGTATTTGAACTCATCATCAACATCTTCAATCAAACATGATTTGTTCCGGCCCCAAGCAGATAGACTACAGCTGGTCACTTGAATTTATCTATATATAAAATTGAACATTTTATGTGCAAATTTATTTATTTATAGACTCACAATATTTAGCAATTAAGAATATTTCTAACAATTAGTTTAATTAGTAAAAACGTGGTTAATGTTGAATATAGTTTAATTAGTCGAATGAGGTGGCATTAAAAATATATTTACTGTAGGACGACTGTATTAAAACCTTTTATCAAAATCGTTTAAATCATCAGTTACTGCAATTGAAAACAGATTAGAACATAGAAACCGAATGGAGGAATTTATGAGGTTGTATAGAAGATTTAGCAATAAAGGAAACAGGCAAAAAAAGGAAGAAGCTACGGAGTAGAAGGGGTCTTAGTATATGGAATGATGAAGTTGCTAAAGCAACAGAAGAAAAGAAAAGGGCGTACCACATGCATCTAAAACTAAATACAGATTAAACTAAAGACAATAATATATATATATATATATAAAAAACAGCTACGGGTGTAGTAAAACAGGTACATGATGAATCATGGAGTCAGTTATAGGAAGCATTAAACATGATGTACATGGAAGACAACTTGTAGTCTATAAAATGCTAAAGGCATAAATAAAAATGAAAATGATAGAGCGAATTTAAACATCATTACCAAACATAAATGGAGAGATCATTATGAAGCTCTCTGGTATAATGATAATGTGAAAGGAGGGAAGGGAGACTATAGTAATTTAGAAACTAGCAACTTTTTACCTACGAGGAACAACGGACGAGCTTGAAGAAGCCCCTGAAAGAACTATAAATCGAAAAATAGGATGGATTAAACGTAAAATTGTTTAAATATGGAGGTATCTTGCTTAAACGTCGATTATTATATTTCTATAATATGTGTTAGAAAAGACAGCAGGTCCCTCAATATTGGCTAACTGCTCGAGCGGTGTCTACTTTTAAGAAACGAAAACGTAATAACTATAGGGGGAATATGTTTGTTGATACGGTTTCTAAAACATATACAAGAATCATAAACCACTGTCTGCAGACATCTTATTTTGGAAGAACAAGACGGTTTCTGGAAGAGAAAATCTTGTACAGACAACGATTTTATTATTACACACATCGATGAGAAGCATCGTGAGTTCAATAAAGAAACGCGTGTAGCTTCAATGACTTTGGGAAGGCCTTTGACAGAGTAGATAGAAACCTGCTGTGGCAAGTATTAAAAGAACCACGATACCCACAACAACTTATAAGAACTGCAAAAGACCTGTACAACGAACAAAGAATAGCTATTAAAAATAATTGTAGGATATCTCAACAAATATCTGTCAGTCAAGGTGTTAGACAAGAGTGCAGTATGTCACCTACTCTTTATAACATGTATATCGACGATCTAGTAAGGAAATTGATACGTCTAGTAAATCTTAGTATTAAGATACCACGAAATAGATATTTGAATGTTCTGTTGTTTCCTGACGACTTGCTTGTAACTTAAAATATAGAATCTGCTTTTAAAAATCTGTTTTTAAGCTTCATCAGATTTCCAAACAATACCAACATGAAAACTTCCACTACAAAAACAAAGGTAATGGCATTTTGAGGCAAGGAACCAATAAGAACAAAAATAATAACTTATTATTAAATTGTAAAACAGGTGAGTCATTTAACTATTTGGGAAAAGATATGGCTATGATAAGAATTATGATATTGATGCAATTAGGTAAGTTCCAGACGATCTGTGTTGTCCATCAATCGTATTTTTAGAAACAAGGTACATCAAGATACAAAATTGAAGTTTTACAAAGTAATGGTAGTCCCTGTGCTGTCCTATGGGTGTGAATTATAGACGATATTTAAGAAACAAGAAAGTAAAATACAGGCTTCGGAAATGGCATTCTTAAGAGGAGTTAAAAGGTGTTTTAAAATTGATCGTATACAGAATGATGATCATACGAAAAGAATTACAAGTTTTTTAACTTAAAAGAAAGTTTAAGAGATTCTAAAAATAGGAACCCCGAACGAACCCGCAGAAGCCGACGGGAGGTCCGGATAGAGTTCTCTTTTCTCTATAAGCGGTCGAGAACCCTGGAATCCTCTAAGAGGGAGATAGGGTTAGGATCGCGAAGACCACCGTAGTTGTAGCGGTGTCCAGATCTTCCCCTCGGACCTTGAAAATCCGGGGGAGGGCTACGCGGACAGTCCGCGCCGGATCGTACCCATATCCGCAGTAGGTTTGCAAAGTGAAGAGCCTCTAGTCGATAGAATAATGTAGGTAAGGGAAGTTGGCAACTCGGATCCGTACGTTCGGAAGATGGGTTTGGTCCCTAAGAGTCGAAAAAACACTTAAAAAGAATATCAGATTCAATACACGCCAAACAAGTCTGGAAATGTAAACCTATAGGACACAGGTATGTGGGTAGACCCAGGAAGAGACGACTGGAGGATCTTTGAAGGTGGAACAGGCAGCACCTTGCCTACGCCGTGAAGTTAAGATGATGATGATGATGATAGTGAAAACGTTATTTTAACGGTCTGTTAAGTGACCGTTTAAACAGAGCGATTAAAGCAACGGCAAAATCGTTAGCTACACAAGGTCGTGAATCTTTATAATCGTAAAGGTAGACAGCCGTAAACATTCGATTAGATATAGCCATTTGTACATTTGAAATGCATTTGTAAAATAATATTTTTGGTAAATATGTAGGGGCTAAAGGTTGGTTAAAGGTCTCCGAGGTTCTATACAATGTCGATTAGTATATAGCGGTAGAACTCTGAGAAATACCTACTGTTTTCTGACAAATGACTCAGAGATTCCAGGAATCGAACTCAGCTCTGCCAACAAATCCTACTCTCACGTCCCCGAAGACATGTGTCGCGTAGCCCCTGGGTACATGGCGTGCAATGGGTGTACGTTATGTGCAGACGAGAGAGGGTGAAAGGCGAGTTTCCGGCGTCTATAATTAACTGGACATGGGGATAAGAAACTGGAGGAGGGTTGCAGTGGATAGAGTGGATTGGAGGCGGAGATTGGTGGAGGCCAGGGCCCGACTTGGGCTGTAGCGCCATAGGAGAGAGAGAGAGATAATTAACTGGAACATAAGAGAAGATCACAATGGCTGTGAAGGCAGAGAAGAGGAACTTCGGTACGGTGGATCCGGCAGAGGTGGCGCCCCAGCTCTTAGGGTAAAGATAAAGCCCCTGCCAGGATATTTTCATTTGTATTGTTGTTTTATTTATTTGTAGTAAGAGTTTACCTTTCGTTTGACGGAGTTTTGTTAACTTAGGACAGATTCTGATAAAACCGGGTTACGATGGACTCGTAAACAGAATAGAAAAAAAGGTCCAGAATAGAAATATAGGCAAATGAATAAACTAATTTTAAAACCAAATGTAATCAGCTCGTTAATTAAGTATGCTAAATAATTACGGGCTACTTACGACGTATTACTACTTAATCTCAGTACTTACGACGCTGCTGAAAAGAGGTAGAAATATAAATATACTGCAACAATACATATATTTGCCCAGGGCGGTATGTTTGTAAATATTTAGCATATAAAGTATATGATAAACAGTTTTAACAATATTATGCAGGCTAAGGATTGTCAGAAGCGTACACTGCCCGCGCGTGAATACAGCGCTTGTGTGTTTGTGTGTGTAACGCAAGCTACGACAGGAAAATATGGGGTGATGCTACGGCTGTAATCAAGTTTTAACCCGATCAAAATAAACGAATTAATACGTTTTAAACCTGTGAACGAAGACTTACACAAATTATAAAGATACCATTACATTAAGGAAATTTTAATGAATATGGTGATATAAAAATTATTGCAAAATGTGTAATAATAAAGAGGCTGGGTATTTAATGGTAGTTACTAGTGTAATTAAATAGTAATTAATATGTGTGTTATATGTGAGTGACCAGGAAAAATTACGCAAACAATGATATCGCTCGTGCTACGAGTATGTTTACGAAATCGCGAAAATGAACCAAAAAGTGATTTGTAATTAAAAGGACGCTTTGCACGAAGTGACAATATCTAACAGTTCGAAAACAGTCCTGGACCTGTCAGATCGCCGTCCAGTATAAATACCACCGGCAATTTTTGGGCGCTCCGAGACTCAAGATATCTTCACACAACGTCACGCTGCCGGTCTGCCGATCCATCAGGACCACACACACCAAGACGTATGGAGGAACTCTGGACCATCACAAACAACAACCCGTAGAGACAGAGAACACAGCATCAGCATAAGCATCATCATCATCATCATCATCAAATTCTCAGGATTCAGGACACACACACGCAACGGTAACGGCAGATGTACGCAGGTGATGAATAAACAATTATATTTTTTTGGTGGTGAAAAGAACTTTCAAAAAGAAACTTATACATAAACAATAAAGACTTAAAGTTTTAAATTTAAATAGTAGTTAAAGTAAATAATTTTATTGAATACGAAAATTTAAAAAATACTAATCTTCTGCTATATGTTAAAATCTGTGTGTGTCAGTAGAATTAAATAATAGGTTGAAAGTAAATGTTATTATTTTATTTTGTTTATAGCAACAAGTAATTTTATTCTTGAGTTTAATATTATTGTTGTTTGTATATGAGTTACTATTATTATTTAAAAAATGGAGTAAAAGTCAGACACACTGAAATAAAAAGAGTTTAGATAATTTGTTTAACATGTCTGTTTAGCTAGTAAGATTATATGGTTATTTATTTTAATATGTCACGAATAGCAGAGAAGGTTATATGGTACTTTATGTAAACTTATAAAAGAGAATATTTTATTTATCAAAGATTTGAAATTTTAATATTTGAATATTTTCAATTAACATTAATAAATCATAGAATGATTATTTTGAAACAGTTTTAATTAATTATTTCATGTCAACAACATCTCACTCCTCTTTGAAAATTATTTAATTATTGTGCAACTACATATACTTGACGCAACGAGAATAAAAAAATCCTGCGACCTGGCCGGTGTAACTGCGACCTGCGCACTTTACAGTTGCGTTGAGTACATGGTAATGTATTTGTGTAATTTTTGAAATACTTGTAACGTTGCAATACATACAGATGTAGGACGAAGTGACTGGCGGGAGAGGGAGAATGAGAGAGATAGAGAGAGAGTGAGAGAGAGAGATTCCAACATTTCGATTACAAAGAGTAATACTGTACCGACTGCCTTTTGTACTATCGTACTTTATGAATCTACATAACGGACTCTCGGCAGATAGTGAAATCTTGAGGTATGAAATCACTAGTTACTTCAAACTAATTGTACAACTTCTTCATTGTCAGACATTGAAACTATAATTAATAAGGATTAATCATTAACTGTAATTAATAATAACATTTTAATTAAATGTGATTTATCAAGTTTAAAATTAAAAATACGAAATCACGTATCCATATAAAACCAAAGTGCTTAGCGATAGATACAATTTTAATTATGTTGTTTATTTTGTTATATATTAATTAATATGTAAACTAAATACATAATTTAAACTTATAAATATTACAATAAAAATGTTGTAACAACCGGTAAACCAGACAATACTTAGATATCCGATACTCGGAGCTTAAATGATAATGTGAACTCACTTACATAAGCACCCTATTAGATTTTTTTTTCGAGAATAAAACCGCAGAAATAAATACACACGTGAATATAAATACCGTACCCCTGTTCAACTTCTGGTGATACACTGATCTCTATCAAAGTTCTTATTGAAATGGCTTATTATTAAACGCTTTCATATTGCTTCACTTGTCTGTCGTTTACTATGGTCAAAATTCTTAAATCAATTTTTCACACACTTCTTAACAATGCAGGCTGAAATTTTGCATATACACCCATTGCGGATGGCAGTAGAGCCTTGTGATATTTTATGACAATATATAATTTTGCCTTAAAATATCATAATGTATACGATGATATTAGACCGTAATTATATAAAACAAATAACATATGACCAGATTTTACAATCCGCCTTGTCACTTTGCACGCCAATACATTACTGGTGATTGTTTAGTGTAGTGAGTTCCAATTGTAGAAGGGCAGGCAGACCCCATGCGCCCGCGACCTTATCTTGGGAGACAAATTTCATTGTTATCTAGTTACTTGTTAAAAATTACTTTATATTAATTAATTTAAAAATTTTCAAATTTTCTTTGGAAAAAATGAATTGGCTCATTTTGGAAGCTGCCAGCAAATAGCAGAAGGGTTTAAAAATGATGAAAAACATGATTTTCGGAATTTTGGTGCAAATATTCAAGAAACAATAGACGAGTTTAACATGTGATTCAAAGAATTTGAAATGCTAAAAAATAGTGGCTCACTCTTGATACTTTCACTGAAGAACCTTCAACTTGAATTGACATTCAATTAGAATTGTGTGATTTACAAACTATTCCCTTCCTGCAGACTAGTGAAGCCGGATTTTTTTAAGCTGGTACCTCGTGAATGATTCCCAAAAATGTAAAACCTTTATGACAAAAAATGACGCCGACTTTTGGAAACAGGCCTACAGCATCTGTGAAGGGGTGTTCTGTGCAATGATGTTAATCAAGAACAACAGCAAAAATCGTCTGACAGATTCTCAGCTTCACATATTAAGATTAGGAACAACTCGGCTCGACATGGACATTCCGGCTTTAGTGGCTTCAGTAGATCGATCTCAGTTTTCACATTCAAGATTTTATGTAAGTAAACAATGTTTAACATCTTCTTCTATTTTCATTATTGTACTGATATAAAGGTTATACCATTTAAGGTTATGTAGTAACATATTTTAAATGTGCAAATTACCTCGTCTTACTTATTTACAGTTAAACACCATTTTTTATTTTTATGGTACTTGTCAAAACTACCTGCCAGTAGATTTTGGAATTTAATAATTGTAGCCTCCATGCTCTTTTAAGTTGGAAACCGCTGCTCTTGTGGAAATAACAGAGGATACGCGACAGCAAGGAAGTATAGTCTCCACTGATATTCTCAATGCTTTACAAAGCAACTCGTGAACTTATAGCAGGACGTGTCTCCATACTAATGCAGAAAGTCAATAAAGAAGCAACTGATGAGTTTTCAATGGAAAATACTCTAAGAATATATCCTGCAAATGATCAAATACATCGATCATTTTAGAAGCAAAGGGATAACAATGATCCAAATAAAAGCTCACGATCAGTTGATGGATGCAGTATGTAAAACTGATAATACAGTATAAATTTATATTATATCATACAAACTGATGTTAATAAGACAGGTGATCTGCCTAAAGACTTTGAGTTATTTGCAGGAGCGAAAATAATGTTGAAATCAAACACAGATGTTGGTCAGGACTTGTCACTGGCACAGTTGGATTTACTGAAGAAATTATATGGCCAATTTCGACGCGCACAGACGTGTGAAACGGACATACCATCAGTTCGTGAGGACTTATCAAAACAGTTTTCTGCGAAATACAGTTATGGTACTGTTGAAAGGAAAATGCTGCCTATTGTTGTATCACGGGCCTCAGCAGTGCACAAAATGCAGGCAGAACTGTGGATCATGCTGGACCATGTAGGACCAAAACTATTCGCTCAAGGATTCATCGCTCTAAGCAGAGTTATAGAGTTAGAAGAATACCGTTCTTCTTCAAATTTAAGAACTAGATTGCACAAAGGTCACTGGAGAAAGCCATGTAACAATGAAGCATTAACAGTAATAAGACGAATGAAATCACACTGTAAAAATTAAATACTTCAAGACCAAACACATACTACATTTACATACATACATACTTGATTTACAATAGCGAATTCATTTTGATGGTTAAATAATGGTTTTCTTAATAAAAAAAAAGTATTTGAAAGAGAACATTATGACTAAAATTATAAAATAAAAACTAATTAAAACAAATTTTTTAACGTTTTTACTTAAATTAAACTAATTAACTGATGCAATAAAAGAAACAAATAATAACTTTAATTTAGATAAAACTAATACGAAATAAACCTCAAATGCAACAGTCACCTTAGATTTAAGATCAATAATAACCGCGGGCGCTCTCAATTATGAAATGTAGTAACCGAATACTTTTCCAAGAAACTGTACGATTTTATACAATTTTGTTATGTTTCATATTTCCATGTAAACCCTGCATTTCCGACTTCAACAGATAATTGAACGCCACACGTTTGAACATGTAAAACGCCAAACGTTTTAAATATTAAATTAAAACGTGTGGCGCTTATC
This sequence comes from Magicicada septendecula, assembly GCA_034769895.1. NCBI lineage: Eukaryota > Metazoa > Arthropoda > Insecta > Hemiptera > Cicadidae > Magicicada > Magicicada septendecula. Next base: position 519,787,641 of record CM068368.1, on the reverse strand, counting down.
AGGTTTTCACAAGGCTTATTTTATTGATACCAAAAGAATTCGTACAAAACGTGAACTGACCGAAACACTTAATTTCGGTGGTGGAGAAGATTGTAATCAATGTTGGAATCGTAAAGATCGAGATCAAGATCGTAAAGATTAGGCCAATATTGGAATTAGGCCTACAGTGTATACAGGGAAGCGCCTAACCAAATCCACAGACATACAAGTAGGGGTCTACTAAGGTTATGTTTAGTCTCTCAAATTATTTACTTTATGTTCTGAACGACTAATTAAACAAGACTGTTTTCTCAAACGGCAAAATGCGAAAGCACCATAGAAGTCGCTCTTTTAAATTTCTAAGTGATGGGTAATTTCTATCATGTAAACGCTCTACTCGCGTTGCCTTTATCGTAGTATTTCTACACTTGACATTTCGATCCGCCTGGAAGCATTGAAATTTAAAGAATATATTTATTTGTATTACGTAAAGAAAATGTAACTAAACATTTCTTGTTCAGCATAAAACGTAATAACCAACAGCACGTTAAAATCTGTTTGACAAATTTATCGTTAGCATCACTAGAAACATTTAAGTGTTTTTGTGCAGCTTTATACGGCTGTCAAACTTTGATATCAAAGAAACATAATATTATATAACCAAAGAAAAGATCCTCACCATAGTAGATACGTCAAAGATTGATGCGATTAAAATGGACAAAGCAGTAAGAAACAACCCTAAATTAGATGTTAAAGACACTGTCACTAACAAATTAGTGAAGGCCTGAAATAAAAGAAAACGTCATTCTAATGCCACACGATGACAGAAAAATTGATACTAGAAACCTGTTTTGTTGCAGTGTTGTGTTGATCTTGGTGGTGTGAAAGTGTTCATATGCACTGTGCGTGTGTTTTGTGAGAGTTGTGTGTTTTTTTCATAGTAAATATTCATTTGGATTATTTTATCTTTTGATTACATATTATGTGAAGTTTTGTTATTATTGTATTGTTGACTCCCTGCCACTGGCCGATAGAGAGAGTATTATTCATATCTTTACATGTATTAGCATATAATGAGCCTGAATACGGCTGCTGATTGTTTGGGTGGCCGAAACGTTGCATTTATATTTATTATGTGATCGCTAAAGCCTGCCAGTTAAATTTAAATTCAAATTTGTACAATCCTTCACAGCCATCTTTTGAAAAACTAGAAATCTTAGATAAGAATCTTCAAGGAATGGATGGAAAAGAACGGTACCAGTCTGTTATACAGATTTACACTGCAGATACGAATATAACAGGGGGTACGAACGCTTGCTCGGAATAGCATTTGCTCATAGTGACACTTGCTCTGAATGTACGTGTGTTATCAACGAGGTGATAAAACACGCGCGCATGAACACACACGCACACGCACATGCACACGCACACGACACAGGTGTATACCAAATAAACAAGACTTTATTCTTCCAGTCCTGTTTAATTAATATATACACAAAGCTCGAATCTACTGGCCGGACAAGGGGGATTCTGATTTTTCCACAAATGTGTATATAATGCTAGATTCTATTCTACGAGCGTGCTTCTTCATTTGTGATATTTTAGTATGGCGGCCTGTATTATCAATTCAAATTATAATACTTTAAATTTTATTAAGGCGAAGCCAATAAGGATAAACAGTGGAGAAAGATGTGTGCTAGATTTTAATTTTAATTATTTATTATTTTATTATACTTTTTTAAGGAGATATCTAGCTACCGTTTCTAAAGAACACCTTGGAAAGGTAGTCTTTTATAGATCCCGAAAACCTCTTTTGAGTTTTCTTTTAATACTTTTTATTTTTATTTATTTTTTAATATCTTGGTATACAATGCAGAGTTGTTTATACAATTATTATATTACAAAATGTTTTCTTTACAATATTTACAATTCATAATTTTTCAGAAATGGTTTTTTATTGGAGTTTTTGACTGAAAGCTAAGTTTGGAAGTCTCCCCATTTGGGATATTCTGTCATATGTGTGACCGTAGTACTCGGTGTCTTTTCGGAGAGCGTTGATCAGCAAGTAAAGTGAAAGATATTTAGTGAAACATTGCGAAAGGTACATCAATAAACAACAATTTCACAGTATTACAACATGGAAAGAATATTTGTTTTGTAAATTAAATGGTGTGACGACAGAAGCAGTCTGAAAGTTAACATATTGGTTAGGATTTTTTAAGTTTCCAGTTTTCAGAACGATTGGTAGACTAATACTTTATAGGAATGTTTCTGAAATGAAGCAAAGTATAAAAAAAACTGCTGGTACATCTGAAAAGTACTTGTGAGTGAAGCTTTCAATATGAGAAGCATCCAAATTGTAATTGTGTGTGTGTGTGTGTGTGTGTGTGTGTGTGTGTGTGTGTGTGTGTGTGTGTATGTGTGTGTGTGTGTGTGTGTGTGTTGTGCGTGCGGGCGCGTACGTAATGCACTTCGTAACAACAAAATAATAATAGGAATTTAATAATACAAATAATAATAATAACAATAACAAATCATGATGTGTTCAATATTAAGAGTAATAGTCGTAATAAATAATGCATATAATAACTAAATTATATAATTATAATGTAATATGATATAATAATTACAATTAATTATATTTATTTGTAATTAATATAATTAATAATGTCAATAACAATATAAAAATATCTGGGGCATAGGTGCAGAGAGTTTGATCATGCTAACTACAAGAACTGCAAATGATGTTTTCAAATGATTAGTTGAATGTCATCAATATGAACGTTCTCTTTTTTAATTAACTGTTAGATCAAATAAAGAACTTATTGTTGGGCTTATGCGGTCAGGTTGACCAGGTAACAGTTTTTAAAACTCATAGTTGGCTTCTGTGCAAATGTAACTGCTTAATACCATACTACACTACGTGGAATCATTATGAATTTCCTAGGAGCACTGTTTCTCCGATAAAACGTCACTACATTTGGCCTCCGAGCAAAATGTCGTTCAGAGCAAGTGTCACGACTTCATATAACAGCACAGAGATTGCACAACGAATTTATACTACAAGCATTTTTGCATATTTTTTTTTTATTTAACTAGCACTGATTAGTACTGACCTGATTAATACAAAGCAACACGACGTAGAAACTAAGTCAAATACAGTTTTTAAATGCCAAAAAATTAATGTTGTACAAAGTTATTTAAAATAGTTAATAAATCTGTTAAACCTCAAGAAATATAATATAATGGTATAATAGTTACTGAATTTATTCAGTATAATTTCACCCACTATAAACGCAGGCCTATGGAGATTCTCTGTCTCCATCTGTTTGTCTGTCTACCTCTCTGTCAGCCTCTCCTCACTCCCTCTCACTCTCTCTCTCTCTCTCTCTCTCTCTCTCTCTCTCTCTCTCTCTCTCTCTCCGACTTACTCTTCGACTGCCTTTCTGTTTATCTGCTTCTCTCTCTTTCTCTTACACACACACACATTTACCAGTACATACGAGTATTTATTAAGTTATTTATAGACACAACGAGGCAGAAACACAACAGTCTGGATACTACGGCTGACTATTGCTGATTACGAATGGAATAACAATGTAATGCGTAATAACTTATTAAATACCTCCTTCCCGAAACCGTCGGGAGAAGTCTGGTCCCAGACGCTGGTTATCAACACAAACGCAGCGTAGTTAGTTACGAGTCGTTTTACATCCATATTGTTGTGAGAAGAGCGTCAAATTTCCATCTAATTGAAGGTGTTTTTAACTGCGATTAGGTAAGTTAATAACTTTAGTGATTGTTAATGTTTGTTATGAATAGTGCGTAATTGTTATTATATCTGTGTACGGGCACTGTTAAGTTTGATTTTATGCGAGTAGTGTAATACGGCTTATGGTTCTTTAAGTGTGTTGAATTATACAACACATAATTATATAGTCATGTGATCGTTGTCGAATTATGTTTTCGCCTTAAAGACCGCTGACTATGAAACAATAGCATACCAGGCAAATCCATATTTTTAAAATTATTTTTTACGTGAATAAAATGTATGTGTGTTTTAATGTATAGAAAAGGAAGGGAAATAAATATAAACATTTAAATTCATTGTTATATAACGTTCTTTTCCATACCGATGTAGTTCAGTGAATAATAACTAAATTACCGACAGCTGTGAAATCTGCTTGTAAAGAGAGTCAACGTAATACTGTATGTATATTACGCTCAATATTGCGCACATGTACTGCTGCGTCATGCTAAAATCAAAAGTACAACGATGTTTGTTAATCGGAACAGCCTTACTTTCATTTTCACACTTTGAAGTACACGTACCTCGCCTCTGTGTGTGTGTGTGCGTGTGTGCGTGCGTGCGCGCGCGCGCGTGGGTGAGCGTGCGATAGAAAAGGGAGAGGAAAGTAGCAAGAGATAAGTTTGAAGGTTTTTGTGGTTAAGATACATTTGTACTTTCTTGGGCTATTGTGCGCCCCTGGGATTCCTCAGTCCTGTAGTAATGTCCCATGTCCCGTTTTCTAGCGTCCGATACGTTACTCGCTGTTACCGTTGTGTTGTCTGATACCTAACAGAATGTGGGATAGTCAGACACGAAGTTATGTGAAACGTTGATACTGGATTGGGGTTCATCTTAAGGCCAGTGACGACCCCAGGTGCAAGCAGGAACCCGAGAAAATACAAGCGTACACGTTCGCGTGCGCGCATACACACACACACATACAGAGGCACTTGGTTTGCTCGTTCAAAGCAGAAATTGTATTTTTTACTCTGAAGAAACGAGACGAGAAGAAAGCATATTGCAAAACGTATAAGTGTAAAGTAAGTGCAAAACGTCTGAGTTTTAAAAATGTGAACTAAATTGAAACACATGTGTCGAAATGTGTATGTATTCGTGCAATGCGTGTGTGCAGTAATACAGTAGTTAAGTACATACAAACATAAGTCTCAGCAGCGTACGGGAGATTACGTTACGTTGTAAATATATTGCAACGATACATATTTTCATATACGCCTGTAATAATATTTTTTTATACATGTAAGTAATGCAGACATAAATTGTTGAACATAGTTTTAAACAGTGCAAAACAGGAATCGACATGTACCTGAAACACTTGTCGACATTCAAAAATGAGAGCATGAGACGGTGTGTGTGTGTGTGTGTGTGTGTGTGTGTGTGTGTGTGTGTGTGTGTGTGGACAATGTATTTTGTTTGTGTGCGTCTAGCCAAGACGTATGTGCTGAGACCTGATTCATCCAAGACAGGAAATCCTGCGTCTGTGTATACTGTTTTTTAAATGTGCGAGTGATTCCGGTTTGGACATGAATAATTAATAATAATTCCATGTTTTTTAATAAAAATTCGCACATTCTAAATACATTTTACAAACCGAGAAGTGCTCATTAGAGGAAGCGCGGAAAAAGTCGTATATATGCACAAAATGATTGAAAATTACACAATAATAACTGAACTATAAAAAATTAATTAATTATTTTGTTAATTAAAAAGTTATGAACAATTAATTTATATGTACTGAATAAGTGAAAAATCACTAATCATATGCAACTACTGGTTTGCACATCAATACCAGACGTAAAAGTGATTACGGCGCTTATGCGGGACATAACAAATCTAGAATCGGATTCATAAAAATCAGACCTGTCGATTTACACCACACTATAAATACATGGGCAATTTTGAGCAAAACAGAGAGAGAGGCTGGTAATAACGGCGGTATGACTATGTCGTTCTGATTACCGACATGAAAGCGTCAAAACCTTCATCATCACCATCATCCAGGGAGAATCACACACACACACACCGACAACTTCGCCGCAGTGATAAAACGTTTGAAAGCGGGTGAAAACTGAATAATTATTTAATAAAAAACAGGCAATAAATAAACAGAAACATGAAAAGAAAAATGATTAGAAAGTTGTAGACTACACTGTGTAAATACAAAATTTGAAATAATTGTTTGTTAACATTTAGCCTATCTCATATTTCTTTATAATATTTTTCTATTTAATTAAAATGGGTGCATAATAAGTAATGTTTATTAAACTGAAGTAAATATTATTTTATATATAATTTGTAATATTTAAAGTAGTTATTCAAATTGAATATTTTGTGTCAGATACCCAAGTAGCTGAAACAGTTTTCATATTTGTGTTCATACGAGACTTATGTTTGTTTTTTATATTATTCGTGTATGATCTATAATAGGTGTAATATACTCGTATGTCTTTATGCTTTGTAAACAGCTTCTTACAAAAGGAGATATTTAAATTTATAATTTTTTTGTTATTCAATACTTAAATTTTAGTAGTATTTTTTTAATAAATCAATTATTTTCTTTTTGAATGTTTAAGTAGTTATTTCATGTCAATCAAATCTTTCTTGTCTCAGGTACAACACGGTTTATTTATGCAACAGTTAATATTGAACGTAAAGCACACAAAATCCTACGACCTAGCCGGTAATTAATATACTACAGTTGCATTAACACTGAAACGTCTTTAAATAATTGTAATGTTACAAAATGTATATATAAAGTAAAATCTATAATAAACAGCGTTTGACTCAGCTGTACACAAGTAGAACGCTTTAGATTCAGCGTTTGTCTTTGATACATGGAACACGAGTGTTGGTTTTTTAGAATAGATTCCTGAGAGTAAACAATTCATATATAGGCCTGCGTGACTGATTAATTTTCACGTTATAAATAATGTAGGTACATTATAGTTTGTGGTCTACAATCTTTTGATGAAAAAGTGCTTATTGATGCCCAGCCCTTGTAATAATGTAGGTAATCATTCATAAGAAACAAATCTTCAAAGTATTATTTAGCAACCAACTGACTTAAATTTTTACTATATTTTTTTACGAACATTTGCAAGACAATTTAGCAATACTAAAATCTGTTCCAGACCAACTGATTAATCCTCAACTCATAAGAAAAAATACAAAATAGAATGTCTTAATCAGTCTTTTCATTGTGGAAATCAAGGACCAGTGCTATTTATATATACGCACAGAATAATAAATAAGTTTTAACTTCGTCTACCTATTACATTAGAATAATAATTAGTAAACAGCCTTACACACAGTGAAATGTAATTATAATGATAAAAATAAAGATAATTATGTGATTATAATGATAATGTAGTGATTATATAATGATAGCGGTCAAACGTTTCGGCCTTGTTAAGTTGTGGTACCACCAATGGCATAAAATGAATTGAGAGGAATAAATTGTTGATTTATTATGATCCACCAACGTCCATCAGGATTAATTACATTAAGGTGTTAAACATACAAACAAATTGTAGCGTAAATATTGGACGAAGAGGGCGAACGCCACGCCTCGCAGCTAGTGACCAAACTGACACCTGTGTCATGTTCAACGTAAACGTTATTCTCGTTCAGTATTTCTAGCTGTACCAAAAGCAGTAACGGACCAAAATATTTCGGCCTACTTTCTATAAATATAGGTGAAAACGTATTTCTGAAAATAACATAAACCCTAAACAGTAAATATAAAATAATGAAATTTTCTAATCTTTCTTATCAAACTAACTTCTCATTTGGTACAATTTTTTATTAGAAAATTGTAAAAATATATAGGCCTATGCACAAACTCGTGCCCACGTTATTGAAATAACATATGAGTCATATGAGTTATCTTTTAATACAGATAATACTTCTTAATCTTTTAGAAAACACTTTTAATATGTGTGTTAACACTTGTAAGATGGTTTAATATTTTATTAACATCTTGTCAATATCGCCGTTATATTGTCATAACAATGAACTCATGTCTCTCAATTTATCCGATATACTGTTAACGCCGCTTCATTTCAGGCAAGTCGGTTAAAATTATGAAATATAGTAATTCTAAATAAAATAATCGCTTTACCCGTAAAACCTCGTTTTTAATTACTATGTGTTTATTATTTCGTGTTAATGAAATAACAGTGCACCCACAAAGTCACGATGACTTTTACTGTGAACGAAACTTTAAACTTTTCGAACAAGTTTATTAACTTGCGTAAACCTGCAAATATTAAGCACTCCACACTGTTTACTGGCGCGCGCGTAACTAAACGGCATCACGACGCTACGTCCCTTCACCCACTAGCCGACAAACCCTACAGCGACTATGCGCAACACCTACCCCCTACCCCTGTATTTCACAACATAAAAAAATCCTTACAAACTATGACTATAATAAATTAAAAGGGACATTAAATGAAATATCGTTTGGCGTTGTTCCGCCTGCAAAATGTTCATTTGAAACAGATAACAATCACATCAGAGTTAATCTTATATTCTGAAATATCCGAATTCATAAAATTCTTAATCTATACCACCTCGAATGGGAAATCAATTAGCGTGAGTACTAGCGATATTACTAGTTGTTTAATATATGTTCCACATACTTCACTGTCTATCACAGAAAAAATTTATTCCTATATAAACTGTTATTACAAGAATCTTCAGACGACAAAAACTGTCAGTGTTCACAACCACTGTGACGTAGAAAACGTGATGATTGTACATCTAAATTTCTAATGGAATTGTGACTTAGTATCAACGGCGTGGTCTTTTGAATCACGTTTATAATACTGTAAATAAACATTCAAAATTTGTTACATTGTTACGCGATAGCCTAGTTTATATTTATTGTAGGTACTATGTACTGAAGTTCGCCTCATGTTTTCATTAAGTGTGTCATTCTTATGGAACAGATTTTTTAGTAAATAAATATTTTTATAGACTATGTTTCACAAATAGGTTACTGACACATTTTTAACATTTCAGTGTTACGTTTTTCGGTAATAACCTCCACGTGCAGTACGAAGTGTTGCAATAATAATAGTGTTGTTTTAGTTTACTCAGTCAAGTGCCTGTCGTTCGTATATACAACACGCATTTTCTAGTATTATGTACTTCTGCCCGGTGTCCCGACAGAACGTACCAGCGACAAAACGTACCACTTGACTTTTCGCGACATAACGTACCACTTAGGTCGATATCTATCTGCAAAGTGTCTCCTTGTAATCCCTAAATAATTTACACCGCGACAAAACGTACCCTGTTACCTGTGTTTGTCAAATTCAAACGGCTTCCGCGTAACTGTTAAATACCCCTCGAGTCGTTGACCTGTGTTTGTCAAGTTTGGCATGGGGCACGGACGGCCGCGAAGTAACCTTATTACTACCATAACATTTTTTGGAATGGAGCTGACTACGACTAATAAAGGCGGCTTGTGTTTGCACTTCGAGGGGTATAGTTATAGGAAGAAACGGCAGGGGAAGGACGATACGATAACTTGGATTTGTCAAAGGCAACAAAGTGAAAAGTGTTGTGTAATTATGAAATCAAGAGGAGGTGAAGTTGTCAGTGGGCCTTTAGCCAATCATGTGTGTGGACCTCCGAACGATGCTCAGTTAGAAGTTATTAAACGCACGCAAAGCGCCAAGAAGAGGGCGCGGGAAGAAGAAACACCACTAACTAAAATTCACACAGACACTTTGGGCGATCTCCACGATAGAGGTAAGTGTTATTAAAGTATTATTAAATAAGTGTTATTAATACTTTAATATAAAGTATTAAGGTGTTATTAAAGTGTTATTTATTGTTTCTATTCTAATTCTAAGGGGTAATTTTTTACAGGGTATAACTTTGTTGCTGAAATGCCGCGTGAACAGTCTATCAGAAGAACTTTACAGCGGCAGAGATGTAAGGCGCAAGGCAACACCCAAGAGCCGAGCAACTGCAAAGAAGTGGTTCTCGATTAAGAAACGCTGAAAATGTTCGACGGAACTTCTTTTCTGCTGGCCGATGATGGCGAAGAAGATAGAATTATAGTTTTTAGCGGTGAAAAAGGCAAATACAGTTTAAAATGCTTCAAAAACTTTTTCTTGGATGGTACATTTAAGTGCTCTAGTAAACAGTTTACACAGATATACAGTATTCATGCAGATTTTGAAAGAACGGATGAAGAAACTAACGTAAATCCTATTGTTTTTGCCCTATTGCCCAACAAGAAGAAGGAAACCTACATTCGATTGTTTCAATTGATCCGTAAAGCTGTTCCAGAGTGGAATCTAGAAACAGTGAACGTGGATTTCGAAATGGCGGCTGTGTCTGCTATTCGAGAAGTACTGCCTTCAGCACATATAAGAGGATGCTTTTTTCATATGAAAAAATGCCTTTGGCGCAAAGTACAAGAACTAGGACTCTCAACTGAGTACCGTAAAAATGAGGATATCCGACTCCATATCCGCATGTGTGCAGCACTGGCTTTCTTAAAACCAGAGGAAGTGCAGGACGGCTGGATCGAGATTCACTCCCAAGCCCCAGAGTCTCCCAAGCTAAGTCTGTTTTTTGATTACTTTGTTGAAAATTGGTTGGAGAACCCGGAGTTTCCAATAAAATTGTGGAGCTGTTACCAAAGGCGTCATCGGACAACAAATTCTGTCGAAGGGTGGAACAACCGTTTGAACACGCTCTTAGAAAGGCCAAACCCTAGAGAAGACCAACTGCGCTTTTATGAAGTACGAACTGAACATTGAAGGTTCAAAAAGAAGGAAAAGTACATCAAATATGACGGACGACTTGAAAGAATAATGAAGCGGTATGAAGCAAATGGAAACCTAAGATCCTGCTTGAGAGCTCATTCATATTCGCAGAACTTGGAATGAAACTTAAAAATACAAAAAAACATAAAAACAAAACAAAAAAATTTAAAAAAATATAAATTAAAAAAATCCAAAAATGACGAGAGCTTAACCACAGCTGATTTTAAACACGCCAAAATGATTTTGCCAGTCCAAAGCCTGGATAAAGTGTAATGGGAATCAGAACCGTGAGGGACTCGAAGTTTACGTTTATATCATTTTTATATAAATCAATTGTTAATACGTGTTTATATTTATTTATTCGAATTGTAAAAAGAAAAGAGTTTGACACAAACAAGTACTGTAGGTAGGTTAGGTTAGAAATAATAATACGCAGGGGGGCGAAGCCCCCCCCGCTACGTGGGGGACTCGAAGTTTACATTTATATCATTTTTATATAAATAAATTGTTTACACTTGTTACTAACTAACAGCACTTAACTGACTATTAGATACACTATAAGTGAACGAAACAAGTTGCGGAGTATGTTTTGTCGCATCCAAAATATTCTGATGTAATTAGCAGACCCGTCGCAGGTAGCCGGCCGGTTAGACGGTACGTTTTGTCGGGTGGTACGTTTTGTCACTGGTACGTTCTGTCGTGTATTCCTTCTGCCCACGTAACTACGGTGTCAGGTTCAACACTTGATAGTTATGCTAGCTGTGGCTACTACAAATTGACATATTTTCATGTTTAAGTGGCCCTAAGTATAGACATACAAAAAATATGTTTCCCTATTACCACAGAAAAGATTAAGTAACTGGATTTGAAGTTGAAACAACTAGCAGCTCAGACTTCTGGAAATTTTTGTAAACAATGATGTAGTGACAATGAAGGGTGGGAGACGATTGTTCATTTTGCAAGCGCTAAATCAGATAATTACCTAATTTGTTGTCGTTGTATACTGTTTCCGTTCTTGGTTCAATCCTGATGTAAACAAAACCGCGTTTACATGTGTAAAGTGTGAATTTTAATTTTTGGTGTATAGCGTTAATGTATTTGTGGAAATTTTCAATTTGTCTTGAATTAGAACAAAACAATAACATAAACTTCCTGGACCTTACAATCACCAAAACAAACAACACACACACATACAAAATATACAGAAAACCTACCACATCAGACATGGTCATACATAACTCATCCAACCACCCAACTCAACACAAACACGCAGCTTTCAACTACATGCTTCATAGGCTCCCTTCAATACCCCTAAACGCACACGACTACCAAGAAGAACTCAACACCATCAAATACATAGCTATCAAAAATGGATACAATCCCGATTTAATAAGCAAACTACACAAACGCATCCTAAACAAAAAAAGTAAAATACATAAAACCAACAGCACAAAACCCAGTAAATACATCACACTCACATACTACAATTCCAACACACACAAAATTGCTAACACATTTAGGAAACATAAATATAAAGTAGCCTACAGAACCAACAACACCATCAGGAAACACATAAATAATACTAACAAGGACATTGACACATACAGCAAAACAGGGGTTTATAAATTAAACTGCAATGATTGTCACCAATTCTACATCGGCCAGACGGGAAGATCTTTTTCCTCTAGATATTCTGAACATCTAAAAGCCCTCACCACAAACTACATACATTCCACATATGCCACACATTTACAAAACGAAAACCACAGTACACAAACATAGAGCACAACATGGAAATACTACACTACTTACCTAAAAGTAGAAAACTAAACACAGCTGAACAATTTGAAATTTACAGATATCACACACTACAACCAAACAACATATTAAATGAACAATTACATTACAGATCACACATACTTTTCGATACACTGATACCTACACAAAATTTGAATCCCAGCGCCAATCCCCTCCCACCAGCAACCCCCACCACACACACCCACATCCCATAACCGTTACTGTACAGACATTCAGTATTTAAAAACCATTGAGAAAGACGAATACTACGTCGAAACGTTTGGGTAATCAAAACCTAAAAGTAAGTTCACAGTGAAAGTGTTAATATATATTTATATAAATACTCGTATTTTAGTTTTAAATAAACTCTACTTTTGTTTGTTTTGTTGCGATTTTTAAGCAGTCAATAAAAGAAGCCATTAAATTGTGTCAGAAAATGTTTCACTGTTACTCTGACACAGTCACACAAATTTTACTTTGCTTAGGAATGTAAAAATTACAACAATTTAGCCTACTTTTATGTTTATACAGTATCACCATTATGTTACCCTGTCTGTACTACTTCTGTCAGTGTGATACGCCCCTAATTAGAGCAGCAAATAAGGTTTTCAGATGTGCCACACCTGTTTATTTACATCAGGATTGAACTAAGAACGGACATAGTGTACATCAGTTCTCGTGTTACATGATAGTGTTCTTGTCGGGCGCGTCGCGTACAGTGCTCGCCAGAATGACGAAGGTAAAATGTAGTGAAAGCGCGCGGTTTCAGCAGTACGTTTAAGAATTTAAAAGTATATTCAGTTCAGATAAAAATATACTATATTGCCAGGCTTGTGAAAAATCCATAAAAGCGGATCAACGATCGCAAGTTACGCAACAAACATATCGCTGCGACTTCACGTTCTAGTTCGAAACAAAATGCTTTTAGGTTAAACAGGACCTTCCCCCGGAGCCTACAAAGTGTCGTGAATTTTATTCTGATTTATGCAGAGGTTCATTTCAGCAGACGTTCCTCTACACAAAGTAAACAATCCAGCGCTTAGAAATTTTCTCGTAAACTTAGATTCTCCGGATGAGTCTACTTTAACAAAACACTATCTTCCAAACTGCTATGAAGAAACATTAGAAAATATCAAAGCTGTGTATGAAAATGAGAAAATATGGGTATTTGTTGATGAAACTACGGACTCGACAGGAAGAAATGTGGGAAATATAGTTACTGGTGTGCTTCAAAATTACAAAATAGTTTCCGAATTTCATTTTTGATAGCTTGTAAAGAAATGTCAGCAGCAAATCACATTACACTCGCTACGTTGTTCAACTAAAGTATGCATCTGTTGTGGCCAAAGGGTATTAAGTACAATAATGTATTGCTTTCTGTTACCGATCCAGAGCCGTCTATGAAAAAAGCAGCGGAAGCCCTTTGTGTCAGTTATCCGAAATTTATACACGTTACCTGTGTTGTGCATGCTCTACACGGAGTGTGTGAAACTATCCGATCCTGTATCCTAATGTGGGCAGATTAGTATCAAATGGAAAGAGAGTATTTGCTAAATCCATTACGAGAACTGGTCTTTAAAAAAAAATCCTAACCTTCCATTACCACCAGCACCCATTGTCACTCGCTGGGAGTCTTGGATTTCTGCAGTGTTATATTATGCAGATAATTCTGATAGTGTAAAATCAGTTGTTGACGAATTGGACAAAGATGATGCTTCATTAACAGAGATTCTTCAAAATCTGTTAAAAGAATAAGTGTAAAGGTACTATTTCGCTGGAACTGCCCGCCGTAACGGTTGACAGTTGCGGTGAGCAATCGCCTACATGTTTACGTGTTTTTAAATAGCAGGTATTTCGTTGCAACTGCTGGGCCGTCAGCGGCCGTGACGTCACAAAGGCTGGCCGTCAACTGCTGCGGCTCGACTGTTCGGGAACAAGTCGAGACGGCCAACCGCGACGGTCTGTACTCTTGTTTTCCGTTTGCTTTCAGTTTGTCCTGTAAAAAGATTCAATTTTGAAACCAGATGTGAATATTGTACAGGTATGGGTTTCCTCTCCTTAAAACCCCACTGTTGGGTTTGTCGATTTGTACATACACCTATGCCAATGTGTTTTGAATTATTTTAATTATGTAAATCTCGGAGATATTTGGAGTTGTGGGATGTATTGATGTAAGTAATTAATTATTAACTTAGCTTTCTAAAAACTATCAGTGTTTGTGTACCTGCAACTTAAATAATTAATGAGTTATTTTATAAATCCGTCCAACCCTATTATACCTTGAAGAGAATTCTGTCTAATTTTGTATTTTTACGCTCTCTCTTTGGTGTCAGATAATTCCGCTATAAGCGCTGTAGTATCGGCTCAACGGAACTTATAGGTTATTTCAATGTTTATGTTAACCAATTATTCTATGCTTATTCAGTTACTTTTTTATTCCTAGCTCATTAACCCATACTCCAAATAACAAGATTTTGCCAATATATAAAGGTTCTTTATTTGTTTACTTCCTTAACATTGAATAATATATGTTCTAATTAACATATGTTTGGGCTATAGATTGTATGAATCGATTGTTGGTTATTCTGATACCTTATTTAAATTTAGTTATATAGTATGTTTTAATTTGTAATTAATTTAATTCAGGGTGTGAAGGTTCTTGTAACTGTGGGAAAGATTAAAAATACATAGATAAGAATGCAAGATTTACAAATTTGTAGTGTTGTGTAGTTAGTATGATTAATGTTATAATAATTTACCAGACTAGAACGAAGCAAATCGTGTAGGCGGTTGATTGATAAATTTACTGTTCTGGACGATTATGCAGTACGGTTTTCTTTCTTCGGTTTAATAAAAAGTAATTCTTCTCCTGTCCACTTCGGAATTACAGCTTTCTGATTGGTTTACAGCCCGATGGATTCTTCTTCTGCAACGACAGGACTCAAATACGTTCTTCCCTCGGTTGAAGCAATTAGTGTTGTTCCGTGTTTTTTTTGAAAGATTATAAATTCTGGTGTAGTGTATATTATTATTTGTGATACTTTTGACTCTTTCTATTTGTTTTAATGTATCGTCAATTCCTCTCACATATGGGACAGTTCACGTCCTTCCTTGTATAATCCAGTTATTTGTTTTCTATTGTGAATTCATTCTGTAGTATTATTTGGTTAAACTATACTGGTGAAAGTCATAAACATTATCATTAGGATTTTGTATTTTATAATAGTGTCTGATAATTTAGAATATTCCGATTAAATAGACATTTCTTGGGTTTTTAATCTCATCACCTTCATTTCATCCAAGCAATTATTGTTAAATCAACAACTTCCTCTTCTTTTTTCGTCCCTAGACTTCTTCCTCCTACATGTTTGAATATAATGTTTATTTCATATATTTTTTGTCTATTCCTTATCAATTTGCTATCCTATTGGAATGTAACTTTACCAATAGTTGGTTTATTATTTTCTACACATATTCTGCTGGTTTTTTTATATAAGCCGGTTTTTTTTTCTTTTTTATATTTAATCCACTTTCGATATTATATGTTACTAATCGATATAATGGCATTATGGTATTATCATAATTTGTATAAATTTTATAATATATTATTATTAATTTAATGTTTTTTCTAGCTCTTCCAATCGTATTCATTAATTATTATTTATTGATATACCTAACCTTTATGTTATGAGTGGTTATATAGTGGTTTTGGCTGTTAGGCCTTTTATTGTAAACGGACCTATCTGTGTTTATACCTGGTACACATCTATAGCCTCTTTTACATAAATTCATACATACAATCAAATCTTAACTCTTAACATTTACATAAACAATTAATTTTTTCATATCTAATAACAATTTTACCTTGACCTATGGATCACATATAAGAAATTCAAATCTATTAACGTTAATTAGCTGCTTCACACTTCATTCTACAACAGTTATTGTATAATACAACTTGTTTCATTATCTTTCATTAACTCAACACATATTTGGTATAACATAACACAAACTTTATCATAATACTTGTTGTCATAAAATAATATCTCTTAACTCAAAATTCTTATTTGTTATTACTATAAAGTAAATTATTGTTTCATTTTTTGTTTGTTTTTTCATTGAACATTTATCATCAACTATTATCTAACTTACAGGTTCGGTTATACTTGTTAATATTATCTTGCATCCTTATTTACCTTTATCTATGATTATAATTGTAATTATTAGATCTTTGTTCTATCATTGGGTTAGATATTGACTCGTTTATTATTCTGTGAACCTTGTTTTTATGTAACATGAATGCTAGCATTTCTGTTGCGTTACAATATGTCTGAATCTGAGTTTTACATTCTTAGTTTACATGCAATTTCGAGCAAACTGCTCTTTTACTTAACTACGTTACTAGCTGAAAGATCACAGCTTATTGATATGAGAGGCAACCATAATAATACTCCAAAAGATGCTTTAATCAAACTACATTCTCTTGTTGATTGATTTCCTTAAAAAATTCTTATTACTCATCTCATCTTATAATCCATTTACTTATGGATTCATGAAAGAATTACACGTGTTCAGCGAATCATGTTCTGGACAAAACCGAATCCACACGTTGGTAAGGTTATTAATGAGTCTAGTATAAACGGGCGGTTTCAAATAATACACCACTACTTTCCAATCCACGGTCATAGCTTTTTTCCTTGTGATGGGAACTTTGTAGTTGTAAAAAGAGTTATTCGACGTCATGAAGTGGAGTATTTACGCACCACTTCAGTACGATGAAATGATAAGAAGTTCTAAGACAACAGGGCCATTATTCGAAGTAAGATTCGAGGAAAGTCAACAAATATTAAATTTTATAGAGTGGTGGCCTAAATTTTTCAAAAGAAGTACTAAAGCTTGCACAGTAGAGTTATGATATGTTCAACATAAGCAAATATAAACATTTCGTCTACAAGAAAGAACTAAGGGAATTGTGCTAGAACATGAGTTTATTGATATTATTCACACTTTACACGGGGGTAATGCTTTCCTTCCTGTTAGCAATATCTACAATAAGAAAGTTCCTATAAATGATAAGAAGAGATCAGATGTGCAAAAATTCTTCAGTATATCTCAGATAAATATTGTAACGTGACCTACGGTAGCACAAGGTTTACAAGTGAAGAAAAGCTGTATAATAAAAATTATTAAATAGGAAATGATAGAACAACACCACTAACTGAATTTGACGTAGACAAGGACAATGACGATGACGAGACCCAATAGATTGGAAAAGGTGATCCAGAGAAAATAGTTAAAGCCATAATATAAAAAATACCCAATTGTTAATAAGAATCATATATATAAAAGTACAAAATTAAGTAGGGAAATAAATAGTATGTAAACAGTAGGAAATTTAAAAGGAAAATGAAATGTAAGAACAAATATAATGATAATATATAAAAATAGTGTTGATAAATAAACTATCAAAAGACAATATGATAAAATAAACTAAAATAGCAATAATTAAGTAGGAAAGTGGTGATAATTAATGAACCTTGATAGGACCCAGTGTTAATCAATGAACTACATAAAAACACTAGGTAATAAAGTGAAGTATAGTCAGGAATAAAGAAAGAACTTGTGATAATAGCCAGTAAGTAATAACTGGACCCAAATATAATAAATAAACTGTATAAATTATAAGGGATAGTTATAAGTAGACATTGGCATAGTTTTAATGAAATCACAAAATGTTTGTATTTGATATAACAATGTTTGTTAGAAGAAAACAACTGATAATTGTTTTCCATTTTTTTAAGGAAGTGTTTTAGTATAGAATATGGTTGGTAAGGAGTCCATTGTTTTATTTTAATGAATTAGGTTTATAAATGTATATTAACCACTGTTAAAAATAATAGTAAAAGACTAATCTGTTATGCTGAAAACAGGCAAAGGGAGTTAGACAGTGTATTCTATAAGTGAAATTATAAGGGAATACTAGTACACACCTACTGTTCATTTTATTATATTTTGTTTTCGTTTTAATTAACCCCAAATGTAATTATGTTGAATATTACATTTAACAGAACCGTTTAAAATACATGTAAAACCTTAGATACTAGCATTGGCCTAAAAGGTTTGTTAAGGAATTATGTTATGTTATATGATGATTAAAAATAATCAAATGTTATAATTTAGTCTAGTTTATTACAGTAATTGTTTAGAAGCACTTAAAATTAACAAAATTGACATGAACAGTGGTAATAAGTATAGGGGAGGTGAATTATGAACTCTAGGCAATTAGGCCTGTAACTGGTAACTAGAAATTTGTAAAATTTAAGACAAAACAATAACAATTGATAAAATAAAGTATATAATCCGGTTAGGTTTCATAATAATAGTGTAGGACACAAAACTGAAATATAATTTGAAAAAAGGTAGCCTTACGGTATATCAAAATAATTTGTAAAAAAAAAGCAAACTAATGGTGTTATTATATTTAGGATTACAGCTAGTATAAAGGAGTTATAATAGTTTAAAGATTTTAGTAATTTTGTATAGAAAAGTGTTAGTTTTATATAACAATGTTGTAAATTATCAACCAATGAGAATTAGTGTTTGGAAGCTAGCAACTATGGTAACCAGTAAATAAATTGTATTATTCCATTATTAGCTCTTGATGAGTGCAGACGTATTAAACCGCAATGAGTAAAGAAAAGAATTAACTAAATAAAATCTATAAAAAATTAATGACGAAAATAATAAACTAAATTACAGAAATAACATTAACACTCACATGAATTAAAAATCACTAGAAGAAATTATATAATCCATTAGGAATTGCTGAGGAATCCCAAGTGACTGACTACGAACCATTGGAATGAAGAAAATATCTAAAAACCTATAAATGAATGACGGAATTTTCAACAACAAGGATGAATGATGGAATATAAATACCTAAACTAAATACCTAAGAAAATAGAAGAACGGAATTAACGAAAAAAGGACAACCAGCAGTACCCGTAAGAAATATTACCCGGATAGAAGAGACAGAGGACTGCTAAGTATATTTTAAAATACAACCTTAACAGTAACACAAAAGAAAATAAAAACAATAAGTGAAAAAACACCTTCAACACCATTTATCACTTTTTAACAGACACTTGAACTTTCTTTGATTAAATGAACACCTCAAATTGAAGAATAATCTCAATCTAACATTGATTCCTTAAGTGAATATATTTTAAACGTAAAAATTTACTAACTCAGATAACCTCCAAACGCTAAATCCAGTAGCTATAGTTTACCACTGTAATTATAAGTGTATCACATTTTATATGTTATTTATATGAGATTTGTAAAATTTTGTACTTTTATTAGTCCATTTGACAACATTTTCTGTAGTCTCAAGAACTCCGACCTGAGATATAAATAAACGAAAATATCAACACCCATCCACGAGTTTTTGCTAAGTAACGGCTGGTCAGAATAGCCAACCGCTAATAATTAAACATGCCGGCGCAGAATTAAAATATATAAATTGGAAGAAATTGTAGTAAAATAAACCAATTAATAACTGTTAATAAAAAAACATAATAGAAGCATTGAACTGTATGTTTGATTTCATTTAACTTTTCTTTAAAAATTGCGTATTCTCTTACCATAAAAGAGAACTTGCATTTTTGGTTTACCTAGAAGAGTTGGCAAACCCTAGTTTGAGGCAGAAAATACGAATTTGAACATCCGAACTGGGGAGTAGACACTCTCCAATTGTAAGTATTAATACGGGGAGAATCTCGTGCAGTTATAAATTGGCGCACCAACTAGTAGGGCTAGGATTAATCAATAAATTCTATAATTATATTCATTAGATTCTAGCGGCAGCTACAGAAAATCAACGAAAATGTCAAGGAAAAGAACAACGTCAACGAGATGGACGGCAGAGGCTGAAGAAGAAATAGATATGTTAGAGAAGGAGGCCATACCGGTGGAAGATATAGAAACAGTATTACCTCCCGCGGAACCTACTAAACCCACACAGCAGGAGAAACAACCAGAAGGGCCCGCACCACCAGAGAACGTGATCTTACAGGGCATGATAAGGCTAATGGGCGAATTCAGTAAAACAATGGAGAAGAATATGGACAAAAATAACGAGGAGTTAAAGAAACAAATGAAGGAGGATTGAAAAAATAGATAAAATTAATGAAACGAATATCGAAACATTAAGACAGGAAATGAAAGAGAATAATGAGAAGAATAATGAAACATCGAAAGACAACCACGAAACATTAAGACAACAAATAAAGGAGGATATTGAAACACTAAATAATAAAATCGAAAACAACATGAAACATTACAACAACAATGAATAGAGTACCGTGAAGAAATAAAGCAGACAATAACGGAGACCGAAGAAAAAATAGAAAAATCCAATGAAACAGTAATACAGGTTCGTGAGGAAATATTAAGTAAAATAAACGAAGCTGAAGACGAAAGTAAAAAGAGGGTTGAAGGACTCCAACAAGAAACAGCAGAACAGTGCGAGCAAATTAAGCAAGAAGTGCATCAAATTCGGAAGGAGGCCAAGGAGGAGATAGGGCAGGTACAGACAAGATGTGAGGAGAAACGTAACCAATTAGATGCGTCTGTAAACGAAGTAAAGGGTAAAATGACTGCCCATGAAGAGAAAATAGAAGAATTCCGACTACGAGAGTTGCGCCTCCAGGAAGAAATTAACGCCTTGAAGGATAGACCATCTATTAGTTCCCACATATCCTGCAACGAAAGCAGGGAAATAATTAATTTTCGAAGCTACAAGCGCAACCCCATTGAATTCCTTGAGCGAGTAGAAGAAAGTCTTTCAAGAACCAGGGAGACAAGATGGACAGTGATTAAGGGTATGTTAGATGAAATGTTTAAAGACGTCCATGACAATTGGTGGACGGCAGTACGGCCGGACATTCAAAACTTCCAAGAATTTAAAAACCAATTTAAAACAAAATACTGGTCAGAGGCTACACAACACGTAGTGAGGAACAACATAAGTAACGGCCGATTTTATCCGTATTTAGGACAGTCTCCAACGGCATACTTTTTAGGTAAAGTCAGCGTAGCGAGGAACTTGGAGCCCAATATCCCTGAAGAATGCCTGGTAACGCAGTTGGCATACCATTATGACGGGGAGATTTCAAAGAGCAGGTTGAGCGGACGGATTAAGACCATCCAAGATATGGCAGAAGTATTGGGAGAGCATGAACGAGAAAGGCATTACCTAAGGCATATTCTATAGACAACGGAATAATAATTACTAGGTGACCCGTGCGAATACTTCGCACCGTTAGTGGTCAGTTACGTAATATAATAAAGTGGAAATAAGTAAATGTAAATATTTATCAATCCCAAATATTTTATTATAAAAAATAGTAACAAAATCAGTCTTATTGTAAATGATATTAGTAGTATAAAAGTGAGCGTTAGAAAACACTTCCGGGTTCCAGTTGAAAACACTACCGGGTTCCAGTTCATGACGTCATAGAGGCACTGGCAGCTGGTGTCCGAGCTGTCCGTGTGGCGTCACTGTTTTGTGTGTGTGTGTGTGTGTGTGTATGTGTGACTGAAACACTTCCGTGTTCCAGTTCATGACGTCACACAGAGGCCCTAGTCGCTGGTGTCCGCATGGCTAAAACCTGTTTCAAGACATCACGTAGGCCGTGGTTTCTGCATGTCCGCAATTTGGTAGCCGAAAACAATGTGTAGCGGATGGGGGTACCCGGAATTCGGCGGTTGCCGAGGGCCCGGACGCACAGAGGCGATGTCATCGGGTACCGTTACCCGAAATGTTTAAATCAACGGATGGGGGTACCCGAAAGGTGGGTACGCCCTAACCGGGTTCCAGTTCATGACATCACACAGAGGCTCTGGCAGCTGGTGTCCGAATGTTAAAACACTTCCGCGTTCTGGTTTATTTTGATGTAACAAAATAATCGTTCTCTCTCTGTAGCGTATGGGAGGTACCCGAAATTTTTAGTGTCAGAATTTTTGTACCCTAAATGATTAAAACAACGGATGGGGGTACCCGAAATTTGTGGGTACGCCCACATGACGCATGTATAAAACACTGGTTATGACGAAACAGGAGGCTGGGTGGATATGATAGCTGGTTCGACGACGACGTAGAGGGCGTGATGTCTGAAATTTGACACCCGAAATTATTAAAACAACGGATGGGGGTACCCGAAATTTTTGGTGTCTGAAATTTAGTACCCGAAATGTTTAAATCAACGGATGGGGTTACCCGAAATTTTTGGTGTCCGAAATTTTAACACCGAAATGTACGACCACATGACGCATGTGTTCGACTGTAACAATGGTATGTCATTGGATATTAATTTTTACATAAAAATAAATTATGGCCCCTCCGGGATTTGAACCCGGGACCTCCGGTACACCAAACTGGCGTGCATCCACTACACCAAGAGGCCGTTATTGCTTAACTGTAATTATTTCTGTACTTATACTTTCGTCTCTTACTTGTAACCATGAGGTGGACGAGTGATATCTACTGTCGTCCTATGTGTAAAATCATAAAAGCATAATATAAGTTTATTTATTATTAAATAAATAAACATTTCGTTATACTTTTATTTTTTTACCTCTCATCCTCTTTCTAGTAGCCTGAGGGAGGCGAATGAGAGCCTGCTACGCTTTTTTTAACGTGGTTTCCCCAACTTTACAGATTCGTAAAGCAGGCCTACTCCACGTTATCTATCGCTGTACTATTGACTAGTACAGTGGTAGATAATAATAAAGATACACTATGCAATGCTAAGCCAATGTGTAAAAACAGTACATATTTTTTTATTTACTTTTTTTATTTATTTTTTTTTTCTTTTTTTAATCGGCTGAATATGTTGTTCATACATGATGCGTATTCACATTTGCTGTACCGTAATGAGTAATTTTCACACCCATACTGGTTCTTGGCGAGTTTACAGATATATCTACCGTGCCAATGACCCGTCTCGAACTACCAGGACTACGTTTATGAGTATTTCTACCGCGACAGTGACGTAGTCAAGGTTAGCACACACCCACACACTACGGTACCTAATTCTACGTTTATGGACATTTCTGTCACGTAGCATTCACACCAACACCATGATGAAAACATGTTCACAACCGACTATATTTTATATCGTTGCCGCAACCATTCTGCATAAAACAAAGCTTTGCGCAATGCACAGTGTAAAGGGGGAGTGGTAACGGGTTGACGATGAGGAACAGGACATTGTATGATGGGTACAAAGGATCTAGGAACTACAGGTGCTTGAATATCGTTTAAGTCAATCACCTCACCATGGTGATACAACTGTCGTAAGAAATTTGCCTTCTCAAACCCTTTTGTATAGACAACAGGATAATCTGTAAAAATGTCTGCAACGATGCGTACCATATTCTTGTACGGTACATTACCATCGTTCCATCGTATCCTGTGATAATGTGTTTCCAACCAGTCATTGATTTTTCGGAATTTCTGGTGCAGTCGTGCACTTTCGTATGGTGGAACGAACAACACGATAACAAAACGTCCGGTTGTTATGTCAACTGTAACGAACTCTTTGATTACATATTCATTTTTGTCACCGCGAAACGCTTCAAACTCGGCAATAACCGTCCTATTCAAGTTCATTTTTCCGAGTGACACATGTCCGCATCGAGTACGTTAATTTTTTGAAATTCCCCCTCTACTTTTCCTTCCAACACCAGTTCATCGTAAAGACGATCAAATGTTAGCTGTTGGTCGTGACGACTGCTTTCCAATCGAAAAAACGAGGGGAAAAAGAAGGATGGTGGTACATAACACCCCTTGGCTACTACTTGATTAATGTACGATTTGAAGTGATCTTGATCATAAAACAAGCGAATAAGATATTTCTTTAGTACGGTTAATAAATAACCAAAACGCATCCACTCGGGTTCTGTGAAAACAAATGTTTCGTTCTTACTACCGTTAATCCGAACAAACGTTTTTCCAAAGTGATGACTGATCATCACACTCTTTTTATTTTCACGGTTTTCACCTTCTTCGTACAATAAAATACTGGATAGTAACTGTTCACGAAAGATCATCAAGTAATTCCACTCAGAAAAATCAAGTAATATACGTTTCTTTTCCCCGTTTGTAAACAAAACACCCGGTTCATAGTTGAGTTCTTTATACAGTCCGACGGTAACGAACTTTGAGTACGAGTTGATCGGATATGCAAGAGACAAGTAAACGTTATACTCACAATGGCTGCTGCTGCTGCTGCTGCTGTCACAGTCACCTTCCATCGTTGAAATGGACTGAGGTTGTTGAAAGGTAGAGATCGCTAATACCTATCTTTATAAACTGGTAGAGGGGAGAACAAGTTTTTTTATGACAAACGATGAACAGTATTCGACAACGCTGTGTACTGTACTATCATATCGTGTATAATCAAAGCGTAAGCGGTGGTTTTATCTGGGAAATTTTTACTGGATTCAAATTCTAAACGCACATCAACGGCAGACGACTTGATTGGTTCTTCTTGTCTGGAACAATCGATGACAAACAACGGTGCTTTCGTTATAAATGCATTAGGTGTCAAAAGAGGCGTTCTGTTGCGACGGTCGTAGTATGATGTTTGGAAACGTATATACATGTCATAGAACAGTGCGTAACGTTTTTTATCGATATCCTGGTTCAGGTTATCGTACGGATAGTATTTATCGTTCAGAAAAAGCTTGACATTCGTTAAATTGCAGTGATCAACTTCCGATGCGTTTTTCGCCATATTGTTCTTCCTATCCGTCTGAAATCTTAATATTACATACCGAGGTTTTTCCAACTGTGACGATGTCTTCAAGGTCCACGAATGTCGATTTGTCGTCGGTAGAACGGGATACTCGTGCAATTCCCAACTGCGGAACGGCATCACTAGTTCATGATTCTCCTCGATGTGCTCCAATAGCAGTATTCGGTACTTGTTTGACACGCGCACATAGGGCATCTTCCAGTGTACTTTGTTTATTACGAGATTACCGTTTGCAGTTGCACCCGATTCTTTTAGCACCATTGCGTTCTGATCGGTAGAGGTACGCAACAGAATCAATTCTTGCTTAACGTTCAGCATGATGCGTGTATAGTCTTCGTTGAAACCGAGTAGCATTTTCAACGGAAGACAAAACGTAAAATCACCGGTACTCTCGTGTACTGTCAACGACTCGTCGGTTGTCGTCACCCATCCTGCATTGATTAGATGCTTTCTTTCATGCTCATTGCTCGATAGTAACAGTTTCACAGTGCTCGTAATTCCAACGTTTTTCGTACGATCCACTTCCACACCGCACACTTCGTAACGGATCTCCTCAAACAAGAAAGCCATTGCATTGTTGATTAATTTCACGTTCAACGCTGTGTCGGTAGCGTAAACCTTGGTCAATGTTCCTTCGATGTACAGAAAACTCTCCGCCGGTAAAGTGAAAACATCCTGTTGTTGGATGGGTATACGTATTTCATCGTTGTTACCGTATCGGGTGGAAGCATACGGTGCGTGCGTACGATATTCGAACTCAACGATTCTGTTATCGAAAACCGCTCCTCGTTCGGTAGCTAGAATTTCACCCGACATTATTTTAATCGTATAATTTGAATCCAAGTGAAAGTAAGAAACGCTTGTTCCTTGATGTCAATCGCTTCAACGTTGAACACCGACTACCATGTTTCTTTCGTACACACTCCCTTTTTACAGGTGACGTTTGTCCGAAATACAATCCCATATTTTCAGATGCAGTCGTATCGTGATAACTTCACCGCGAAAATCGACTAAATCCCCGTCCTGATCAACGAGAGACAAAATTATGTTGTCAACGCGTTGTACGTTTACCGGTAAGTATATTACGTTTGTCGATGTTTCAACTATTTTGAAACCTGGTGCCACGGTCGGATAAAACGAATGCAACGTGTGCTGGTCCTGGCCGTCCTTGTACGCACCCTGTACGATATTACTCCGTACGTGAACGGTGTTAACTTTGATTATGTCGACGGGTACGTTCGACTCGTGTGTTTTATACGCTTCCAGCTGCTGATTCTCCTTGAATCCTAACATACTTGCAATGGTATTCGGTGTATGCGAAAAGTCGATGACATGCTTACAGTAAATTTCACACTTTAATGTGTTGTTGTTTAGACGTAAACTGATTGTTCTCTCGCCTAACTGTTTCTGCAGATACGTTTCGATATCACTGATTTCGTAGGTTCCGGTAGGCAACTTGATGACGGACCACTGATCCTTGGAAAGTTTTACTGGAAATGCATTATTTTTTCCTTCAGTAACGTTTGGTATTGAATTATACGATGTAAAATCCAATAGTCCAACGTACCATTCACCGTATAACTCGAGAGGTGGGAAAAAGTTACACACGAGATTCACAGCGTCGGTACCCGTCACGGTGACCGTTAGCGACGACATGCTGAAGTTTACTGATCAGAAGACGATAAAAAGTCTAAACATAAATGACCGCAGATGACCGTGTTAGGAGGTTGCTTTCGTTCATAGTTGTAACGAACGTCGGCTGTATCACCAAAATATTGCATCAGCTCGAGAGGTGGACGTAAATTACCGAACCCGTCAAAATAGTGTACTCGATTTCCACGCTTCTTGTAACATACCCAGTGGGTTCCCGGTCCGCTCTCGTCGTCCAAATTCACGATGACGCTTTCGTTCTTCCACGGCGCTGTATCCGGTAATGCGTTACGCATGTAAACACCTCTAAAATACGGTATGTTTAGCTTTTTTGCGTATACACGTAATTCATCTTCGGACAACGGGCGGAGCGGTATGTGAATTAGTTTTTTCGGTACGGACGTAGATACAATCCGGACGCAGTTCTCTTCTTTTTCCTAGCGGTTCGGACAGTTCTCTTCCTCCTCTTCTTCATCCCACCACCAGCACCACGACCACGACTACTCACATTCTTTTTATTTTTACGACGTCGACAGCTTCCTATTGCTGATTTTGCTTTCATGGCCGCTGCAACTGCTGTCGCATAAGCTCGTTCGCTGATACCCGAATCCAAAGCCTTTACCCGTCCCCACGCTTTTTCCGCGAGTTTACGATCTGCAATACGTCTACTTTCGTTGTCTTTGTATTGAGCGTAAGCGATGTCGTGTTCGCGACAGGCTTCGTCTAGTTGATTGATTCCACGATCACCACGCGCTAATCTTTCTTCGAGTTTCGTGCCCGGTCCACAGAATCTGTAACCCGGCAGATGTAATTCGACAGGTAGTGCGTCCACCGCTCGATTGATAACTGACGAAACAACGGACGGTACAACGTTTTTAAGCACGTTTCCGACGCCCCACCCCTTTTTCCTCTTAACGTTGTTGTACATCGTAAACCTATCTCCAGTCTTTCTCTTCTGTGTTTTTATCGTATTCATCTATTAACCTTTTTATTTCCTTCGTGTCGAGTGTCCACTCGTCTTCTGAACTACGTGGCTTAGACAATTTCAATAAGTAGTAATCCAGTTGATACTGAAATATTTTAACGACTTTATACATCTCGCTCTTTACGTATCGTCTCACGTCATTTAATTGTTGTAAGTTAACAGCATCGCTCTTCGCAAAACTATCCGCTACGTCTGTTATTCTCTTTTCCGCTGCTTTGAAAACACCATCTTCACCCAAGCTAACAGTGTTTTGCAACATGTATTTTACGTTAACCGCGTCATCTGCAAAAATCGGTGAACTCACTCCCGACAACCAGCTCTGTCCAAACAAATAGCTGTTCGATACTTTTTTAATGACGTTCGAGTCAACGTAGTTTTTGTTGACCGCATCAGTCGCTTGTTCCGGACTTCGAACGTTGATTACCCATCGATCTCGTGCCTCACCTCTCTCTTGACTCGAGTGTTGTATACAGTTGTCATCAACGTAATACTTGTTGACTACGTCTTTAACGTCTACAGGAGTATCAACATTTTTCAATCTACACCCTTTAACGTCCACGCTTTTACGTTCATCATCGAGTAGCAGACAATGTGTTTGCATATAAGTCAGGGATACAGCATCCTTTGCTGCATCCGGTTCGTTCAGATTGCGGATCTTTTTGTTTTCAACATCTATATGCCCATCATTCGTAATCTTAAATCCTACAGTATCGCGTAATTGTCTTTTTGTTTCTCGTCGCAAGCTCACGGCGCTTTGATGTCTCCCGAACTTGTCCACAACCATTGTACGACTGCACGCTACAAATGATGTGCTAACCGTTTTAAGTAACGACACTGTGGTGACCATCGCGTGTGTAATACAATCGGATCGTCACCCTCTTTCCAACGAAAGATTTCTATACCGCAAAATGAACATCGAACCCTGTCAATTTCATTTGTGTAATGAAAGCCTGCGGCAACCATAGCGGTCGGACTGATGAAATGCACAGGCCATGATGTAAAGGTTTTCAGTCTCTCGTTTTCGATTTCAAAGTCAGGTGTCAAATCTAATCCGCACATGTTGACAGTGTTGACGTCAATGAGTTGTTACACCGACGTTCATAAAATTTATACGATAATGTTGGCTTCACGTAATTCCTCCACAACGGAGATGATTTCGTTGGCGTGTCCGGTGTGACCGGCGCGTTTTGAACTTACCAGCAGTCTCAACCGTTCAACCAGTTCGTTGGGATCGTTCCAGTGTACGTAATCGATACCACGTCCGCTGCGCGGTGGGAACAATCGGGCGATTATCTCTCTGTACTTTACACCTTTGTTTGTATTTATTTTAGCACCGGGTAAATGATAATGTTTATGTGCGTTAGTGTCCGACAGTATAGATTTGTACGCTGCTAAATCGTTTTCATCGTAGACGCTCTTGTTGGGTTCTTTCATAAACATAAGTTCGTAGAGACCCGGTGTACCCCTGTATCGTTTTCCAGCTATGTAGAAGCTGTCGTCTTGATTGATCTCCAACACCGAATTGCCCACCATCCATTTGTCTGCAACGTTACGGACACCGTACGTATGATCCATCTTTTTTTCTCGATCATCAGATAAAGCGAGTAATAAGTATTTCCTCGCGAGCGGACCTTCGACAGACTGTTCAACGTATTCTTGTGCTTCGTGTCGACCTTCGGGTGTTGCTAAAAACTCTTCAAGAGTCACGTTCGGTGTTTCGACATCAGGAGTTTGTGCCAACACTTCCGTTCTAAGGAATCGAGGTTGTGATGGTGGTGGTGTCATCTCGACAGCTGTCTTCGTATCTTCATCTTCAACTTTTATTTTTTTAATTTTATCACCGGAGACATTCAACTTTTCCGAAATCTGGGTTAACGGTTCCAAAAGAGGTTTGTACGTTCTCGTTAACGCTTCATCGCTCTCTCTGAGGTCATGTTTCAACGCACGATACTTTTGCCTTATGTTGTCGCTAATTGCATCGATTTCTTGTGTCAATTGCTTGTCATCCATCTTGACACTGATGACTTTCTCGCACAAACTATTCTATTTATGTATAAAACGATCGAAACCCACTCTATATCTGCCCGCGTTTATCGGTGAGTCCTTGTTGATGACTAAGAATCCGTAACGATCCTTCCACGCTTCGGCGCACATCGCTTTGAACTCTTCGTATTTCATGTCTGTGTTGACGTGATCATTGTAAACGTGGTGTAAATTGAGATCATCTTGTCTGAACAAAACCAAGAAATTGGTATTATCACGCACCAGTTGCTTTGGCACCAGACTGTACTTCTGACAAAGGTACAAAGTGTCCACGCCGCTATGCCGCCCCATAGCGAAATATTTTCGTATGTTATTCTGTCGTTCGCATACCACATCGTCTTCACTGTATGTGAAGTACATCATTCCTTCGTCAGCGAGTGCATTAAAAACGTCTTCCAACATACGGTATTTCGGTTGAAATAACGATTTGAAGAACACGTACAGGTTCTGAAATCGCAGTCCGTTTGGATCGAATAACATGTTAAAGGCAACGTTTGACTTCCCGCTGCACGATCCTCCGCACACGATGCATCGAACTGTGTTCGGAAAAAGTGGACTGTGTTTATTATATGCAACTTCACCGTTGTACTTAGCAGAGTCTACGTTCTTAACATTTAACTTTAACGATTGTTGTTCAATCTTCATCTTAACTCGTTTACGTTCGGTTAAATACTGTGGTAATGTTATTATATCAGATCTTTTTTATGTATCCACGAATCGTGTTTACCGTCAAAGCCGAGCCAGCGCACTCGCACGCGATCACCTTTACGTTGTAATATTTTCTCAACGAGATACACATCACCAACGCTGGTTTTACTCAATTCTTGTTCATAAAACCCACCTTCCACAACGTCACCCGTGTGATCTTTCAACAAGTACGTAACCGGTACGGTTGGCTGAACTCTGTGCACTGTATATATCTCGTTCGTCCAGTTTGGCGTATAACATTCAGCGAATGTGATTTTGTATTTACTGATACGCACTCGATCGCCTATTTTAAACTTATGTTTCTTGCTCACTTTCCGCGGTACGATATTTTTTCTTATTCGTTCCAACACAATTCGCTCGTTGCTCTTGTCGACTTGTCGCGGCTTCATCTCTATAGTTCTATGCACTCTGTCGTTGTATTCCATCACCAGTTTAGGCAAAAGCGACAACCACCGATAATGCCCTTGCTCGCTGAACGATACATGTTCGTTTTCAACGTACGATTAAATCGCTCTACGATGGACGCTTTCTTCTCGCTATACGTTGAATAGTGTTTGACGTTGAATCTCTTTAGTAAAGCTTGTACGGTAGTGTTAAAGTACTCTTTCCCCTTATCCGTTTGCAACTTCATCGTCGCTACTGACAGTGTGTTGCTCCTGCAAGCGAGTCTTATATCAACGTATATCGAACGCATAATTTATAACGGATTTTCTCGCTTGCTGAATTATCTCGCGTCTGGGTTGACAGAGTTTATAATGACCGTACGCCAGTGTTGTTTCACCGTCATCCAAGACATATCGTTTGTCATCGTACGGTGACAGCGATAATTTTGTAAGCTTTCTTGTGTGTATGTTATGTTTTTCGCTTTGGATAGTCTGCGCTGTAGTATAAGTTTGAGAAGTGGTCTTTACACATTGCTTATAAAGTTGATGTTTCAACTGCGTAGCTATCGCGGAACGTGGCACACCTTTCGCTACCTTTTTCTCTTTATCGTTTGCCGTAACGAATAAATAACATTTTGCGCGCAACCCGACAAACTCAAGTATCGGTATTCCATTTGTTTCGCCTTTAAAAGTACCCAACTTTTTCTTGTTTGTTTCACTATAGCACGGATGTGTCTTAGGGTACTCCGACGTGTCAAGGAGTTCGAGATGCTCCTCCATGTCTTTGTACACACCGTCGGTGCGAATGTCGTAAAACAGAGAGTCAGTGTCCGTCATACATATACGTGCACGTGACCCGTACGTATTCATCGTGAATCCGTAATGGAACCGATACATGATCAGCTTACTAATATCCAATACACTGAACCCAACGTACAAAGGTCGGTTCAGTGTAATGGACTTTTTTTCATCGTGAGACCTACCAGGTCCTCGTTATAGATGAAAAAATGTTGTAGCCTGGGGTTAGCGGTTAGTTTATGAAGTTTCTTCTCGTTTGGAACTAACTTGAAATCGATTCGCTTCCGTACGTTTTCCAACAATTTTCCGTACGGCCCGTTATTCATTAACTTAAAAAAGTCTTTTTCAAAGGTGTTTCTGGCTTCCTTTCGTCGCTCCGTATTAAAATCGATGAAAGGTTTCAACCATACGCACTGTGTGAATGCTAACACACGGTGAATCGCTTTCAACTCCATTCCTAGTTCGAGGTAGAGTTTCAATGTTCTGTAATGAACAATGTATTTTGTCTTGTCCTCGAGGGACGTTATCAGTTTCTCTACCTTACCGTTACTACACACAAAGTCTTTTAACAGCTTCATGCGATAGCAGTACGGTGAAAGCATACTGTCCGTAATAGTACGCTTTTCGGGTGCTAAAGGGTAGTCACTGTGTAAGTCGTGTAGGTAATGTGGATACCCCAGATCGACTTCCAGGATATAACCGGTGTCACCATCGTCGCGTAACGCGTGCACGTTCAACGTATCGAGCTCTGTACGGTCCAACCATCGAAAACCTGACAGTGGTAAAGGCTGTGTCATAGCCGTTCCGTACAGGTTGGTACAATCCAGGTAGAGTAAATAGTTGTGCGGCTTGCTTGCGTCATAATCGGGAATGTACGGGTTGTTGGCTTTGGCGTACCGATTAGAAATTGCTGCTAAACCGCCTCGTATACCTTTTTCGATGTACAGGTGTACGGTGTATATACATGGGTGCGGGGTGCGGGGTAGGATGTCATCGTCCGGTCGTGACCGAAAGCAGATGGTGGCCCGAGACGACGCGGGGTGGGGTAGGAAGCTAAATTATAGCCGTTACCGTTGCGGAGGAGGTGCGGGGTGCGGGGTAGGGTGTCGTGTCGTCGTCCGGTCGTGACAGAAGGAGATGACGCTTTAGAAGGAAGGAACGTGGTCGGGGGAAACAGAATAAATACGCCAGTGTTTCCCTGTGCAGTCATCAGTACTCGCCATGGAAGGAATCGTTGCGAACGCGAAGACAGTTGAAAATTTTTTACCAAAAAGAGACTTGTCAAGTCTTTCTTTAGGAGTAAAGTATCATATAATTCACATGAAATTTGTGAAAACGAAATTCGGGGAGTCAGTTGTGGTAGATTTGGAAGATACCGGAGCCTGTCCTCAGCCGGAGGATAAACTGTTCTATGTATACCTGCCTAAAAGATGGTGTGACGTATTTACAGAGGAGCAATTGAAAGCTGTGAAGCCTTGTGTGCTATCACTATGCGTAACCTCACACACTCCGCTGGCGAACGAGAAAGTGAGCGTGCAGTTGGATATTGATTATGTGAGTATGATATTTCACTACCACTAATAATTACTTATACAGAAGTGGTTATGTATTAATTTTTTTCTCTTTTTTTTCCAGACCAAATAAACGAGAACAGGATTGATTTATTATACTAATAATAGTAATAATAACATTAATAGTAAAATGTTCTTAAATGTTGAAGTAACTTCTCTATTTTTTTTGTCGTTTTTTAATGTTAACTGTTCTTTTTCAGAGAAAGAACAAGGTGTTGCTTGGATCTAATATTGTAGAAAAACTTTTAAACAGAGAAATAAACGGTAATAATAGATTATATTGTCAATGCGACATGATTAAATTCGATTATAATTTTAGAAATAATCGTAAGACACTGAGTAGATGGATATCAATACGAAACGAAAAGAATATTTACAAAATGAAAGTATTTATTCGTAATGGGTTTTTCAAACTCTTCAAAACATCAATTAGTTATTGTAACAACCATAATATTGAATATCTTCAAATAAAAGATTTGCTAATTGCTAAAACAAAGCTGGTTAATCAGATGTACTATATGATGTATAATTTTACTGGTACAGCGTATACCTCGCTGGTAAAAAAATATGAGTGGTCAAGACATGACTATAGCGGATGTCCGCTTCGTAACCGTTGTCGCGTCTGTTGTTATCTAAGATATCAAAATGATTTTAATTCAGAATACATGTTTTTTTTAATACCACACTAACTATCATTTGATGTGTCTACATTCTTTTGTATTTGATCAAGTATTATTAATTGTAGGAAATTATATTCTGTTTTTAATTATTAAAAAACGTAAGTGGTTTATAACATAAAAAGTTGAGATAAACAATCATTAAAGTGTTAATTAAATTTTTATGTGTAATTAAATTTTTTAAAAGATTTCTCTCATAGTTACAGAAACCTTGTTTCGATGTTATGTGTTTGTGCGAATGCGAGGGAGATGTATGTCGTTCACCACCATATGGTGACCACTGTAACATTCTGAGTGCTTGTGAGTGGAGAGAATTTACGCTCTGAAGAACAATTGTTTTAAAAAATTATTTTGACGAAAAAAAATGTAATTGGTTAAGGCATAATTCCACTGGATGTGCGCCTTATAAGCGTTGTTACCTCTGTTATTATCTAAAATACTAAAAAGAGTTGAATTCAAGGTTTTGGTGTACCATTTTACACATTTAAGACCATAGTAATTATCATTTGATGTGTGTCTACATTTAGTATGTTATTATTAACATATTACACATCAACATTGTAATATTGTATGTTATTAATTATTATTATTATTATTATTATTATTATTATTATTATTATTGTTGTTGTTAGACATATAAGGCTTGTTTTGGTTGTAGTAAATGTAATTATTATTTTGTTAATTATGTATGTGTGTGTGTGTATATATATATATATATATATATAGAGAGAGAGAGAGAGAGAGAGAGAGAGAGAGAGAGAGAGAGAGAGAGAGAGAGAGAGAACCTTCAAGGCTGCAAAAGAGAGAGAAAGCTAGAGAGAAAAAAGATTATATTGTATAATTATGAAAATATATATATATAGAGAGAGAGATAAAGTGTTTATTTTGTTTAGTTATGTATATAGAGAGCGCGCGTATGTTTTGCTCAATTATAATTGTCTTGTCTTGTGAATATAGAACGTGTGTGTGTAGAGAGAGAAAGAAAAATTATAGCTTATGATTTGATTGTGAAAGCTTTCGATATTATTAAAACTTATATATAAACCGTAACCTTTGTTATTTTATTATTATACCCTTATACAAAACAGTAACTCCTATTATACTTGAATAAGGTATACGCCAGCGAAGATAACAAGTTTTTATAGTTGTGATGTAGCTAACTCATTGATAAAGAGAGACACAGCTGGACTGCGGTATGCGCCAGCATGCGAAGAAAACCGGTTTATAGAGTTCAGATGCGTCTATCTCTAAAGAGAGAGAGAGCGTATAATCTGTGTGTACCAACACACAGCGATTCAACCAGACCTGTTTGACTACTTTGTAACAATTTTGCAGGCACACAGAGTAAAATATATTTATACAATTACACAATTTTAGTAATGCATAATTGGAATATGTATTTTTCTAAACAATATTCAAATGGAT
This sequence comes from Magicicada septendecula, assembly GCA_034769895.1. Taxonomy (NCBI): domain Eukaryota; kingdom Metazoa; phylum Arthropoda; class Insecta; order Hemiptera; family Cicadidae; genus Magicicada; species Magicicada septendecula. Next base: position 519,752,208 of record CM068368.1, on the reverse strand, counting down.
GCATCTGTTTTATAATAACACAATATACTCATATATAATAATACAATATATGGTTTTGCGAACCGCAGATCCAGAGAAGCGTTCAAATCCCGAGGAGCCATAATTTATTTTGTGGAAACCACCACCTGTCGGAACCCAGCTGTATAGCCTCCTGTTTTGTCATAACCAGTGTTTTATACATGCGTCATGTGGGCGTACCCACAAATTTCGGGTACCCCCATCCGTTGTTTTAATCATTTAGGGTACCAAAATCCTGACATTAAAAATTTCGGGTACCTCCCATACGCTACAGAGAGAGAACGATTATTTTGTTACATCAAAATAAACCAGAACGCGGAAGTGTTTTAACATTCGGACACCAGCTGCCAGGGCCTCGTTGTGATGTCATGAACTGGAACCCGGTTAGGGCGTACCCACCTTTCGGGTACCCCCATCCGTTGATTTAAACATTTCGGGTAACGGTACCCGATGCCCCCAAAATTTCGCGTAACGGTATCCGATGACATCGCCTCTGTGCGTCCGGGCCCTCGGCAACCGCCGAATTCCGGGTACCCCCATCCGCTACACATTGTTTTCGGCTACCAAATTGCGGACATGCAGAAACCACGGCCTCCGTGACGTCTTGAAACAGGTTTTAGCCATGCGGACACCAGCGACTAGGGCCTCTGTGTGACGTCATGAACTGGAACACGGAAGTGTTTCAGTCACACATACACACACACACAACAGTGACGTCACACGGACAGCTCGGACACCAGCTGCCAGTGCCTCTATGACGTCATGAACTGGAACCCGGTAGTGTTTTCAACTGGAACCCGGAAGTGTTTTCTAACGCTCACTTTTATACTACTGATATTAACATTATATACAGTATTATATACGCATTTGTTTTTTTTTAAATTAATTTCACAAAACTTCTTTAAAAACAATGTTGGAGGTTATGACGTGATCATCGTTCACTTTTTGCCCGTATGAATCTTCAACACAAACAAAGATATCTTTAAACATACGGACTCGTGAAAAAGCCACGTATGGAAACTGTCCATGCGAAAAAACAGTTTCTGGTAAATACAATCCTGCCCTTTGAAGCGTCTGACCTTGTGCTTTGTTAATGGTCATAGCGAAAGCAACTTTTATGGGGAATTGTTTTCTTACCATTTGGAAAGGCACAGTAGGATCAGAAGGTGTAAGGTTAATCCGGGGTATGAGCACAGTTTTATCGGAGTGAATAATTTTAGCAGTGATTGTTAGCAAGATCTACCATGATATTTTAAAATATTTTCCAATTCTTGCAGTGTGAGGTTGTAAGCTTCAGGTGGCGTGTGCTGTCTCTGAAAATCTTCTGAAAGTGCGTCCTGAAATTTTGTCCACAACTCAGGTATATTAGCAGGAGAACAGAATATGCAGATGATAGCCAAAACCCATCTCAATTGCGTTGGCATTTTGTGACTGACAGCCTCCTGCAAACATTCTTTCTATTCGGCGTCGTTAATGACTAAATGTAATTTTTCTGCAGCTTCTTGAAATGAGTTGCACAGAATTCCATCAACTGTACGTAAATCGTCAAACGACTGCGGTCCTTTGACGTGCAGAAGTAGTACACGGAGGTAATATTTTTCGATGTCGACTGGATTGACAGTGTAGATCCGTCCAAAGCACTTGGTATTTTTTTTGCGAATATTCCATCGTCCATTTGACCACACAAAATGTTCTGGAATTTCGTGGTAAAGGTAATTGCGGGCGGCAATATTTTCATTGCACAATTTAAAAAATGCCATGAGTTTGGAGACTCTATCACGGTTAGCATCAGCTTCGAATCCGGCCTGAAAGTACACCATTTGTTCTTCCGGTAAGTGAACAGGAAGTCGCTCAATTGTATGAGATCGGTGGAAAAGTCGGCGTTCGTGTAATCGCCACATAGCCTCTGGTGGGCTCACATAACGACAGTTCAAATAGATGTCCACTTCGTCAACAATGAGTTGCTGTTGACCTTCAGAATCTGAACGTAATCGTAAAGCTGCGCAGTCATGTTCTTTATACACGTATTTGTACAAATATTTAACAGATTTGATTGAAGAACAATGCTCGAGATTGATATGGGAACGATATTTTCTACTGAGAATCTACAATATGGTACAATCCACCTATTATCAATAGTAAATGATCGAACTGTCATTGTAGCGCCATTATCACGTCGTCTATACATAGGGTAATCATTAACATTTAAATTTGTTTCTTCTTGAAAATCTTTTGGATAATTTTTAATACATTTTTGTTCTTGCATGCATGGACTGTGTTCAAACTTTGTACTTTGTTTATCAGCTGTACGCAGTGACTACTGCAATGCGACACGGGCGGTGACGTCACGTGCTTATCAAACGCTGCCGGCGGTCAGCTGGCCGTCGGGAGACAAGTTTTAGTTTAGTTTCTAACCAGGCTCCGAGCGGATCTCTCGTTAAACAATTTCACTTCCAGCCGCGGCTTCTGGACAATTCTTAAATATGTATCATACAATTTAATTTAATCAGACTACCTGCGTCCATCTTCAATGGACTACGATTTCTTTCAAAACTAATTTAAGGGCGTTATGGCCTCTAATACATCCGCACGTGTCGATCATGATCAATACATCTTAATATTTCAATAAATGCATTTCAAATATCAGTAATACAGTCCACTTCTTTTCGTACAAACAATCCAGCCTTTCCTGCATAGCGTCTTTGGAACAACTCGAGATCATCAAGAGCTTCCAAACCGCAACATTTTTGGTCCTCCGGGCAGGATTTCTTATTTTTGGCCCAAAAACGAAAACATTTTTGGTCCCCTCGGGACGGATTTCTTATGTTTGGGTCCACAAGCGACCGCATTTCTTTGTCCGCATCATTTTTGACCCAACCGATCTGAATTTATTCTCGCCCTACGGGCAGCATTTCTTGGTCCTGAGCGACCACATTTTCGTCCACAAGCGACATCATTTTCGTCCTGAGCGACACCATTTTTGTGAATCACATCGCAGTCAACACGACAAGATTCGGCCAAGCAGAAGACCAGAGACGACGGGACACGGCAGGACAGCATTTGCGAGTTCATGTAAAAAGGTTCCACAACTTTAATTCATGGAGGGTCACAACATAAGGCGTCATCTGACCAGTAGAGACAGGAGGTGCAACAGCTCCTAACAGGATCGAGCAACGGGATCGAAGCCAGCTTCAGCACGAATGGATCAACGTCCACGTGACTATGAACTTTTTACTTATATTTAACGTTTAACAATATTTCACATTTACCAGTTATTTCTTAACACCTTTGTACAAACAAACACCATTATTACACAATACAACTTAATAAGTGGTTGGCAGTTCATTATCAGTTAAAACTTCAAAGATAAAGATATATGTTGCTATCATTTAAATTCATAATTTTAATAATTTTAATTGCCAACAAAGCTTGATTAATAGAGAGAGTAAGCCTATGTTCTAGCAAGTATTATGTTCATAAACAACGATCGCTAGCTACCGCAACGTATTCAAATTTATTAAAACTTAAGTTTATGGTTCACATGCTCTATGCTCAAATTCTTTCAAGGTATTCTTCCTTTTTTTTCTTAAATTGTAATAATGGCAGATGTAAGGGCTCTAATAAAAAAACGAGGCACAATTAAAGCCTCAATATCACGCGTAAATACTTTCGCGGATAACTTCGATTTGGTAACCAGCGATCCTCATGCGCTGAAAATAAAACTGAGACATTTGATGGAATTATCCCCCAAATACGATGAGATTCAATCCCAAATCGAAGCCGAGGAAGCGGACGTTGCTTTAACGAGTGATAGGGTACAAACGGAAGACGATCTTTGTAATATAGAGTGTAAATTGCAACACCTGCTGGAGCAAGCTGAGCATATGAACCAGAAACCAGTAATTAATGCTGAAAGTAAACAGCTTAAAACACCCTCCATTCAATTGGAACCAATTAAATTACCACGGTTTGCGGGTAGTATTGTTGAGTGGCAACATTATTACCACATTTTTCTTGAATTAATTCACGTCAGAGCAGATCTGACGGATATACAGAAACTTCACTATTTGCACTCGTCATTATATGGCGAGGCGCTTAACGTAATAAAGTCGTTACCAATCACTCATGAGAATTACGCGGTGGCTATCGATCTGTTGAAGAATAGATATGACAGTAAGCTAATTGTTTCCGCCCACCATGTAGGGAATGTCCTGGACGTACCATTGGTTCAACAAGAATCCCAAGTCAGCATATCTAAATTCATTGATGAAATCTCAGCCAATATAAACGCTTTAAATAATCTCAAACTGCCAGTCAACACATTCGAAATTATTGTCATACATTACTTAGCTAAAAAACTTGATAATTACACTTTCCGGTTGTGGAAAGAGAGTTTGTCGGAACATAAATTCCCTGATTTTAATAATTTTATGAATTTTCTAAATTCACGAAGAAAATTACTACAAAATCTTGATAACGCGACTACCCCAACGAGCAGGTTGAATAAAAGCGATAAGTCTCCTTATCGCAAGGCAGTTAAACAGATAAGAGCTCCTAGGGGGGCATTCCATTCTCATATCAGAAAAAATTTATGTAGACTGTGTAACGGTGAACATAGAATTATCGACTGCTTACAATTCACATCGCTGTCTATCCCTGACAGAAGAAACGTTTTAATAAAAAACAAACTTTGCTTAAATTGCATTCGTCCGGGACACGAAAGCTCAAAATGTCCCTCAAAATTTTCTTGCAAAAAATGTTCTAGGCGTCACCACACCACAATTCATGTCCCCAACAGAGACGGAGCTTCCATTAATAACCAATGCTCACTGAAGTCACAGACCAATAAATCGGTGTTGTTATCCACCGCCGTCTGTATGACCGCTAATAAGGTCGGTAGGAAATTTCCCGTTAGGATATTACTGGATTCCGGTTCTCAAGCGAACTTTTGCACAATGGATTTCGCCCGCAGAATGGGCCTCCAATTGGTTAAATCGCAACTACCCATCACGGGTATAAACAACTCGCTTTCCCAGGCTGACTTTAGTACAAAGGTAAGGCTACATTCTCACTATAAACCCTTCACGTTAAATGTACATTGTGCCGTACTACCCAGTATAACAAATAATTTGCCGGCGGAGTCGTTCGATCTTGCCTCTTTGAATTTACCCAAGCACGTATTCTTGGCGGATCCTCACCTACATTGCTCGGCGCAAATCGATGTATTACTCGGCGCTCAATATTTTCTCCAACTAATTGAACCTATTAAATTTACGCGCGGACCGCACTTCCCTATAATTCAGGAGACTAAGTTAGGATTTATTTTGGCCGGTGACTTACCCTTCAACGTCGACATAACTAAAACAGTTTCGTCCTTAAGAATGATAGTCATATTTCCTCGCAACTAAAGGAATTTTGGAAGTTGGAGGAGATCTCTAGTCGCGAACCCTGCTCTGAGGACTCGCCGTGTGAAAAACATTTTGTGGAAAACACTAGCCGCAACCGCGATGGGAGATTCGTGGTATCCCTGCCCCGCAGGTCTGATAAATGTCATTTGGGAGATTCTCTCCGCGGAGCTATCCGCAGGTTCCAATCGTTAGAGTTCAAGTTCAAGCAGAACCCTATCCTTTATAAGGATTATAGCGAGTTCATGAGTGACTACTTGAAACTTGGTCACATGTCGCCACTTAATGATTACGATTTATCGCTTGACAACTCTTCCAGCATTTCTAGAATTTAAATTTTGATAATTTTATTAGAACAATTTTTAATATACGATCAGCGGAGATATTTTTTATCTGCCCCATCACGCAGTCTTCAAGGACTCCAGCCTAACCACTAAATTGCGCGTGGTATTTGACGCCTCCGCTAAAACCACAAATAATCTGTCCCTCAACGATACTCTAATGGTCGGTCCTACGATCCAGCAGGATCTGTTTTCGATAATGGTTCGGTTCCGTACCCACCGATACGTACTTATTGCGGACATAGAAAAGATGTATCGCCAGATCATGGTTAACCCAAAGGATTCAAACCTGCAACGCATCGTTTGGCGTGATGCGCCGCATAAGGAATTGCGACATTACGCTTTAAGGACGGTTACGTATGGCACTGCTAGTGCCTCCTTCCTTGCTACACGTTGTCTGGCTCAGATAGCCTACGAAAATAATTCCGACTACCCTACAGCTTCTAGGGCCATAGCCAATGATTTTTACGTAGATGATCTTATAACGGGTTCGGATGATCCGAACGTCTTAGCTGAAATGAAATGCGAGATCGTGAAGTTGTTAAGTAGGTATGGTTTCACGTTACATAAGTGGTTCTCTAACCACCATAAGATTATGACCCTTCGCGCCCAAGTATCCCATGACTTCAGCAGAGGTCAAAACGTGCGTACATTGGAAATCCAATGGAACGTTGAAAAGGATAACTTTTTATACACCGTTAGGGGTGATGATAATTTGACCGTGTTCAACAAAAGAAGTGTGTTGTCGGTCATTGCTGGGATTTATGATCCACTGGGTCTTATCGCACCCATCACATTTTACTGCAAGCATTTCGTGCAACAGTTGTGGTTGGCGGGCACAGATTGGGACGAACCCCTATCTGGGTCATTAGCCAACCAGTGGCTAGAACTATACTCTCAATTAGTTTCCGACATTCATTTTAAGATTACGAGGTCGGTTAAGAGTTCGAACTATTATCCAATTAGTTCTTTACAGCTTCACGGATTCGCCGACGCTTCGGCTAAAGGTTACGCGTGTTGCATTTATGTGCGGGCGGTCTATTCGAACGGCGCCATATCGTCAAACTTGTTGTGTGCTAAATCTAGGGTCGCTCCGCTGAAACAGATAACGCTACCACGTCTTGAACTTTGTGCTTGTTTATTGCTGTCGCAATTAACGTCCAAGGTTTTAAATGCCATCAACTACAATTTTGACGGACTATATCTCTATTCGGACTCGATGATAGCGTTGCATTGGATACATCAACAATCTTCCCGCTGGAAGGTATTTGTGGCCAACCGTGTCGCGGAAATACAGCGTCTTGTTAGCAGCAGGGGAACTTGGCATCATGTAGTATCAAATGACAACCCTGCCGACATTTTATCGCGCGGTTGCCTCCCTCGTAGTTTGCACTGTCATACTCAATGGTGGCATGGTCCGTCCTGGTTGGCGCATGAGTCAGCGTCATGGCCAGTCAGCGCTTTCGACATTAATACTCCCTGTACTTATCCCGACCTTGAGCAGGAACGTCGCAAGCAGGTTCAAACCTCACTAACTGTCGCGTCCTCAACACATAGTTATGTTGAAAATTATTCATCCATTACTAGGCTCATTCGCGTCTTCGCATATTGCCGCAGATTTTTTCGCAATTCTAGGCTTCCGGTTGTTGACAGGGCCGCGTCCTTTTTGTCTGCTCAAGAATTGTCTGACACACTCTTGGTTTTTGTCCGGCAATCTCAGCAGTTGCATTTCGGCGTAGAAGTTAAGGAACTTGAGGCACACCGGTGCCTTCCTCGCAGTAGTAAAATTCTTGCTCTCAACCCCTTCCTGGATGAATCAGGCATTTTAAGAGTGGGTGGACGCTTGCAATTCTCCCCACTTAACTACGCGAGTAAACACCAAATAATTTTGCACCCGCACTCTCATCTCACGAGATTAATAATTGAGTATGAACATATCCGTTTGTTGCACGCTGGGGTGAAATCAACTCAAGCTTCGCTTAGGCGAAAATATTGGATCATACACGACAAATCCTATATCCGCTCAGTGATACATAAGTGTGTCACTTGTTTTCGTTTCCGGGCTAGAGGCGCGAATCAACTATTAGGTCAGTTACCCCCTTCTAGGGTCACGCCTTCTAGGCCATTTTCACAGTCTGCCGTGGACTACGCCGGTCCTGTACTTTTACGCCATGGCGGGCAGCGCGCTAAGTCCACGACCAAGGCATACATCGCGTTATTCATATGCATGTGTACAAAGGCCATCCATTTAGAATTGGTGTCGGATCTCACTTCCAACGCCTTTATAGCGGCTTTAAAAAGGTTCATCTCGCGCAGAGGTATTCCCGCGCAGATATTTTCAGATAATGGTACGAATTTTCGTCGTGCCAACCACACCTTATATGATTGGTACAAATTTCTAACCTCAAAGGAAGTTGAGCAATCTTCTCTGGAGTTTTGCGGTCTCCACGGTATCAAATGGTCCTTTATCCCCCCTTCAGCCCCTCATTTCGGTGGTTTGTGGGAAAGTGGTGTAAGGAGTGTTAAATTTCATTTACGTCGCGTAATAGGCGGTACGATCTTGAATTTGAGGAATACTCTACTCTTCTTTCTCAAATTGAGGCTTGCCTTAATTCACGCCCTTTGTGCGCGGTGTCCGACGATGCTAGAGACCCTGAACCCTTAACTCCTGCTCATTTCCTGGTCGGTGCTCCACTGACTGCACTTCCGGAACCCGACTATACCCAAAGCAATACTAGTCATTTGGGTAGATGGCTTCTGCTCCAAAAATTTACGCAGACCATCCGGAAACGGTGGTCTAGGGATTATCTGCACCAGCTGCAGCAGCGCAATAAATAGCGCACCCCGTTAAGGAATTTGAATGTCGGACAGCTTGTCCTCATTTTGGATGATAATTCCCCCCCACTAGAGTGGAAGCGTGGGGTAATTACCAATGTTTTTCCAGGTCAAGATTCCTTAGTACGCGTCGCAGAAGTTCGCACCGCGCTAGGTATCTTACGCCGACCCATCCACAAATTATGCCCCCTTCCGGTGGCAACAAACTAGTCGTATGCGTGCCATACGAGACATACTAGGATTGTGAACTTGTCACATTGCCTGGACTACGCCCGGGACATTCCCCGGGCGAGCATACAAGTCAATTGTATCATAAACATTGTAAGTATTGTTTACGTGCCGATAGCTATTACTGCAATAGTGACTGTGTTTTCATATGTACTATCAATTATTTATGGATGTTGTGTGTTGTCGTATGTTTATATAATCCAAGTTCCGAGAACTACAAGTGTTACTTATGGTATCAATTATTCTACGTATGTATTGTATTTTCTAATGGTCATATATTATGAAATTTATTGGGGTTGTTGTGTCAATATCTTGGTGAAATTATTATATTCTTTATGGTGTTATCACTTGTTATTGTAATGCTTGCAAATGTCAATGGGTATTATTTGGGAAAGATCAATGTCTACTTAATCATTGTATTATGGTGTGTATTGTGTTACTATTATGTTTTGGGTAATTTTACTGTCAGTTTGCCCTTGCTATTTGCATAAGGGTTAATTTCTTGTATACCTTGTAATTGTTAATTGAATTAATATTATGGTTATTATGTCATTGCGCTGTAGCCAATACGCCAATTGTTGTATCATTTTTGCCATGTAAGTCTAATTATTGTATTATTGATTTAACGTTTAATTTACAAAATCGTCCCGATTTTGGCGGGCAGTATGTTCAAACTTTGTACTTTGTTTATCAGCTGTACGCAGTGACTACTGCAATGCGACACGGGCTGATGACGTCACGTGCTTATCAAACGATGCCGGCGGTCAGCTGGCCGTCGGGAGACAAGTTTTAGTTTAGTTTCTAACCAGGCTCCGAGCGGATCTCTCGTTAAACAATTTCACTTCCAGCCGCGGCTTCTGGACAATTCTTAAATATGTATCATACAATTTAATTTAATCAGACTACCTGCGTCCATCTTCAATGGACTACGATTTCTTTCAAAACTAATTTAAGGGCGTTATGGCCTCTAATACATCCGCACGTGTCGATCATGATCAATACATCTTAATATTTCAATAAATGCATTTCAAATATCAGTAATACATTCCACTTCTTTTCGTACAAACAATCCAGCCTTTCCTGCATAGCGTCTTTTGAACAACTCGAGATCATCAAGAGCTTCCAAACCGCAACAGACTGTTTGGATTTATCGTACCGCAAGGTCCGTGTACCATGCATTCCTGAATTCCTTCATCTTATATTGGCAGTCCTCGAAATATGCTTCAAAATTATCAAGACGCGATGGCTATTGTTGCCCGTCTAGGAAAGCCTGATCTATTCCTTACAATTACTTGCAACCCCAAGTGGATTGAAATTACCTCTCAATTGAAACCATATGAAAGAGTTGAACACAGACCTGACTTAGTGTCTAGAGTTTTTCATTTAAAATTGCAAGCGTTATTAGATGATCTTTTAAAAGTAAACATGTACTAGTTTTTAAGTTTCGTTTACGCTACATTGGACTAATTAAATGAGAAGCACTAACTTCTTGTTACATCGGTTTTAGTGACATAAACGTAAGTTAACTTCACGACACATTTTCGAGCTGCTTACATGTCAGAGATTCTCCGGCGACTGGCGTTAGTTTAGCGGCAGGGAGTATGGAAGCTAGCGCAGTTTACGCGCTGAGAGAAAAGTAGTTCGTTCCTTTATTATTATTAATTGTCCATTAATAAACTACAATAAATTATCCTACCTTTGCTTAGTTAGGAGTTAGATATTTCCTTTATTATTATTACGTCTTTTATTTAAATAGAAGGATTAGTAGTTTTCGCTTAATAACATTGCACTTTGCATGTTCGTACTAGACTTTTTACACGTTGATACAGGTATCTAGGTACAGAGGGGGGTGGATTATACTCTCACTTGTTATAAGAACAAAAAAAATTAATTTGTGCTATTTAAATTGCCTTTAAATCGTCACATTACAATAATAATAATAACCGAGGTAATAATAATAATACAAACAATGGTAATCATTATCGACCAAATAACCAATATAATAATAACAGCCAAAATCAAACATACAGGCGACGGGTGAATTATGTGAGTACGGAGAATAGAAATGATGGAAGGCAGTATTATCGAGGACGAAGGAGTAGGAGCGGCGAGGATGATAGAAGAAACAGGGATTGCGTGACTTTTAATAACGACCCGCTCGAAATACTGGATGCAACGGACAGTAACCAATCAAATAGACCAGATGACCATACGGAAGAAACCAGCCAGCATTTAAACGAGCAGCGGCAGTGAAAATCCACCTGGACCCATCACTGAACCGATCTATTGGGTACTTACCAAGACTAACAGACCAGACAAATGACCATACCATAACAATTATCCAAAATCACTACTTGAAAAATATTAGAGAAGAGCTACTCGAAGAGAAATCTACTAAAATTAACCATTCAGATAATGAGATTGCTTATGTAATAGCGAAAATAAATGGAATATCAACCAGATTAATGGTAGATACAGGCGCTAATGTGTCTTTAATTGACAGTACGGAGTACCACAAAATTCAAAAAGAGAGTAAGGCAATCTTACCAACATTACCTGTTAGCAATATAATTTTAATTGGAGCCACTGGGAGACAAAATAAAACTATAAAGAGACAAGTATCATTGGAAGTAACTAGTAACAATGTAACCCTTCCCATGATCTTTTTAATAGCTCATGGTTTACCTTTCGATATATTAATTGGTTGTGACATTTTAAGGAAATATTCCGCAGTCATTGACAAGAGACGAGCAAGAGTATCAATGAAATCAGAAAACATAGAATGGATATCTGAACTAATTGGAAGCAAGGGTGTAGTTCCAGTTAATAACATTTATAACATAAGAACAGTTAATAATTCCCAAGATAATATATTTGAAGAAAGAACCGAAGACCAAAGCAGTAATGACAGTTTATGGAACAAAAAATTAGAAGAAATCAGACAATTTCAGGGTGAACAAAACGGAAATAGTTTAACCACTCAGCAGGTGGAAAATTTGATATCAATTTACAGTAAATATCGGCATGTGTTCTCAGACCGACCAGGAAAAGTAAGGGGGTTATCAGTGCAAGTTAAGGTTCAAAGAATCTGCAAATTTTAATAAGAAGTCATATCCGATAGCATACGCAGCGAGGAAGCAGTAAGGATTGAAATTAACAGGATGTTAGAAGAAGATATCATTGAATACAGTTGTTCACAGTACACCAGTCCCATTGCAAAAAAGGACGGAAAGGTACGGCTGTGCCTAGATGCAAGAGAGATAAACAAGATCTTAATAAACGATAGGACATCTCCTGGGGAAATTGAGGAGATACTCAAAAAATTTCACGGTACCCAGTTTATCAGTACCTGGGATACAGTTTGTGGATACTGGCAGGTGGAGTTGCACCCAGCTAGTCGGAAATATGTTGCTTTCATATTCGAAGGTCGGAACTACCAGTTCAAGCGACTACCATTTGGGCTGGTAAATTCCGTGGCGATATTCGTCCGATGTATGGACCAAATATTGGGTCCAGAAACCATGCAGTATACCACCGTTTATGTTGATGATTTGTTCGTCCGTAGCGGCGGGCAGTTCCAGCGAAATAGTATCTTAAGAAATGAGTTAGCATATATTTCTAGTAATCTGAATTTCTTGTGCTACACGATAAAAAAACTTAAAAAAAAAACACCTCTTAACAGAAACTGTTAATGAAATACGTTTTGTTGAAAGCACAATCAGTTCTCCCACACGATAAAAAATGGAAACTTCAAAACATAATTCAAAGTTGTGTTCGGAAAAACATTAGATTTGAAGTTTTAAGTAAAGTTGCCCGAGTTCTAGAAGGTCAGCAAGTGGACAATGAAAACGTAGGCCTTAGTGTAAGTGATGTTCCTCTTTTTATATATGCCAGAGAGATCTCATGTGATGTAGAACGGTTCTTTTCCCAATATCGAGCTTTGTTCCATGATAATCGGCAGAGATTTGTAATGGACAGTTTAGAGATGGCGTTTATTGTGCACTACAACTCCAATTACATTTTCAAGAAGGAACTGATGAGTTGACCAGCAAGTTTGGTGAGTACTTATAAACATTTTTCGTGTTACAACCTGTTTGCTTACGTAAACTAAAAGAAAATATTTTTTAACTTTTTAAGAAATATGTTTTTAAAACGTTGTGTATTGAAAAGAATGCGCACACGCGCGCGCGCGCACACACACACAGAATGTACTAGAAAGAAATGTAAAATTACCGACACGGGTGACTGAACTCGCTAGTTACTAATAGCCAGAAAGGGCGTTTAACTTAAAGCTTGTTTACGAAAATGTGTACGCGTTGCAAGTCGGGGTATAAAGAAGTTGTCTAGTTCCATTATTGTTATTTCCGATCTGATAATGAGCTGTGAAGCTTGAAAGCGCTAATCGGAATAATTTTTCTATAGCGGTGTGCAAAAGTGTTAATTCTGTTTGTAATTAAGTTTTCATCACCTTCACTTCCTTAATCAAGTTCTCTATATCTTCATACATACTTTCTACCTCTTCATCTCCATGACTTGTGCTGGGTGCGTATACTTGAATTATCACAGTATTCTTTGGTTTAGTTTCAATATTGATTATAACAGTGGTTCCCAAACTGGAGTACTCAACAATGTATCAGGGGGTCCGCGGACACTTTCAAGAAAAAATAGAATATACCGTAATTTTCTCAGATTGTTATGCACTAAAAATCGAAATTTTTGAATCTTAAAACAATTAGTAGAAGATTCCAGTTTTTTTTTTTTCTTTTTTTTAAGTAATTTCAAACTCATGGCTTTAAGAATGTCTTTAAATCATGTCGTGTAGAGGCAGGACAATGTAAATTGAACACTAGGGTCTCGATGCGCGTACACAAACACCTCGTTGCGAGGCTAACAAAATTTTCAGTCATTTCGCACATGCGCACAGCAGTCTTGTACAGTGTTTCATAGCGTGAACATCGGCTGCAACAAGACTGGTGAGGCAATGGAAGCATGTGTGTGACAGAGACAGAGGTAGTACATGAGTAAGGCGGTGTACTGTTATCGCGTTGTCTCTCCTCTCCCCTCTCTAGACAACTTAGCTATACTTGTTAGTGGGGGTAATTCATGCAGTGGGTCGGCGCAGATGATTCAGAAAACACTGTCGGGCCTAGCAGATCTGTTTGTCAGCCGAACTGACTAGAGTGCCGCACAACGCAGAACTTATCCTGCTGTTTTAGTCCACGTATGCGCACTGCATCTAACCAAAACGTTTTTCCGTCTAGCTGGTTTTACACCTAAGTAGCTGGATTTAAACTCGTGTGTTTGGAAAGATAGAGCCAAGGTTGGAACGCTGGCTGCGCAACGCACTGTATCGGTCTCGTGGCCCCTGGCAGGTCATTTGCGGTCTATCGCAGCCATTGATGCTTGCGTAGGTAACAAAAATTGAAGCTGTGGATTCAGAAATTAGACTTTGAAATCTTCAAACAATTCCCTTCCGTGGCAGATTTCGTCAAGATGTCAGGAGAAAATGTTTCAAAGGGATCCTAAACGTTATTAAGTCTCATTTGGAGCAACTACACTTGCAGCTAAGGAAATATTTTCCAGTGACGAATGATAGTAACATGTGGAAAATGAATCCATTTGCTGATGGGCTGTCAACTAACCTCTCTCTTACACTACAAGAAGAAGATAATTGGCAGAACTTTCAAATGACAGTTCATTAAAATTATAGTTACAGCTATTACGCCAATTAGCCTGCAGCTAGCTGACTTCTGGTTATATGTAATGACGGACTACTATCCTGAAATCGCAAAAAAACTTTGAAGTGTTTCACTGTGTTTACCTCTACTTATTTGTACGAAACCGCCCAGCTCACGTACTTGAAGTCAAAGTTAAGAAATAAACTTGATGTCGAGAGTGACTTAATATTGAAATTATCAGACATTAAACCCAATATTGCAGAGCTAATTCTTCAAAAGCAGATTCATTGTTCATATTAAACTATATTTGATATCATTAATATTATAATTTTTCAAGTTAAGAGAATTTTGATTTTGATACATTTTAATTAAAATATAAGAGTTTGTATCATATTTACTGTTTGTTTTATTTCAGACGGGGTCCGTGAAATTTTTAATTTTTTTTGTGGGGGTCCGCGGACTGAAAAGTTTGGGAACCACTGGAATAGAATGATCCTATCATTATATTGTACATACCCATGGATTCTTCTTCCCAACTGTTTTTTTAATACTAAATTTACTCCCGCATACCAGGCCTTTCATGCACAGTTCCAGTATGAATTATTCTATAGTTTTCACGCCAGAAATCACCACTTTGTGGCCACCTTACTTCTGACAAACACCAAATATCAAATTTCATTCTACTCATTTCTATTTTCCCATTTTCTAACCTTCCGTTTCCGAGTAATATTAGTACATTCCATGTTCCAATTCTAGTTTCTTTTTGGTTCTTTAATTTTGGTTTAGATAAACTCTCTTTAGACTGGCCCACGCGGAGATCCAACTGTGGGCCTATTCCGGAATATTTTACCGACCGGATCGATTCATGAAATACTACTGATACTAAGGATGTCCGATGACCTTTATTGTAGTGGTTTCCAGTTGTCTTCTGCATTCTATGCCATTGACCAACTACTGGTTCATCCACCTTTAGGTGCCATTTCTAACCCCAAGGGCAAAAGAGGGCCCTACTCCTACCCGCTCGTCCGGCTTCCAAAGAAGCCGTTGGCACTTGGTAGGATTGGACTCCTTATACCGGGAGTCACTCGGTCGTCAGAGCTCCCACTGTAAGAAAAGGCCGCACCATGTGAAGGTAGGAGTTGACATTTGGTGAGGAGAGGCTATGAGAAACGCATCCAAGCCCTAACAGCCCAGCAGCAGTTTCTGAAATATTAATTGAATACTATTCAAATTGAGAAAATATCAGTGGCAGCTGGTAGTGCAGTAGTCAGTAGGGACACTAGAATGTTAAAACTTTGAATTATAAATAAAACTTGTAAAAAGGTACTTGACCCTTATATACTGTAAATTCAAAATCTTGCGCAAAAGAGGCCGCGGAAAATGTATTAAGAAGGCAGTGGTGCGAGTGCGTGTGAGAAAAGAAAAAAGAAAAATGTTATTAAATAAAATTATAAAATAACAAAGAAAATGTATTTTGATGGGCAAGAGTTTTCGTGATAATTTCGGATGAAAATGCAAGTGACCGGTTGTGGTGTCGACGCAAGTAGTGAAGGAAGTAGTGGTGTCCGCAGGGCGAAGTAGTTCGCCAATTATCACCTGAACAGGGCAAGATCGTAAGCAGTTATTGGGTTAAAACTTAGAAAGATGTCTTAATATTTAATATTAAAATATATTATTTTTAACAAAGTGATAATATTTGTACAAAAAATATTTTAAACAGACTTTTATTGAAAGCCGAAACGAGGCATCGTAAAAAAAGATCACGCCGCGTATGATGAAGCAACGAGTAGAGGTGGGCTAAACTGTATTTTAAAATAATAGGTATGAAAATACCGTTCCAAAAAATAACAGGTACAAATACCTGTTATTATATACTATATATACATAACCTATATTATCCTTTGTAAGTAACTCGTTTTGAGTTTCCTGCAGGTCTCCTATGCAATATCTTCAAATAAATATACTGCAAGTAGGTTTATTTTCACCTAGATAAACCTATTAATATATTAATAAACCTACTGAAAACCCTCTTTCCTTTTTATGCTTTTTTTTCTTATTTATTTTTATTTATATTTAAATTTCTATCTCCTTATTTATTTATTTTTTTTGAAAGAGAGGGCACAAGTTATTTAGGACTAGGCTAGAGCCTAGAGAAGCTAAAATTGTGCTGGGTCCAGTATGATGGGACTTGCAAATGAAACGCTGATCTTGAGATAACAACAACAATATTTATTGTGCTCGGCTTGTATAACATATGAGCCCTTAAGAGGCAAGATAATTACGTCTTTATATTTTTTAAATATAATTCCATTAATATGTGTATTGCCAAAAGTTGAACAATGAAAAATAAACTATTAACATCAATAAGTATTGAATGAATATTAAATATCTGAATAATCATTGACTAGGAAATCGTTGCATGTTACATAAATGATAATAATACAATTGTAAAATGGCACACAATCTCGACCTGCCAGTAATCATATTTCATAACAAGATATAAATATATAGAAATATACACATGCATAATCAATAAAACAATGTAACAATCATATAAAACAACACACACATATAATTAACATCAACAAACATTTACAGATAAGTAACACATCACATGTTCACCCCGGTTATCAGCGTATATAAATTTCTTGTTGAAACACCCTTAACCCCCTTGTTCTGACCAAGTATCCGGCCCCCCTTCATGTTCAATGGATAGGTGACTAAACCCCCCCCAAAACCTCAATTAAAATGTCCCAAGGAGTGGAGCAGACGCCCCAAATTTTAATTAGATAAGTAGTAACTGAATGTTCTATGTAAGCCCTGCGGCCTGCGCACAAATCCCATGCCGATGTTTAATTATCAAATTGAATCACGTCAATGACAATAATGAAGAGTGGCATCACAAGGTTAACATGGATGTCTGGTTGCCTAACTGCATTTTATATTTCCTCTTTACTTTCAAAACAGAATTTGTAAAAATAGTGGAACGTGACCACCATGAATATTGATAACTGATACTGATTAATCTTGTGTTGTTTAATGGTTAATTAATTGGTATAGTGAGCAATAAAAATTAACGTTACAAAATTTACTATGGTAAAATACAAACTGTGACAATGGTAAAATTTAAAGTGTACAAATTAGCTAAACAGTGGAACAGAATTTTGTAAAACGGAATCTAAGTCATGAAGGTATTAAAACCAGCTCACAGTGTTCCAAAAAAACTTAACTACCGGCCGGGTCAGGCATCGGGCGAGATCTAGCAAGATCTGACACATACAGACCTGCAGTGGACGGCTCCTACGGGAGTCGACCACGGGTTAAAACATCTCCCAGATCATTAATGAATAATAAAATACATGAGCCCACATTAACCAAAAGATCCATTAAACATAAATATCCCAACGTGGACAGAAACATCTGTCCAGGCATGCTTAAAACAGAAACAGATTTAGATTCAACCCTTTCTACCGAACTCCCCTCGACCCGGGTGGTGCGTGACCCTGGCCGAGTTTACACTCTCAGAACGAGATAGACATAACAGTGATAGAGGAGGCGTAAGCCTTACAAATTACAAATAATATATGCCACCCATTGTCCGGAAATAACTGTCCAAACTGGAGCGTCTACATGAGAGTCTCAAAGAGTTTATCGGCCACAAGATTTAGGTTAATATGGTTAAATTTCACCTGGTTATTAGCGTGGTGTCTGAGGGTTCCGTTGGGTGTATCTAGTCTATCCTTCTGGCTGACACAGCTGACGAAGGTGTTTGAAATTACAGCATCTGAGGCAGTTGTTCGGCCGTCCTTCCGGAGCGGGGCAGATTTCCGTCTACATCAGAAACCCTGCACAATTATATCTGGGATTACTCATAAGTTAATAAAACACACTACCACATTTACCCGCTGACATTGCATGGCATGTCAGTTTATAAACTCCGAAAATTGACTAAGTATAAAACCCCACTGAATGTAGTAAATCGCTTCAAAATAACCTCATTAAATATTTTAATATATAATATGTCCAAATATAGTGACTCCATAATAATGATAATTTTAATTAACAGTTATGCAAAAGTTTTCATGACGCACTTACAGGAATTAGCAACTTTTAACAAGTCCGTGATGTACACGGATTTCAGAAAATTACTGACTTACGCCCCATCTTGGTTTAGTTAATTTAGTAGGATCATTACTAGATTAATATAAAACATAATTATATCCTTACTGTTACAATCAATTAACCAGGGTTGAGATTAAACATACATAAAACAAATTTTAACTTGATAGTCGCCACGTGCTAAGGACTCACTGCAATTTCTATCGTAACGCATCCACTTTAATATCAATTAAAAGCAATTTGTTTTTATAAATAATTAATATATATATCTTAATAGACTTACCGGAGGTCACGTAGGCTTCTACCTATCCATAGAAGTAGTTGGAAGACGAAAAACTGTTAAATCTACTCTGTCAGCCGGGGACCAGAAAGTGAAGCGCCGAGAGCCGAAGTTTGACTTAGCAACCCGGCTCTTCAAAAAACTGTGCGTAACAGAGATAGGGCGCGCGCGAGTCAGCCGGCGGAGATGACAAAGTCCGATTAAGCGTACCAAAGGACAAATTCCCTCGCGTCGTCAAATACGTAATTATAATCATCCACTATATAGATATAGGAACATCGCCGCGTTTTCCAAAACGCGGCACACCCCCACCCCAAAAGGGCAACCCGGTTACCCCACTCTGAAACTCGGGAGAGTACCCTGCAGTGTACCCCCTTCTTAACGTATGCTGGTGGACTTCGTGGATAAGGTGGCCCGGCGGCACTTGCTCCCAGGAGAACAGACCTCCCCATGCGACCCTCTCCGCTATGCCAACCCCACGGGACCGCCCCAACACGTCACCCTCTCCGGTGACCATCACCTACTCCCACCGGTCCCACTCACATACTCGTCCTAAGACCAAACAAGGTATCTCCCACCTTGGCATGTGAGTGACCGAACTACTCCTCGTCCATCTCTTGGACCGACCAGCCACATGCACCCACAAGGCATCTCCAACCTTGCCATATGGCTGGCCCACTTCCCTACACAAGGGCGGACGGCCCCGCTTAGCCAGACAGAGAGGACCGCACCAAGGGCACACGAACATCAATCTCATCTCAACTTCACCAAAAAGGCCATAACTACATTGGGGGGGGGGTTTACTTCACCACAGCACCGTCGATACACCATATATATATACACACAACCCTCTATCTCAACAAAAACACCCGGGAAACAACCGGAGAATGCGGCATGGACCGACCCTACAATAAACAACATCAACATCAACATCAACAACTATTAACAACCAACAACAGCACACCATCACTTCATCTAACCTCTCCCGTTAGGGGAAACTGAAGATCTCAAAGACCACAATCCACTCACTTCCGGCAAGTCTCTCTAAACTTCCTTATCGATATGTTTTTTTTTTTTTTTATCTCTTTATTTATTTTTTTTTTTGAAAGAGAGGCCACAAGTTATTTAGGACTAGGCTAGAGCCTAGAGAAGCTAAAATTGTGCTGGGTCCAGTATGATGGGACTTGCAAATGAAACACTGATCTTGAGATAACAACAACAATATTTATTGTGCTCGGCTTGTATAACATATGAGCCCTTAAGGCAAGATAATTACGTCTTTATATTTTTTAAATATAATTCCATTAATATGTGCATTGCCAAAAGTTGAACAATGAAAAATAAACTATTAACATCAATAAGTATTGAATGAATAATAAATATCTGAATAATCATTGACTAGGAAATCGTTGCATGTTACATAAATGATAATAATACAATTGTAAAATGGCACACAATCTCGACCTGCCAGTAATCACATTTCATAACAAGATATAAATATATAGAAATATACACATGCATAATCAATATAACAATGTAACAATCATATAAAACAACACACACATATAATTAACATCAACAAACATTTACAGATAAGTAACACATCACATGTTCACCCCGGTTATCAGCGTATATAAATTTCTTGTTGAAACACCCTTAACCCCCTTATTCTGACCAAGTATCCGGCCCCCCCTTCATGTTCAATGGATAGGTGACTAAACCCCCCCCAAAACCTCAATTAAAATGTCCCAAGGAGTGGAGCAGACATGCCCCAAATTTTAATTAGATAAGTAGTAACTGAATGTTCTATGTAAGCCCTGCGGCCTGCGCACAAATCCCATGCCGATGTTTAATTATCAAATTGAATCACGTCAATGACAATAATGAAGAGTGGCATCACAAGGTTAACATGGATGTCTGGTTGCCTAACTGCATTTTATATTTCCTCTTTACTTTCAAAACAGAATTTGTAAAAATAGTGGAACGTGACCACCATGAATATTGATAACTGATACTGATTAATCTTGTGTTGTTTAATGGTTAATTAATTGGTATAGTGAGCAATAAAAATTAACGTTACAAAATTTACTATGGTAAAATACAAACTGTGACAATGGTAAAATTTAAAGTGTACAAATTAGCTAAACAGTGGAACAGAATTTTGTAAAACGGAATCTAAGTCATGAAGGTATTAAAACCAGCTCACAGTGTTCCAAAAAAACTTAACTACCGGCCGGGTCAGGCATCGGGCGAGATCTAGCAAGATCTGACACATACAGACCTGCAGTGGACGGCTCCTACGGGAGTCGACCACGGGTTAAAACATCTCCCAGATCATTAATGAATAATAAAATACATGAGCCCACATTAACCAAAAGATCCATTAAACATAAATATCCCAACGTGGACAGAAACATCTGTCCAGGCATGCTTAAAACAGAAACAGATTTAGATTCAACCCTTTCTACCGAACTCCCCTCGACCCGGGTGGTGCGTGACCCTGGCCGAGTTTACACTCTCAGAACGAGATAGACATAACAGTGATAGAGGAGGCGTAAGCCTTACAAATTACAAATAATATATGCCACCCATTGTCCGGAAATAACTGTCCAAACTGGAGCGTCTACATGAGAGTCTCAAAGAGTTTATCGGCCACAAGATTTAGGTTAATATGGTTAAATTTCACCTGGTTATTAGCGTGGTGTCTGAGGGTTCCGTTGGGTGTATCTAGTCTATCCTTCCGGCTGACACAGCTGACGAAGGTGTTTGAAATTACAGCATCTGAGGCAGTTGTTCGGCCGTCCTTCCGGAGCGGGGCAGATTTCCGTCTACATCAGAAACCCTGCACAATTATATCTGGGATTACTCATAAGTTAATAAAACACACTACCACATTTACCCGCTGACATTGCATGGCCTGTCCAGTTTATAAACTCCGAAAATTGACTAAGTATAAAACCCCACTGAATGTAGTAAATCGCTTCAAAATAACCTCATTAAATATTTTAATATATAATATGTCCAAATATAGTGACTCCATAATAATGATAATTTTAATTAACAGTTATGCAAAAGTTTTCATGACGCACTTACAGGAATTAGCAACTTTTAACAAGTCCGTGATGTACACGGATTTCAGAAAATTACTGACTTACGCCCCATCTTGGTTTAGTTAATTTAGTAGGATCATTACTAGATTAATATAAAACATAATTATATCCTTACTGTTACAATCAATTAACCAGGGTTGAGATTAAACATACATAAAACAAATTTTAACCTGATAGTCGCCACGTGCTAAGGACTCACTGCAATTTCTATCGTAACGCATCCACTTTAATATCAATTAAAATTAAAAGCAATTTGTTTTTATAAATAATTAATATATATATATATCTTAATAGACTTACCGGAGGTCACGTAGGCTTCTACCTATCCATAGAAGTAGTTGGAAGACGAAAAACTGTTAAATCTACTCTGTCAGCCGGGGACCAGAAAGTGAAGCGCCGAGAGCCGAAGTTTGACTGAGCAACCCGGCTCTTGAAAAAACTGTACGTAAAGAGATAGGGCGCACGCGAGTCGGCCGGCGGAGATGACAAAGTCCGATTAAGCGTACCAAAGGACAAATTCCCTCGCGTCGTCAAATACGTAATTATAATCATCCACTATATAGATATAGGAACATCGCCGCGTTTTCCAAAACGCGGCACACTACTTGCAGTGTATTTATTTGAAGATATTATATAACCTATATTATATAATTTGTTATAAGAAATAAATTGAAACTAAAAGTATTAACAGTGTTACTTTACACTGTGACTTTATTAAACTATTACTGTTTAAAAGAAAATAAGAAACAAGAGAATTTATAAGCCTATCTCCCTTTGGGAATACCAATTTAAGTTTTCACTAGGAGTAAACAAACTAACATTGGTTAGACTTTAGACAAATCAGTTGCGAAACTCGGGGCAATGAAATAATTTAGAGTACACGTAATACCACAACAAATAATGTGATAAAAACGTCAGAAACATATAATAAAAACATAACAGTAAGCCACAAGAGTGAATGAGAATAAACAAAATTTTACAAATAAAAATAATAAAAACAACTGTAATAAAATAAATATAAATAAATAAATAAAAACTTATAAATAATAAGCAACAACAAAAGTAAATTAAATGCATTACATACCTGAATAATCTTCAGATTCATTCACTAATGTACACAGAATATACAAGTCATGAAATGTCACACCTATTTACATTACAATCTGCTTCACTTAACACATTATAAATAAAATTAAACAATTAAATTGTTTTTAAAATACTGGGATTTCAGTTATTCAAACACTATTACAAATTCGCATTCAAAAATATCAGCTGTTGCACTTTCCTTGATGTTAATCGTGTTCGTGTTCTTCGTTCATATATTTAAGGAACAGGACTAGATAAAGTGCATAAATGTCCATTACAACAATCTCATCATTTACGTGAGATGTGTAGTGAAGTTAAAATCACATTAATAAAAAGTATAATATACCCTATCAACATCAGCCACTCTATAGGTTATAACACAATATAATTCGTTATTTCAAAATTTACCAAGTTGGTGACTAGTATAACATATAATTTATTAGCATATAATCTGTATTATATATCTGCATATCACACGAGAATAAATGTAACATCAGGATGAATTTTTTCATTTATTAAAAACAGCTTCGTCTCTTTGCGCAGAATGAAGTATTCAGGACCAAAAAGTGGCTTCGTAATAGTTCGTACTCGAAATAAGCTTGATACTAGTTGTTCCTAAAATACTACTGTTCCTCTGATACGCTTAGTATTTGTAATACGCATTGTTCCTTGTGTATCGGTGATACCCCTAGTATTTGAAATACTCGTGTACTGGTTGTTCCTTGCGTACCAGCGATATTTTTGTACGCCAAGTATTTGGCCTTGGCGTATTCGTTTACTTGTTACTTGCGTACTTTGTGTGTGTGTGTGTGTGTGTGTGTGTGTGTGTGTGTGTGTGTGTGTGTGTGTGTGTGTGTGTGTGTGTGTGTGTGTGTGTGTGTGTGTGTGTGTGTGTGTGTGTGTGTGTGTGTGTGTGTGTGTGTGTGTGTGTGTGTGTGTGTGTGTGTGTGTGTGTGTGTGTGTGTGTGTGTGTGTGTGTGTGTAGTGAAGGGGGCGTGCCTCGACTCGGAACAGCGAGGGGGGCGTGTCTCGACTTGGAACAGCGAGGCCGCGAATAAGAGGTATTTCAACTTTTCAGTCACTGTTACATCCATTCCACAAAAATATCGTTCCAAAATACCTGTTACAGGTATATCGGCCCACCTCTAGCCACGAGTCAGATTCGGCAGTTGGTCTCTGACAATGGCGTGGTTATATGTACGCCTGTGTATAACGCAGTGGCGGCTGGTGTTATGCTTGTAGCGTTGCACAACCACCAAGATAGAATAAATAAACTGTAAAATAATATACGAAAACATTAAGCAGTTAAAATTGTCATAAACTTCAACGAAGAGCGTATTATATTCTATGCGGCAATGTTCACGTACAATTCAAATGTAGCGCGCAGGCTGTTGTAGAATCGTTCTTAATGCAGTGATGGACAACAGTCGGATGTTGCCATGTTGACCATCTTTGTTGGTAAAATTCTAAATACAGAGATAGTCAACTAGTCAACTTTAGGTAAACACAAAGTACTATGGAGGGGAGTGTGGTTGTCCATCTCTGTAGAAAAGCCCGCCAATGAATTTTGTCCAAGCCGTCTGCGGTGAGCAGAGGCGTAGTTCCAAAAAAATATTTCGCTATGAAAATAATTTAAAATAATAACTGTACGAAACAGATTTTAATTTAGTACATTTTTAAAGGCAAATGAAAATCTGATGCTTAAGGCCTTTTATAGACTATATATTAACTAGTTATTTTCAAAACTTAGTGGGGGTTATGTGTAAGATGTACAAATATCGTAAATGTTTTTGTATGGTTGTAATGGAATTAAAAAATAAATGATTAGTTGGTACTAGAAGAAACCTACGTTTTAACAAAAATTTCCGTAATTAGTGTACAAAAAACGGCTGTACTTTTGAACCTGAGACCATGCTGAATCATGATTCCCTATTACCATTCTCTTCCGGTATAATTCTTATGCAGTTTCCATTATTTTGTAAGAAAGAAAGTTGATATGTTCAATGCGAGGCGATTTGCCTGTTCACCTTTTTTTATTGTTATTTAGTTTCCTTTCTTGTTCTGAATTTATTGGACCGAAATTATAACCTAGTTCCCATTTCCCATTTACAGCACATTATTACCTTACAAAGACGAATTTAAGTAACTTAAATCTAATTTATAACGAAAGAAGTACATTAAAATCCTCACTTTAACCTAATGCAATAAAAACCAATGTGCAAGTTTCTATCAATATGCAAATGATTAATTATTAGTAGCCTAATTGGTTATTGTGGAATTTTATGTTGGTCTAAGTTAACGAAAAAAAAAATTGGAAGAACCACTTGAAACCGATATAAAATGACTAGCCTATATTGTATTATAAGATGTCAAAGAGTGTATTTTGCATAAAACTGATTACAGTAAGGACCTTTGGTTATGAATAGAAACAAATAAAGACTCCACACTTAGTTTGTACCATTTACAGACTTTGTACCGTTGTCTATTGTTATTAAAAAGATAGAAATAACAAATGTATAAACAAAGTTTTGTATCTTCTGAATACAAAAATTAAATATTTGACATTTATAGCCTTTTACAAAGTGTATAGAAACTTGTTTTACGTGGTGTAATGATTTGTTTTATATAGCGACTTCTCAGGTTTGAATAAAAATAGACACTCACGACCCACAGTTCTATGATCATTTTCACACATCATATTAAAAAACATGTTTTCATACTCTTAACAAACAAAAATCAATAGCAACATACGTTTATTATGAGAAAATATGATTAAAAATTGTAACCTGCCATTACTTGTATGTGGAGAAAACTGGTATAACATTTGCAAACAAGAAATTTTCAATTCTCTTCCTATTTGTTTTATAATAAACTAAAGTCTCTACTGCAGGTTTAAGTCCATTGCCTATTTAATTTATTATAATTAAATAATTATAATTATTCCTGTATTTTGTTAAGTGATAATATTTTATTAATACATCTGCTTCCTGCTCATGTCCAATGTAACTAGAGTAGGAATGGCCCCCTGGCTCATATGTACAAATAATTTTTTTAAGTGTAGGACTAAACGTCTTTATGAGCACTTTGTATCATTGAAATTTAGTCAGAGTCTAATGAGCAATTTGGCCTAACCTAACTTACTACATCTAAGAATAACTTAATACTGTCAGTTACCTTTATTTTAACATTAAATACATCTTAATTAGTGCAATAGCAGTATTTTTGTGTCTCACATTACACTAACTCAAAGGAATTTCTCGTTACAGTTCAAACAAATGTTGAAATTGTGTACCGGTATTTCTTTTCTTTCAATTCACTTTTTATGAAAACAAGCTTTACATTAATGCTTCTAGGCTTACTGGTATTCTGTATTTTCAATCAAATGTTCAATATCCATTAGTTAAAATTTCATGGAATTGTGAAATTAACAATGCTATGACTAACGTGTGGTTATCAATCTATATTTAATTTGTCTTAAATAGAAATAATTTGGTGCAATTAAATTTCTGAGTTCATTTGTTTTATTAATAATTTTATTCATTTTGTTTATTCATATTGCTTGCTATTCCCCTTGAGCAAAAAGACAGAGTGGAAGAGACTAATATAATCAAAAGTATAGCTATCGCTAATGGGTATAACAGTGGAATCATAGACAAGCTTATAAGAAAACACTCGGTAAAAATCAATAGTAAAAGCAGATTAACCGGCCCATCTAAAGAAGATACTAAATTTATAGTAACTGAGTACACAAATGTACTACCAGTCATTGTAAAGAATGAGCTGAAAAAACGTAAAATAGCAGTGGCCTTTAAAACCACAAATAACATCAAAAAACGTTTGGGACAAAGAACTCATATCCCGGCTGAAGAGAAAACTGGAGTGTACAAGCTTGAATGCGATGACTGTGACAAATTCTATATAGGACAAACGGGCAGGCCGTCAGCCGAACGTTTTAAAGAACACCTGCCCAAAAGTGATATCTCGAAAACTAGATCCAGTTACGCTCAGCATTTAATGCTGTATAATCATAAATACTCAGACTTCCACACAAAATTTAAACTGCTTCATAATTGTAAAAAGGGTGCATACATAAACGCTGTGGAGGAATATGAGATATACAGGGCTTCTAAGTTACAAACGGACCAGCTACTTAATGACAAAGTTTCGTTCCGATCGAATCTGCTGTACAACACGGCCATCGATATCGATGGGTCAGCGGGCAATGATAAAGGTCGTATAAGACAAAGTGCAACAGTTGGTCGTTGGCAACGAGACGATGCGCATCGGACTGTGCCGTGACTGTGTCGGTGTTTAATTATGTGTGGTGTTTTTGTGTTTGTGTATTTTAAATAGTTGACGACCCCTTTTGGGTGAATTTGATGTTTTTATAGTTTTTTTTTTTTTAAACCTGATGATGAGAATTTATTCTCGAAACGCGTTGTTTTAAGGAAAAAACTAAAGAAGTCACAAGACGGAAGTTAATACAGGTAATTGCCTAATATTAATTCTAAATATAAATAATAATTTTAATAATTTGTTTTTTTGTTTATTGAATGATTCCTTATCAGTTTTTCATCTTTGTGCTGTCAGTTTTCATTTCAAAACACTGGATTTTATTATTCTACATTCTATTCATCTATAGCACTGTAAACACTATAGTCTTATAATTTTGGAGGTAGGTCTCCTTCTCTAGAAAGCTTTGTTTCAGAAACTGTCAAAGCAATTCACTCTGTAACACTCCATAGAATTCAGTTAATTTTATTTTTTAAAAGTGCTCAAGTATGTATCATTTTATTTATGTAGGCCTATGTTTTGCCCGAGTATTTCCATTTGCTTGAATATTTTCTACCAGAAAATGGATGAACATGGCTGATGAGATTAGTGACCAACCAGCACAGTGATTGTAACATGTCACACTATGACTATAGAAAAGACTACCAATATATGGTGTGTTTCAATATCCAGTTAACACTATTGTCAGTTGCTATAAGGATCTATAAAAGGGAGTATTCGCACTCGCCATCTTTGTTCCGAGACTGACATAATATTATGGTGCCGCTTGTGTATACATGGGACGCAGTATAAGTTTGTTTTCGATATTACATAAACTATTATAGTTTTTCGTGCCAAAAATATAATTTCAAAGTGTGAAATTATGTCCCACGTCCTTAAAAATATGGAAATAATAGTTTTCATCTTAAAACTTACTGATTCAGACCATAGTAAGAGGAGAATAATTTTGTCTAAAAAACAACAAATACCAATCGTTACCACTTACCACTTTGTTAGGTATATATTCTCAGATTTTACTTTTATTCCTGTTTATAATAGATGGCTGTTGAATTAATGTTTACTAAACTTCGTTTGTCCAAAAGTCCAAATAAAGTTACTAAAACTATTTTTAATAAACACGAATTTACATTTTTAACTTACTTACTATTAAGTTTATATTCAGGTTTTTTGCTTAACATTTAGTTAAAATTAATAATAAAAAGTTTAGCTTAACATTTTATTAAAATTAACAATAATGTATTTTTCATTGCACTAGACATTTTATAGTCAAAAGTATTTTTCTCGGTTAGTAGGAAGGGTTAAACTTTGTTAGTACAGGCAAAAAAATTTGCAAGTTACAATTTCTCACGGCCATATCTTGAAAACAACTCGTGGATTAAAACCCGGCCAAAACGCATTTTGTTTGTTATTTCGTATAGAATAATTTTGGTCCTATTCATTTTTACTATAAACTCAAACGTTTTTTAGTTATTCGCTAAAAATTACGCTAAAATCCTGTTTTTTTGGGGGTAAAAATCGAAAATGTTGATTTGGAATAACTCGAAAACAACGCATTTTTCAAAACAGTTGCGTACTGACTTTTTTGCTTAGAATTTGATTCTCTATTGGATCCTGGGGTTAATTTTTTTATTTTATCAATCACCCTTGAAAAAGGGGTGGTTCTCACCCCCAAATAAAAAGCGTACAGTTTAACTTTGTTCTAGAGTGCATATAGAACATACATATCAAATTTCGTGAAATTCCATCGACAGTCAAAATTTTGTTACGTCAAAAGCTGCGCTTACTGGACTAGAATTTCTTCGTGCTGATTTTGTTCTCGACTTTGTTTACGATCTGCGTGTATGTTTCGCGCTTGGCTATCGCGCAGCTGATTTTCGAAAAACAGGTAAATGTGCAATTTTGTGCATTAAAACTACAGAATGTGCAATTTTATGCAGTAACCCCCAAAACGTGCAATTTTGTGCAAAATAAAATGTATGTTAAAATGACCTACACGTCCCGATTCGGATAAATAACTTGTCACTGGCCGTTTACGAACTAGGAAAAAAAAGATGCAATTGCACGTGAATCCGGGCTTTAGTTATAACATTATATTTATAATTAATGGATTAAAAAAATAAATCACCTTGTACAGTGATTTGCGTGGAACTGGGCCGATCCTAGGAGGTGGATTTGGTACGTCAAACAAAGTCGGTATGGCATTAGGCTTCAGTTTTTTCCAACCATCTACTCGTGCCTGTTCAAATTGTGAACTTTCAAAATGAATCTAAAAGTGCAAAGGTGTATTACATTTTTAGTCGTTATGATTAACATTCACAAACTTTTACGGAACAACCATTAAATTTACCTCACACAGACGCATTCCCTTGCTTAGTATAAATTTGTCTCGTCTCATATTTTGAATCCATTTTGCACATCGAATAGGGTCTGCCGGAAATTTGAATGATCTAAACTTAGTTTCTGTTCGATTTTTGCAATTTACAGCACAACAACCAGTCATTATGATTATGAGATGTAGTACAACAATCTGCAAAACATAAACATACTACATAACATTAATAATATCTCTAACACCAGTATTTATAACCTTGTTTTCACTGACAAGATGAGATGATTATTATACATATTCGTGTGTAATACATAAATCAAATTAGTACACTAAGGTTGTAACCCTGATATGTAATAATATTAATATTTACATACATAATTTACATTAAATAATCCAACGCACAGGGTGCTTACATTGCTCCCGCCACATTACATTTAAAAGTCTCGGAGCAAAGATGGCGGGTGCGAATACCTATATTATAGAGCTCTAGTTGCTAAGAAAATAAGTTGAAATAACAAGTGCATGAAACAGGCTGTAATTTTAATATATTCTTAGAGACTTAATATGAGTAATCTACTAAAGTCATTTGTTTTAAATGGTTTTTATTAGAGCTCTTGAATTTTGCTTAGATTAGTCAAAGACCCAATAAGTTTTTTTTACGGTTCTCTAATTTCTTGGATTTCGTTGTCCATGACATGTCCGTTAGTTAACTAAATATAAGTACTTATCCCTTTTACAGTTCATCAATTTGCTTTCTCACAGTCTTTTGAATTGTTCATAAAATTTCCATCTAGGATTATACACTTACCTGTAACACTTTATTAAGATACAGATTTATCCCTTGTAGAGTCATCTTCCAATCCCTTGAAAAACTAAAAGTATCATATGTCTCTGGAATAGGAAGTCAAAGAAAAACAGAATTCAGGTAGCAAGTTTCCGTTATTTCATGAGATATATCCTAGAAGCAAACTGTAGCTTCCAGTTATTGTTCCTGAGAAACCTTATTAAGGGGTTTATAAAAACAAACAATTACAAGCTCACACTTCTCAGCATTTGATAAAAAAGTTTTGAAAAGTGTACCTAACCTAAAAATATATAGCTGAGTTATTGGAAATGAAATATGAAGGCTTGGAGAATGTTTATTGATTCTTGGATTTCGTTGTCCATGACGTGTCCGTTACTTAACTAAATACAACTATTATATTAACGACTCAGAACACAAAGTTTTTTATAAGTTTCTCTTATAAGTACCTCCCTCAGGTACCTCTGAAGAAGCCTTTTAAAGGTGAAAACCGGTTCAGGTTGTAAGGTAAAACTTTATGTTTTTACTTATAAAATATGATCAAAATACAATCTTCTTCTTAGATTTGTTTTTCTGTTAACATTGTTTCTGCTAGATATTTCTTCTTGCTCTTTTACTCGATATTGTCTTCAGTTCTTAAAACTTATCTGTATCTTCAATTTCAAGCAAGGTATCTTTCTTTCTTTTTGTATAGTGGGATCTGTAGACATTAAAGACTTTTGAGTTTTTCTAATTTCTGATGTAAATATTTCTACGAATCTAGTTGATGTTTCTAGAGTTGAATTTTGTTGTGGCATTTTATTAGGTGTCTTCTCAACCCCAGTTTAGTGTAATAAGGCTAGGTGAATCTTTGAAATTTTTGTAGTGTCACCAGGTCATAATGGAACTTCAGCTTGCTGTTGAAAACAAGCAGATTTCAGTAGTTACTTGATAAAGGATGTTTTAAGAGCAATAATTCTTTCAGAATTGTTTTAATAGCCCAGCATTCTGCAAATAACTATTGCTTCTTTAGACATTCAGCTGAATTGAACTTTTTTTAATCATATTGCAAAAGTTTCATATACAATTGTTTCAAATCACATAAAACCTCTGGAAGTATGAAACACACAAGGACAAGTTGAATTATGTTGTAGGGTTAGGTGGGATAATTGTAAATGGTAGAGAGGTTTTAGTTTTCAGACAATCAGTATTGTCATTACATCATCTGTTATAGTTCCCTTCAAAACTGCAGTGCTTCTAATATAAGGGTACCATATGTGCTAATATTTATAACCAAAGTTTTCACGTTAAAATATACTGTGAAACAGTTTTGTATGACTTTCAAAGTATACTGATTTTTTGACAGAAATTGCACCAAAACAACATAAATGTAAATCTAACAGTCTTTATTAACTTTTTGTGATGTTCTGTAAAGGTTTTTTAAAAGTTTCAAGCTAAACTGCATTTACAATTACCCCACAAAAATTGC
This sequence comes from Magicicada septendecula, assembly GCA_034769895.1. NCBI lineage: Eukaryota > Metazoa > Arthropoda > Insecta > Hemiptera > Cicadidae > Magicicada > Magicicada septendecula. Next base: position 519,720,216 of record CM068368.1, on the reverse strand, counting down.
CCAGTGTGGTAAATCTAAATGTGATTTTGGGGTAATTGTAAATGCTGTTATTCAAATACTCTTTTTTGTTTAGTACTATTAAATATCAGAATTTATTCAGAATTTACCAAATCTAGATACTATTATGAGTTCACCACTCTTAAAACATATTCTACGAAAGATGAAATTAATTAAATTATTCAAAAACCTATGTAAAAAGATTTCCAGATATTTTGTTAGGCCTATGTTAGTGTAGAACAGATGTGAAAAAAATATTTCTTTCTGCATCTGATAAATAGTCAGGTGTATTGTTATGTTAGTGCTCATCACTAATTCACATAACTGATAAAATTCAACCAATTCATAAATGTGTTTGACTCAGTAAAATATTTCTTGGGAGAAAAAATTGGTAAGCTTGACTGAGAAAAAAAAAGACTGAGACAAGACGTTTGTCCACCAACAAAATGTGAATTTTCTACACTATTAGGCCAAGTGTGGAGAGAAGGTACGATTAGTAAAAAAGTCATAGCTGGTTTTAACAACAGGAATTTTTCAAGTCGATGGAAGAAAGTTTTCAGAATCTGCTTTCAGTCCAAAAGAAAGCAATGAGTATAAGAAGAGTAGGGTTATTATACATATTAAATGTTCAGTTCATCTGCAAGCAACTCTACTGATGGGGCACGTCTGCTTCTCAGATAAGTACTCCACTTGATAAGCAGGATTAATGTTAAAATTACTTTGAGATGCCTGTGAAGGGCCAATCATGTTCCAGATGACTTGTAAATAAAAAAAATCCAACATCTTTCAAAAAGAACTAACCTTCCAAATGTCGACATAAAGACCCATGTTTTACGCTTTCCTTACATATTTTATGTCTATCTCTTGAGGAGTTTTTGAGAAAATGTGAACACATAATTTGATCCAGATAGGACACTTATGAAATAATAATACTAGTTGATTCAAAAAATTACAAAACAATATCTTTCTTTTTATGTATACATTGCACTTTTCTAGTATGCAACAATAATTATTAAACTAATTCACCACATTAGCAAATAATTATACTTCTTAAAGTGCAATTAATTAATATATTTTTTTAATATTTTATGTTATTTATCATAATTATTGGCACAGTACATTTGACAGATGACTTATTGTTACCAACAGATTACACACTTGGTACCATAATGTATTCCTGTAAACTCATTGGATGATACAAGGCAAATAACTTTTTATCATAAATCATTTTAACTGAGTTTTTTACAGTTCAGAGACTATGGGGAAAAGAATAGAAAGGAGAACAAAATATCGGTATGGAGAACCATACATGACTTCCATGTTCTAAGATTTATATTTAAAATCATATTCGAAATGAAATATTTCCATAGAAACTACATCTTTCTACTTATTGCTTCAGCATTAACCACAGTACCTGTGGTCACTAACGTATACCACCTCACGTTTTCGCACTCGATTATCACTGATGATGGCAGTCGATGCCACTGCCGAAAAGTCTGGTTTTGCAGATAACATTGGACTACGGCTAAACAGCCCGGGAAGCAATTTTAACAAAAAACTATTTCTTTGTTACCGATAACGTAGTACACATATAAAAAATTCTCCCCTCCATCTTCAACTATAAATTTTAATAATAGAAAATTACCCCCACCCCGTTCACCTAACCTCTTCATTTATAGATATTTCATCTACGTTTCTACAGTGGATTATTATGAGCTTCTTATCAGGATTCTTTATTTATAAAAATTAAGTACTTTACTCTTGTTAAATCATAAAATGTTTCAGGTAAACTACCCCTTTCTCTTAACCGATCTTCACCAAAACAATAGGTCTTGAGTATTCTACAAATCAGGGCTGTATGCAAAAAATTATTTAATTCTGTTTGAATTTGCGGCTGTTATCGTTTGCCATAGAAAAAAATCTACAGACACACAGACAGACACTTTTCGAAAAATGACTTTTTTCATGTTTTGAGTGTAGTACAATCAGAATCTGCAATAATCTGGAACACGATTTTTTTTGCCATCACCATACTTCCATTTCCTTAAGGAACATGGAAGTAAAATTAGTTTCTGTAGTTACTTATCATTTATGTCTCCCTCTTTCAATACACGCGTCACTTGTTTGATGCTCCGCATTGCTGGCTAGCCTAATCAACTCTTGTATGAGTCCTCTTTGGAAGATATATCTTCAATACTTACCTTTTGTTAGACATGTTAATTACTATTTGTATTTGAGTAAATAAATATAAATTGTGCAACCAATTAAAAAAAGTTGAAGAAATAAAATAAAAACCATTTTAAATAAGAATTTTGTTTCTACACTTTTTCTCAGTTTTGTTTTGAGTGAGCTCAGTGACCATACCTGTCAGTCACAGCTACAGACACTTTGCCTCATCTTCTTCATGGTTGGATATAAATTTGCTGCTGGCATTTTTTAATGTAACTATTTCAGTTTGGAACACTTTTTTTTAATACTTATTTTACATATTGAAAAACGTATTACTGTAGCACTGCACCAGCAACGGTGTAGTATGGATTACTTTATAATTATTGTTGGTATTTGGGTATAATTTAAATTTCAGTTATGAATTTGTATATGCAAAGAAGTTATTTATTTGTTCAGTTCAATTTTCTACTGCACCTATGCTCTGACATTGTGATAGTTGCCATTTTTATACACAATTTGTTACCTTGGTAGATGGAGCTTTATAAACCATTTTCTGTTTCTTAACCTTGATGGTGATAACCTATAATGTACACATTAAAATTTTCTAT